>JACFYR010000057.1:0-72954 GCA_015708815.1 Kodamaea anthophila
AATCTATGACGTTCCAGCTCTTAATGCGGTCCGTATTGTCTAAGAAGCCTTGTTTATATAGGGATTGCACTATGAATGAATCTTTAGCCCTATATTTGACGTGCGTGATAACGTACGTCAGCGTATGGTCAATGGGAAGTTCAATGGTGAATTCTGTGCAACCGTCAGGAGTGACAAACCGCTCCAATTCCAACACTTCAATAATTCTTTGTTTAACTTGTTTCGTTGATTTGGCAAGTTTGTAATCGAAAATTCCGTACTGAGTAGTAATCTTGAATAAAGTTGACGTATCTAGAAGTTGAAAGAAGTATGCCTTGTCAAGGATAACTTTAATGTTACCAATGTGGGCCCATACAACTATCTCAAAGTCAATGTTTTGTTTCTCCTGTAAGGTGTCCATATATGTCATCAAGAGATCCTTAGAGGCCTTGTTGGCTTTAGCTACCACTTCATACTCGTCACATTTGTTTGTCAACAACTGACTTGTTGGAAGAAGACGATTGATCTCTTTCAACGCCTTTTGTTTAATGAGGAATTCCATCTGTTTGGTCAGTAATTGACCTCTGGTGTGGATATTCATACTCATAGATTTGGGATTATCGGGAAGATTGGTTAAGAAAGAAAGTTTGTCCTTAATCAGCACGCGTTTCCGAACAAGCGTATCGACCTGTTGTAGACGTTGCTGGCGATATGCCGAACCGGCATTGTCCCTCCTGTCATATTCCAACAAGTGGTATGACCATAGCAAATCAGGATCATCCTCACTACATTCCTCATAAGCAGGAAAATCGTCATTGGGGAAGGATACTGGTTGGGTTGGATCTGCAAAGGAGATCCCCCAATGTTCCAAAGGTGTGCCCTTCAAATGAGGTTCATCCTCATTGGCATTTTCAACATTTTTTTTTGTATTTTGAGTTTTTCCATTTTTTTTTATTTTTTGAGATTATATTGGCCCATGTGGGTACGTTGGTGGTGTTGAAAGTAAAATCATTCGTTGTAACAATATTCGTAATTGGTGTAATGGAGCTCGGTGATCTTGGTGCCGGAGCAAGCCGTTCTGGAGTGGACGGACGTTCGGGATCAACAAATGGGGAGGGGCGTAAGGTCAAAGGATCACCAGCGACTGTTTTGGTGGTGTTATCCGCCGAAAAAACGGCAGGGGATGGTTGTTGCTTGTTATTGGGAGGTCGCTCAGGAGGTAGATTAGGTGGGTCCGTGTTTGATGTCGCGCGTTCAATGTCAGGGCTCGATGTGTTTCTCGACGGGAGTAACATTTTTTTTTTTTTTTTTTTTTTTTTTTTTTTTTTTTTTTTTTTTTTTTTTTTTTTTTTTTTTTTTTTTTTTTTTTTTTTTTTTTTTTTTTTTTTTTTAAAGGGAATTTTAATCGGAGCAAAAGAAGCTGTATTTGTGTTGGGTACTCATAGTTGCTTTGTTACGATTTATGCTTATTTTTATTCATATCCCATACATACCCATATTGACGATTTCTCTGTAGATCAACTTGAGAATCGCATACTAACACCAGAAATTCCAGAACCTCTTGTACCAAGGCATGGCAGCGATCTGGGCCTTTCTCTCAGCAATCTCCTGCTTGACCAAGTCAAGGTCTGTTTCCCTTCTTCCTGTGTCGACATCAATGTTCTTTGCTCTGTGAATAAGCTTCCAGTTCTTGGTGTAGATCTTGTGGCCAAAGTAGAAGCACAAGATGACAAGAGCACTGAGGTACTTCTGGAAAAAGTTCTCTGCTCTGTTAACCGGGACACCTGATTTAACAGGGAACAAGGCGACCCAGAACTGGGCCACCAAGACCAAAAAGTTCATGAGGAAGCCGTAGTAGGAGCCAAACAAACCAACCTGGGAGACAAAAAGCAACTCGTCGGTGCCTCTGCCACGGACCAGGAGAGCTCTTCTGAATCTGATGTGACAGAGGTTGATACTTAACCAGGTGACCACGAAAGACAAACCAGAAAGGGCAAGCATCCAGTCAAATGCCTTACCTCTCGTGGTTGTGTCTGCAGCGGCAAGGAAACAAAGGAGACCAAAGACACTCTGGACAATAATTCCAAACAAGGGGCGACCTGCCTTATCAATGTAACCAAGAATGGCTGGGGCCTGACCCGATGCAGCCAAAGCGGCAAGGGTTCTGGAGGATCCAAAGACCGACGAGTTACCGACCGAAAGAACGGAAATGAGAACCACAGCATTCATGACACTGGGCAAACCACCGATTCCGGCACTCTTGATGGCAATAACGAAGGGAGAAGCCGAGGTAGAAGAGTCTGCACCCAAGTCCTCGTTGGTGTATGGAACCAAAAAGCCCACAAGCATAAGAGAAATAACGTAGAACAAGGCAATTCTCCAGAAAACCTGCTTGGTAGCCTTGGGAAGCGAGTAGGTGGGGTTTTCAGTCTCGGCAGCAGCCAAACCCACCATCTCAGTACCACCAAAGGCAAATGCGGCTGAAACAAACACAGAACAGACACCTTTGAAGCCATTAGCAAATGCGCCTGGGTCGTACCAGTGGTGTGCTCCAATGTATCCGCCATGTGGGCCGCCGCCACAAACGAGGACCACAGAGACGATACAGAAACCCACCACAGCCAAGACCTTGATGGAGGAAAAGATGAATTCGGCCTCACCATAACCTTTGACACCAAAGAAGTTGATGGAGATGATGAAGACATAGAATATCACCACGAATGCCGCAGGGTTGGTTGTTTTGTCCCAAAAACTGATGGTAATGGCAGCCGCAACTAATTCCAAGGGTAACACAACAATCCACTGCATGGCATAGTTCCAAGCCATGGCAAAACCCCAGGACTCGTCAACAAAACGCGAAGTGTATGTGGAAAACGCACCGGAAACAGGAAATGTAATGGCCAACTCACCAAGAGATTGCACTGTGCAATAGATCATGGTACCAGTAAGAATGTAAGCAATGAGAAGACCAGCAGGGCCACCGATTTTCAAGGAGCTACCAGAACCGATGAACAAACCAGTTCCAATACTGCCTCCGATGGCAATCATTTGTAAGTGTCTGTTCTTGAGAGAACGAGACAATGGGGCATTAGCAGTCAAGGCTGCAATTTTGTCTGCCTCCGACATGTTTGGATCAAGGTTCAAGTCCTCAACATGGGCTCTGCGGAAAGAGTCCTTGTACTTTGCCCAGCCCGTGAGCTTGGGCTGGTCGTACGGCTTTTCTCCAACGCTGTTTGCTTCCACAAAGATGCCCTCCGAAGAGATGCCATCTGAGCCTGCATCGTTCGATGTAACTTTGATATTGTCTTTAGACATGGGGGACCGGCCTACTAGAAGATGTGGATTTCCGACGCTATTTATACTTGCCTAGCCGGTTTCGCAGCTTATCTTGCAAGACCTGCATACCAAATGCCTTGACGGGGCTTTGTGTAAAGCCGGACATCCTGCACAGTATCTGTGGGGTAGTAAAAAAGGTTCTCGTTAGCGAGCAAACTCTAATGAAAGAGCTGAGCCAAGGAACCCGCTGATTCGAAGCTAGTTAAGCGGGTAGGTTCCATGATGTTGGACACATAAGCGTAGTACATACTTGGAAGCTTCCCATTTGTGCGGCTAAATACCATATTGTGTCTTGCTAGTGTTTTGTGTCTGCTCTTGACAGAAGAATTTTTCCGATAAGATTTTTCAGCCAATGAGATCATCACGGTATAGCGGGCAAACAGCTCTACAGCAGGTTTGTGCTTGTTGCATTCTGTACATGGGGATTTTCGCTCTGCTATACCTATTTTGAGAGGGGTTTTCATGCATCATCGCACAGAGGAAAGTGTAGTCAGCCCAATTGGGAATTCACCCTCAATACAAAATACACCCTGCCGGTGTGTGTGTTGACACCATTTAGCATAACCATCACCAAGAAAAACGCGTGACCGAGCCTACATTTGCTTGAAACAATAGGTGAAAAGATTTTCACTTTTGCTTTTGAGCTAGCTCATAACTTTCAGGCGGCATACAGTTTTGTGGTCGGTACAGCCCCAGTGATCAGACATTTATGGATTTGTCTGACGGAAAAAATGACCAGAAAAATGACCAAAAGAGCAACGTTGTTTGATGACACTATTGAGCAATGGCGCTATGGACTACAATCGTCTCACCCTCAACTACTCTAGTATTTCTTAGATTACCCTGACTACTCAAGTATCTCTTAGATTACCCTGACACTCTAGTATCTCTAGATCACCCTGACACTCTAGTATCTCTAGATCATCCTGACACTCTAGTATCTCTTAGACCACCATGACACTCTGGTATCTATTAGATCTCCCTGACTATATATGTCTTTTTTTGTCTATTTTGGTCACATCTATCTTAGTATTGATCGCTCAGTACTCAAGTTTGGTCATCATGTTACGTAATTTCCTTTCTATTGGCCTTTTAAAATCGATCGAAGTGAGGTGTTCTAAATAGTTTCTCAGCCCCATTCATCGCAAGCCAGAGGACAACACTTCTTTCTGTGTTTCCGTTCGTAATCTTTTCCTGCTACTCCCTTATTCAGTCCTATACTTTGGTCTTTGAGGTTTGGCCTTTACCCCCTTAAACTTTCCGTACTTCTTCTTCTTCTCCCTGTTTATCCTTTCCTTTTCTTCCTTGCGGCGTATTTTCTCACGCTCCATCTTTCGTTCTCTACATTCAATCATCACCAAACGCTTTTTCTTGCCTGGTCTCCGACGACTCTTTTTCGACCTCTCAATCATTGCATTGTGTGCTGCAACATCCAAAACATAGCCAGTTTCTGGGTAGGGTTCTCGGGCCTGCTCAAAGACTTGAGCCCCAGTTACTGCCACCAAATCAAACTGTTTTTTCACCTCCTCTGAATACACTGCAAAATAATAGGAATGGGGTCTTTCGTTCACAATTCTCTCGGGAGAGGGCTCGCGGAGCGAAACTACCTGTACTTCACTCCTTCCCCGGTCTTCTGAGTTGAATAAACGGAATGAAAACTCTTGTGCATCTTCATCCTCGTTGTCGTGATTGTCTGAAGTGTTCTCGACTTCTACAAATTCAAAATCCATATTGGGAAGCAGGTATGGAGTGTCCGACACGGACTCATCATCGGACGATTGGGTACGTCTTTGTTAGTAATATTGGGCTGAGGAAACTTACTTTGACATGGGATGAGCTAGTCTGCAAGGAAAAAAAATATCCACAGAGATAAGAGAAAGATAAGCTCGCTTGTGTTTGCAATTTCTGCCATTGGGCTGTTCCTATCTAAAGCGGATCTAGAATTGGGTGCATTTCATGTGTACAGGTGGAATGATGATAAGAAATTAGTGTTGCAGACCAAAATGTCTTAGAACCCCAGTTCCCTAAAATTCTTTTACGTTTCCGGGATGCCTTTTCATGATTGCATACTAATTGTACTCCTCTGTACCCTGTTAACTCCTCTGTATCCACTGGAACCAATAGGGGTGAATTCTGTATTAGTTTTATGGTGCAATAAAGTCTAATTCTAAACAAGGGTGATTTTTGTATAACACGTTAATGCGCTCACATGTTGAGCATTCCGAAGCGCTGTATTTGTAAAGTCATCACCCCGAAACAAATCATTATGCAGGATACGACCAGATTAGACTATCAAGCACGGGCTCTCAACGGATAGAGTACCGCCTCACTTTTGAAGCTATAAGCCTACTATAGATTATTCTTCGATTGCTATAATACATATAATACACATTACCACCCCATTACCTTACTTTAGAACCCCGTGTTCTCGAAACATACCACGCTCACCCTATCTGCTCTGCATTACCACATCCCTTTTACCTTGTTGCTGACCACTCTCAAAACGTCTTGTCTTCCTCTCAATCTCGGAGGAAGATTTACCCCTGCATCCTTCACCACGAAATCTTGGTCTTTAACCAAGCTAACTTCTTTTGAATCAAACTCGTGCATTTCCTCCAAGTCGACAATGACTCTGTTCTTCATCACGTCCAAGACTTCGGCACTCAAAACCCGCTCGATGTCCCCCAAACGCACAAATGATATCAACAAGTTCATGAATTGGGCAAAGCCTTCACTTCGTGTGGCCTTCCCCGATACCATGGAGAAAAACAAAATCCACATTTTGGACTTGTCGCGTGCCAGAACCTCCTTCTTGCTCAAACCATCCACTGGCTTCCCGACAATCAACAGCAACTGAAGGTCTGTCACAAACTTATCGCCTGCTACTTCAAAAACGTACATAGGGCAATACTGTTCTCCGGCCACGCGGTCAAAGACATCACGTCTCTTGAATGACCGCAAGCCCTCGGGGATAGCCTCCAAGAGAAGCCGCTTCCGTGTCTGCTGGCGCTCCAACTGCAACTCGCGCAATTCCTTCTCGGCCTCCTGTGCCAAAAAGGCTCTTTCTTTTTCTTTGCGCTCCTCAGCGAGTTTTTGCTCTTCAGCTTTGCGTTCTTCTTCTTCTCGTCTCTTGCGTTCCTTTTCGCGTTCCGACTTGAGAAACATATCACGGCGCATTCTCTTTTTGGCCTCCACCTTCTCTTGCCATGCACGCGCCTCTTCGGCCTTCTTTGCTTTGAGCTCTTCTTGCTCTTTGGTCAATGGTGCTGGCGAAGGCGAAAGTGATGACGCTTTGGGCGGATCGTCCTCTTTATGTTCCGGCTCAATTTTGTCTTCTCTCACTGTGGGCAATTTAGTCTCACTGAATTTGCCATCAGCCGATTTTTTGTCCACATTATGCTTGGCCAGTTTGTCAGCTTTGTACTTGTCCAACCTTTCCATTTTACTGTGTTTCTCCAGTTTCTCCAGGATACTTTGCCCATTCAGTTTGTACTGCTTGTCCAACCTTTCCACCTTATTTTGCTTATCCAGCTTGTGCTTTTCGAGTTTGTCTGTTTGCAATTCGCTCTTACCGTTGAGTTCGGCCTTTTTACTGGCAGCCTTCTCAACTGGCTTATCGATTTGATTGGAACTGTCTTCCACATTGCCTTGCTCGGTAGTTCCCTTGACTGGTTTCTCATCTTTGTGATCTTTTTCACTTTGGCCTTCTGCTTTCTCATCATGCTTCACCTTGTGCTCGATACCTTTGGTGATTTGATTCAGTTCCTCAGACTTTTCTGTTTCTTCATTCAAAGCACCCTTATTTTTCAAGTATTTTTTGATGATGTCGACTTCGAGCTCATTGTAATGACTCAGCTTCTCGGCAATCTCCAAACAAGACAACCCATCCTGTTTTCTCCTCTTCGTTGGATCAGCACCTTTCTCTAACAACAGTTTGATCACCTCGGGATTTCCTCTCCCTACACTGGCAACTAGAGCAGTTGCCCCGCAATCAGAAACAGTGTCGATGTTGTAAGGTATCGGCAGAAGACCAAGTATAATATCAACCAACTCTGTGTGCCCATTACGTGCTGCTAGGATGAGAATGTCTGGCTTTGCCGCAAGCGAATTACCAGAGACAAAATAATTGGCAGTATTTTCTTTGTAGCCTTCTGCTGCAAACTTGTAGATTCCTTTTCGTTTAATCAACTCAGCAAAGTACATTTCGTTCGGGTCAGCCTTTTCGTTCTTGGCCATGGCGTTCTCCAACAACTTGATGATTTCCTCATAGCCTTCCTCTTTCTTGTGCTCATGATATATTTTGGTCAATGCTGTGAAACCATCAATATTGAATATTGTAGGGTCGGCACCATGCTCGAGTAAAACACGTACAGCTTCAAGATGCTTATTTTCAGCAGCATCAATGAGAGGGGTCTCGCAATCTCCAACAGCATCGGCTTTTGCGTTTACGTTAGCCCCATGGTCAATGAGTATCTTAATCACATCTGTGTGTCCTTCAAGGGCAGCCTCGTGCAAACAAGTGAATCCGCAAAAGTCCTTCTCATTTGCACTGGCACCCCGGCTGAGATATTCCCGAATTTCTTCAATTTGGCCACGCTTACAAGCACGTTGTAGAAGCGACCGCCCCCCAGCATCACGTTTCATTGTATATTCACGAGTGGTTTTTTTCGCTGGCGGTCCCTCATCTTCGTCAGACGACTCCACAATACCTCTTTTGAGCGTATGACGTTTCTGATCATTGCGTCTAACATAGCGCCTTGTTTTTGTGAGTGCCGGAGGATTCTCAGAAACAACTGTCTCAGCCTCTGAAATGTCGGCATCGAGGTCAGGTTGTGCAGAGGGTTTTTGTTCAGAAGTCTCTGATTTGATTGGAGTTTCATGATGAGATGTTGTTGGAGATTGTTTTGAGTGCAATTCAATCTGAGTTGACATGTGCTCAGACAGGGGTTTGATCTCAATGGTTTTGGTAGTGCTTTGGCCACCATTGAGTTTCGCAGATGTCGTTATCTGGTCAGATTTCTCCTTTTCCTCTGGCTTTTTCTCCACGTCATTTTTTTCAGCTGTGCCATTGATGTGGTTATTCACTTTAATGTTCTGGTCCAGAATCAGCAAATCTTTTGATACAGCACTGGAAGAGGAAGTTTCCACGTGCTTTGACTCATCTTTGCTCTTCGGTTCTTCCTTCTCCTTCTCCTTCTCCTTCTCTTTCTCTTTCTCTTTCTCCTTTTCCTTCTCTTTCTCCTTCTTCTTCTCTTCCAAGTCTAACTCTTTCCTTTTGTTCAGCTTCAAGTATTCAGAAAACGATTGCTTCAGAGGAGCTTTGGTAAGTAACGGCTTCATGGGCTCAGTCTTCTTACTTTCAACCTGCTGCTCACTTTTTGATTTCAGCACATCTCTAGGGATTTTTTTGTCGTCTTCATTTGTATCATGCTTCTTTCCCTTGATATCGTGAATGAGTCCCAGATTCTTCATCTCTTTTTTACTGTCATTACCTAGCTTTTTGGTCTCTCCCTGAGTATCTTGATTCTGTTTCTCCTTATCTCGACCGCTTGACTTGTCCAGTCCATTACCACTTGGCTTTTCCTTTTCCTGACCATCTGGTTTCTTGTCACCTGGCTTTACCTCTTCCTGAACACTTTCACTAGACTTCTTTTCGAGGATTTCATCAGACTTTTTATCATCAACCGATTTGTTGTTGGTGTCCCAATCATCGTCAAATAAATGAAGGAGTTTTGGATTCGTAATCTTCTTGGGTTCCACGCTTCGCGACCTTTCTGTCTTTGTTATATCCACTGAACTCTTTCGCAGACGGTCATTCTTTTCTCCTTCCTGGTGATCCACTTTATCCACGGAGTTATTTCTCAGGTGCTCCTTTTTTTTTTCCTCCAATTTATCCGCGGAATTGTTTCTCAGATGATTCTTCTTCAGGAGATCCACCAGGTTATTCCTCAGATTCTTTTGACTATCGGCTGAGCTCCTTCCCAGGAAGATTCTAGATTCGATTTTTTCCAGTTTCTCTAAAGAACTTTTGCGGCTCTTTTCAATGTAAAGCTTTCTGTTCTTATCTGCTTTCCTCTCCCGGTCTTCCTCGTGGCTGTCCAGAAGTTTTCGTGTAGCATACTCCTTTTTGAAAGAATCTCGAGGTCTCTTGTAGGCATACTCGTTGTCGTGCTCCTTATCGTCTGTGTCACGGTTATCTCGTTCGTGTTTGCGTTCCTTGTATTCTGTATCTCTTGATTCCTGGTCTCTATCTCTAGAGTACTCTCTCTCTCTCGGTCTCTCGTAATATTTGGTAGAATACAGGTCGTAGCGCCGTTTTTTGTCGTCAAAGGCTCTCTTGGGGGCTTGAGTCGAATTCAGTGGCTGCGAGTTGTAGAGCTTATATTTGTTGTACTTGCTTTCGTAGCGCAAGCCAGCATCGTTTGCTAAGCCATTGCTGCTGCCTTGCGAGCGGTAGTTCCCGTAAAAGTCTCTCTCTCGTCTGTAGCCGTATTCTCGTTCGTCTTGACTTGACCCGGACGGTCTAGCATTGCCAGAAGCACTTGAGCTTGGTGGGATATTCGATTGGTTCTGATTACTACCAGGAGGGTGTTTTTTCAGGCTGTATCGGGGGTTGTAATAACTCCCTCCGCGGTTGTATGACATGCTATTGTAAGGAAAAAAAAAATTGTTTTTGAACAACAGATGTGGTTGACTAAGAGATGGCAATTTGAAAACACCTAGACGGAGAGCACATAACGTGAATTACTTTGTACGTGTGTGTGCTAGGGTTATTGGCCTTGTTGATAGATGATTAAGTATCCATCCCCACCTAGTCCAAAGGGGAGCGGGGGGGAAATATAAAGACACTAGTCTTGTCCATATATTGAGTGTGGGATAATTTTGGTTGTGGACGAAGTTTCTCGTTTGGTGGTCGCTTTAGTTGATAAACAAGTGGCTTCTCAAGTGGCTTCATTCTGGAGCAACCACCATGACTATGAGATTACATATCTGGGGACACCTTATCAAGAACGAGATTATGGATGATAAGTGAGGAACTTTTTTGCAAAAAGGGGCCATAGAAAGATGGCGTCCAAAGCAATTTCAAGTTGAATACTTTAGTAAAAAAAAGGGCTGTGTGGTAGTTTAGTAGTTTGCTAAGTTTCGCGTTTGTTTCCTACGAACCATTTTTCCCCCTAAGGTTAGAAACGTAACGCTGGTAACTGGTGTTTGTTGCAGGGGGGGTAATTGACTCCTTCGAAATGCAGGTAAGCCTCCAAGACAGAAACTATAATAGTGCTTGGGAGAAAATATGCGCAAACGTATAATCCAGCCTTCTCTCCTTAGAACTGCCGTGAGGTATGGCATTTGCAGATTTCAGTGGTGTAGCGCGCAATTTCCTAAAACGGTAATGCTCGAATAAAAGTCAAAATAGTTTGCAGTCATGGCTGTGCTAGGATCAAGTCATTCATGCGAATGACGCGGGGGCACGTTTTACAATCTACTCGTTGGTTGGCATAAAAATACTATTGATACAGGATACATTGAGGCACATCTAGAAAAGCGCAAATTTGTATTTGTATGAAGTCTAAATTTTGTGATAAGCACATAGACTTTGATTGGGTCATTATTAATTAAAGTAGCTGCTTGAAGCTTGTTGAGTATCGCGTGACCAGCGAACAAGTGGGGTAAAAGTCACATTTTGCATATCTCATTTGTCCCTCTCGGTGTATCTTTGTGTAGCTCTTTGGGCATGCATAACTCAGTTGTACCTCTTGGTGTATCTTGGATAACTCTAAGGAAGGCGTATCTATCAATCATATCTTCGTCGTAACATCGTCAAAATGCTAGGTTCGTATGTTCTTGCCGTATTCCATCAACTCGAAAATTAGCAGCATATTTGGGCAAATTCTGTCGCACGGCTCAACCACATGACCGGCAATGTTTTTTGCACCCAGCTTCAACGTCTCATAGGCCTCATTGACGCCTAGGCTGAATTTATACATGTAATAGGCCACAATCACACAAGCCAGCCTCGATACTCCGCATTGGCAGTGTACGAGTATTCTTGCGCCTCGATCATAGTATTCATCAATCTTTTTCACCACCATTGGTAAGTCCTTCAGAATCAGGGTTGTGTGGGTCCAAGGGACATAGAGGTATTCTCTTGAGTCTGTATTTTCACCGAATTCGGAACTTAGATTGAGGCATTCGTTGGCCAAGTTTACCACCAAGTCGTAGTTGCGGACATCGATTTCTCCCTTTGGGTTTGAGTATAAAAAGATCTTTCCGTCCAAAACATTTCTTGGACCACTTGGGTATGCATTTAGGTTTTGCTCTTGAAGCTCCTCTGGTAGGCGAAACATGGTCAGTACGACCTGAGCCTCGCATGAACTCAGCGGCAGAGAGATGACGGAATCATTGTAATTGCTTGAATTTGCGTAGTGGTAGTGTCCCTGCCGCAGCATAGGCAGGGTGTGGTATTCCGATAATGAGAAACGAGCTCTTGGAGGAGTCATTTCTGGCAGATTGCCTAAATCAAGCAGAAGGTTTTTCATATTGCGCCGTTTGTCTGATTTCCTGTCTGGATAACTTGTGGGTCGGAGAGGAATCATCATTGTGGAAAATGACTGCGTGAAGACTTTTTTTGAAACAGGAATGTTATTGGGGGGATGATTACTAAGTTGGCTGGAAGATTGTTGGATGATTCTGTGCGGATTCTCGTGCAGTATTCTCGTGCGTCTTTGACTTGTTCTTAGTGTGACTTTATGATGGATGTATTGTTCGGAATGGTACTTGAGGGCCCCACGAGAAATATAAACGTTTTTTTTTATCATGTAATGTGTGAGAGTGTACATTATATGCACAATGTGAAACATTTAAATCGCTCATAACACATTCTTTGTGACTCTGAGATTTTGAAACACTAGCTGCTCATAACCAGTATTTATGTTCGGTCATCCACTGTACCCCTTAGACTGAAACAATGTGGACAAGGAATGTGCACATTAGTCGCTAAGAAGAATGCACCGTTATGCCCTCAACATAAAGGTGGAAAAAAATATTTCCTGACGTGGGACATGGAATGCATTTAGGTTTTAAGTTTGACGAAGGAGATGATGAGGCTAAGATAAACTCAAGCCAAATATGATGGTACGACATGTAAGGGCCCAGATGAGCGATGACATCATACCAGATGCGAGGCCTCATTCTGCACACCTTTATGATGCAACATATTAATCCGATACGAAAAACAAAGCGATACTTGTATCTACCTGTGACATTCTCATGTTGTTTCATAGGCTCCAAGGTCGAGGGCTCATGACCAATATACAGATCTCCACGATGTACTTACCGACATGACAACCAGTAATGCTGTATACAACTGAAACAGAGTCCTGATGGCTATATTCTGCGCACCCTTACACAGAGTCACTTTTATGCTGCCCCGATGTAGACTTTTTGTCACGTTTATATACCTCAATGCCACACCTACTCTGTTAACACCACACCAACTTGCGCACCTACTTGCGCACCTTAGAGATACCATTCCCCGAGGATACCATTCCCCGAGGATACCATACCCCGAGCGGGGTGTTGTAGTAGGGACTAAATTGCAGGGG
Source organism: Kodamaea anthophila (assembly GCA_015708815.1). NCBI lineage: Eukaryota > Fungi > Ascomycota > Pichiomycetes > Serinales > Debaryomycetaceae > Kodamaea > Kodamaea anthophila. Next base: position 12,918 of record JACFYR010000057.1, read on the forward strand.
GTTTGGCAAACCTTCTCTAAGACAAGGTGAAACAGCGCGCTATTTTTATCCGCCATTTTTGTGAAGCAGGGAATGTTGATGCGGCGGATCTGATTTCCAACATGACCGATTCCCAAGTAAGAGAAAACGGGGCAAAGTATATTTAAGTTCACGTGCATACGTCATAAATGGCCATTTGGAAAGACATGTGAATGGTTGGAATCGAACTTTAAATCAGCCTTTCCGATCGCCGTGCAAAAAACGCCCCACAGAATACGAGCACAGAAGGGAGGTGTCATGTGAACTCCTGTTGGTAGGATAGATCAATTGGTCATTCCAAATACTGGCAAAATAAGAGTACAGGCAAGCCACTGCTAAAGTGATGATTACGAACATGCTAATAAAGTGCTGATTACGAACATGCTAAAGTGCTGATTACGAACATGCTAAGTGCTGATTATCAAACCAAACTTTGAATGCCATTATGAAAGCAAACTAAGCTGTCAACATCATTAGTAATCCTTGAAGTTAAAGGGTACATTTGGTTAAAAAGAAGTTAATAGTTACGAGGGTTTACAGTAATGTTGGTACACTCTATGTGCACGATACTAACACTGCAATGGCCAAACTTTATGCTCTTCTCGACCATAGTGGCTCTAGCGCTGATGCTACATGATGAGAGCTTTGATAGTTTTCCCGTGCCTGGTGTGTCGAAATCAAACAACCTATTTGCTTTGTACACTCAAGAGAAGCCTTCGAAGTGAATTTATGAACTCGGAGTATGAATTGATTTTCTTAAGGAGAGCGGCGCAACAGGTGAATTCATTAAGTGCATTCAATCACTCCTTCTCTGAACTTTCAAGGTAGAAACCTTATGTTAACTACCTATTGGAAGGTATAAATGGCCTCACCTTCTCTGCTTATATTCAACAACTGCTTTCTGTCTTGAGAATTTCACATGAGTATTCAACTCTTAGCTCCATCAGTCTAGCCAATTCACTCAAAAAATGCATCATCAGTTATGTGTTCTGAATTCTATTATATTCGTCTGCTGAACATGTTTTCTTAAATGTCCCTTTTTGGATTTACCCATGTTGCCTTTTCTTTCGATACTTTTCTATTACTTCCTATATCCTTCTATTGTATCCTTGGGTTTGTAAACTGTTAGAAATGCTGATAGGGTTAAGGGTAACTGAACAACGTCACGAAGTGACGTTGTGAGTGAACTAACAGTTAAACCAACTATCTGAACAAACAAGTCACTCGTGATGTGTGAGTAAATTCACTAAGAAACTATCTGAACGAACAACTTCGCGAAGAAACTATCTGAACGAACAACTTCGCGAAGTTAAGGGTTCGGTCATTCAGTCTTTTTATAGTATTCCTGCTCTTTTACATCACGTGCGGTTAGTCAGTACCGCTCATCCCTTCGCCTTTCAGCTCGCTGAACGCATTTCGTTCAGTTCCTTGTCTCTCTTCTATCCTTATCCAAATTAAGCTTCAACAGTCTCCAAAGCTGCCTTGTTTAACCTGTTCATAATGGCCAAACCCTCGTGAGAGTCATCCACAGCCTCGACAAATATGAGGTCCACACCTAACTCATCGACCTCCCGTAACAACTTGAACAAATTGCGGGAAATCTCTGGTCCCGAGGGCCCCAATTCTCGCTCGATTGAGGCGAGGCCTTGGGCGAACCTCTTTGACCTCAACACGGCGATTTTTGCGTCGGCCAAGTTGTTGCTTGCAATGTACTTTTGCACTGCGGCCTTGCCATCGCCGCAATTTTTGAAAAGAACCACCTTTGCTGTGGGCGAGTAGTGTCTGTACTTCATTCCGGGGGTCTTGACGGCCTCCAATTTGCCTGCGTTCATCTTTGCAAGAACTACACCCTCCCAGCCGGCTGTATTTCTGAGGTCCTCAACAGAAACACCGCCAGGCCGTAAAAGCATGGGTGGAGAAACCAAGCCGTCCACCACAGTAGACTCAACGCCAACATTGCACGCGCCTCCATCGATGATGTATGGTATTCTGCCATTAAGATCGTTGTATACATGCAGCGCGAGGGTAGGACTTGGCCGTGTGGATGCATTTGCCGAGGGGGCAGCGAGGGGCGAGTCGCTAATTGCGATCAAGGCCCGTGCAATGGGATGCAGAGGGATGCGGACGCCGAAGGTATCCTGATTAGCTGTGACTAGTTTGGAAACAGGGCTGTTTTCGTGGATTGGAAGCAAGATGGTCAACGGCCCGGGCCAAAACTTATCTGTGAGTTCTTTGTATATATGGGGCAACTCGTAGTCCTTGGGGAGAAGCTTCCTTTTGAGCTGGTCAATGGAAGACACATGCACAATCAATGGGTTGTCTGAGGGACGGTTTTTCGCATGAAATATGGCTTGCACACTCTGGTCGCACACGGCAGAACCACCTAATCCGTACACGGTTTCCGTGGGGAAGCCCACCACAGATTTGTCCTCCACGAGGGCCTTTGCTGCGGTTCGGAGGCTTTCCTCGGTGGTCTTGTCACTTATAGCTGGCCATCCATATTGGTCAAACACGATGCTATCGGGTTTGGCCTGTAATATTCTGGTATGAAAAGTGGTCATTTTGAGATGTCGGAGAAGTGGCATCGATTTCATCCATCTTTTTTGCACCTGACCAGGGTCACGAGAAAATATCTGAATCATGACTAATGGATTTTTAATGAAATGATAATCTATTATTTGAGGTGGGAACCGATAAAACTGCATGTTTATACACTGTGTATCAGTTATCTCCAACTTTGTGCTGAACCACCAATTTGACTGATTTCAACATGCTCGCTCTGAGATGAGCACATCTTTGGAGCTCTTTATACCTACGTATCTATTTGTTCTATAAGAGCTCGTCCATCTGGGATTTTATTGGCACCAAGTGCGAATATTCCTTATGCTATCATTCGTTCCACTAAACTGTTGCTCTACAGTTGTGATTTAATTGATTGGTAGGTTCAAATGACTACTCATTCATTCACAAAAATGCGAATACAAAATGCGATACTCAATCATTCTCACGGTTATGCGACCTTCTCTTGTTTCTCACGGTTATGCAAACACCTACGCAACCTTGTTGCTCACTATTATGCTCACCCACAATTATGCAATGCTCTATAAATGGCCGCTCTCGCCATTCACAGTTATGTTCTGTAATGTCAACTGCTCGACATTGCTCATGCTCATGCTATACTTTGAATCCCATCACCTGTCATTACTTCACTCCTTCGAGGCACGGTTTCACATTCACTGTCCCTTGCAGCATTACCGCCTTTTTTAGTTTGTTTTGCTATGAATCTTTTCACGAGTGCTTGGTCAAGAGAAATACCTACCACCTCCTTGTATATGGCCCTTAATCAAACGCAGCAGCAATCTGTCTCTTCTCCTCGTCGGACAACATCTCGTAGTAGGTTCTGAAATCGCCCAAGTTCTTCGCCGCACATTCCTTGAAGAACTGGACTAATATCTTGTGCAAGGAGTCGTCCTCAACAACTTCAGCGTCATCCTCGTCATCTGAGGTCACATAGGATTTCAACGCACTGTAGTTGGGAATCCCGATTTCGTCCATGTCCTCCCATTCTTCGTCATCGTCATCGTCATCAATCACTTCCGTGTCGCCCTTTGCAGCCGAGATCAGATGGGCCTCAAAATCCAACTCTTCCACCATCAATTTGATGATCTTGAGGGGTGCCGGGATCTGGGTGTACTGGTCCGGCATGGACTTTGCCATGGATCTTGTTCGGATGATATCGCCGCTGTACGGGATGATATCGCCGTTGACAACCATGGCGGAAACACGCGGGTCATTCAAGAAAAAGACGTGAGCAAGGGCCATTGCATTCATTCTGCGGTGGTGGTAGCCACGAGTCGAAGTGAAGGACTCAAACCAGATGGGGAGCACCAAGTGAAGGCCGTCGTGAGCGATGCCAGTGGAGGGCAGCAGAATGTTGATGCTGGAGCTCAAGAAATCGACCATTTCTTGGGGCGACTGCACGATGAGCTTTGTGAAAACCATGAGGAGGTTCTCGATGGTAGGTGTCAGCTGGGCCATGACAAGCCTGCGCACGGTTGCCTCCAAGATCTGTAATAAGTACACGTTGCTCAAGTGATCGCGGAACTGGTCGAGAAGCAAGGCCACTGTGATGCCGCAGTTCAAGGCTGCACTGTCAGATAATTCTGGGGAGAGGAACTTGGACACAATGTGCAAGAGTGCGGCCATGCCTGAGTCTGATGAGTTTGGGGGCTGGTAGCTCAAGAGTAAAGCGGGTGCCTTCTTAAGCAAGGTGTTGAAGACTTCACCGCCACTCTGTAAGATCTGGTTGTCTAGGGTGCCGAGTAACAAGCGGTACAAAGGCGTGATGATGTAGTTGAAGATATCGTCGGGGAAGGGAATATCCTTTGGGGCGGAATCGACGATAATGCCGAGCAACTGCAACAGCAAGTACAAGTCCGGGGTGTAATCAACGGTGCCCTTTGCAATTTCGCGGTCCATAAGGGCTATGATGCGAGGGAGAGACTTTTCACAGCAGCGCAAGAATGTGTCAGGGGTAATCAGCTTCATCAAGTAGCTCAAGCTTTCGGAGGCGTCAATAGTCAATTGAATGTTGGAGGAGTCCTTGAAGGCGACATGAAAAATGAGGTCCATGACGTTGACGCCGTTTTCGATGACAGCAGTGGACGCAAAGGCTGGGTCCATATTAATGGAGACGGAGATGCCCTCGAGGAGAATGGGCAAGCCGTCCTCCTCGCTCTCGTCGATCATGGACTGCACCAACTGGAAGATGCGGAGCTGGGTATCGTTTCTATGGGCGTCTATGGCCAGCAAGTCTGTGATGTCCTTGTAAAAGTTTGCACTGACTAAAGAGCTCATTTTGACAAACAGGCTGTCGTGAGAGGATGCGAGCTGGACCATGTCCATGAAGGTCTTTGTGCCGAAGGATGAGACGGAGAGCTTGTGGACGAACTTTCCAAAGAACCTGGGCAACAACAAGAAGCAGCGCGCAATGACGAGGGGGCTGTTGTCGCTGCAGATTTGAGCATTAAGGAGGTTGAGAATGGAGGTTACTGGGACGTTTTCCGGTAGTATTTGGGCATCTTCGTTGGAGAACAAGGCCTCCATGAGGAGGAGGAGGGCCTCCTTGAGGATATCGTCGTTTGCGGATTCCAACTGAGCCCTAATAGACTCAAAGATGAGGATGGCATCGTCCTGGTTCATTTCCGAGAGGAGCTCACTAGCGGAGTCGCGCACGGAAGTTGATAATCCCAAGCCTGTGATGTCGGTGACATATGTGTTGACGTCGGCCGCGTAGTCCTCGATCTGGGCGTTCAGCAATGTGGCAGCGCTGACGAGGTTGGCAACAAAAGCGCGGGGGTCTACGACGGCCAGGATCTTTATGGAGTGCTGGGTCAATAAGACGACCTGAAGGATCTCGCGGAGAAGGTTTGCGAGGGTCTTTGAAGGGTCGTCATCGAGGTTGGCGCAGGGAACAATGTCTGAGGGAGGGATCTGTTCACGCTTCACCAACAGGAACTGAGTGCTGGACAAGTCAAAGTCACGCAAGCAGTGCTGGAGGAGGGAGCGCTTGAAGTCTTGGGGTATCTTTTTATTGTAGCTGGCGACGATGGCCGCAAGGATATCATAGATAATACGCCTGTTGTCGAGGGCGGCCAAGTCAATGAGATTGCCTGAGGTCCGTTTGTGCAAGAGGGAGTCGAAGAGCGGTAGGACTGCATTGATGTGCTGGAACACAATGTTTTTGCGGGACGGGGAAGAAAATGCCTCTGGGCTTTGTAGCGTGCCCAAGATAGTGTGATAAAGGCGCAAGGCACAAGTGGAAGTTTCTGTATCGATATCTCTGGCGAGTAGGTCTGTAAGGTGGGCTATGACCTCGCTTCCCACGCCTCCCTCCCAGAACTGCTCCTCCAAGACCAAGTCATCAAAGACCTCATTGAGTACCGATAACCCTCCAATGATGTGGGTTGGGGATTCTGGGTTGGTTATAGTGTGGTAAAGCGAGCTCAAGAGGTCTGGCCATTCATCTGGGTAGTCCACGGATGCGATTTGGACGACTGCGTAGCTACTGGCACTCCTCAACTTGGACTCGGGCGAGGATGTGGCGAGCGCAAGCAATTGCGACCGCGCAAGAGCCTTCAAGTCCTGGGATATGGGGGGACCCACGTATGATTGGAATCCAATGGACCAGTATTTGGGCACTAGGCGCTTAATGTGAAGAAGACATGCCTGTCTCAAGTCCAAGGACACGTCAGAGTCCAATGCGACGTGGAGCAAAGCGTAAAAGGCGCCGGACGGGTCATCTGCTACTACTTTGCTGAACTCGAGCTCCGCGGCCACACGAGTGGCATTATCGGGGCTGCTTTGGTTGATAACCAAGCGAGCTATATCTGACATGGTGAAATCGCGTCTTAATTAAAAAAACAAAAATCCTCACATGTCAGCCATAGACATTGCCCTTGCCGAGATCAGGGACCCGCTCTCGCCCGAGGAGCTTCAGGTGTTGAAGAACCAGGTTGAGTCTGAGCGGCCCAACGCGAATCCACAGAGCGAGTTCAATTACGCGTGGGGGTTGATCAAATCGGCCCACATCCGCCAACAACAGCAAGGCATTGTCATCTTGCGCCGGTTGTACAAGGACTTGCCGTCCATGCGTAGGGAATGCTTGTACTACCTTGGTCTAGCGCTGTTCAAGCTCGGTGAGTATGGCAATGCCATGGAATACGTCAATGTTTTACTCCGTGATGAAAAGGACAATGCGCAGGCGCTCACGTTGAAGCAGGCTATCGACGATAAAGTCACCCGCGACGGGTTGATTGGCCTAGGTATTGCAGGCGGTGCTGTGGCTATTGGAATAGGGATTCTAAGTGCAGTGATGAGGAAAAAGAGATAGAAAATGAAGATTCATGAGAATATATGAGCATATATGAGGTTCTTCGAGGATACTCGTGAGTTCATAGATGTATCTGGCGCTTTTGGCATTCCATGGACCCATTGGGATCCATGGTTTTCAGAACAGGCTACCCAAGAGACTACAACAGTCTCTTTTGGTTCGTATCTGGGTTGTACTATGCCCCTCGATTACCAGTATAGTATGAAATATGGTTTAAATGATGGTATGATTTCCAGTCAGGAATATTAGGAGTAATATAGTTAAAATGGAGCGGTAGAGGTTCTATGGTATAATTCCAGTGAGAAATTGTGGAATCTATAAACATTTATGAGGTAAGACGTGTATTGGTATGAGTAATTCTCTGGGTTGCTAAAGCCAGGTCTGTGGTTGTGTGAAATAAATGTGTGCATGAATGATTTTACTGGCGATGACATTGCTCAAGCTGTGCTAGATGTGTTCAATGCACTTCCCCCAACAGGAAAGCCCCAGATCCGGAGCAATGGAGTGAAAGAGTGGACGGTTCTCGCCAGCGTTGTGGCGCTTTCGAACTGCATCACCCCAGTGTCCATCGCAACGGGTGTCAAGTGTTTGCCAGATGAAGTGAGGAAGTACTCCGACGGCAGAGTTGTCCACGACAACCATGCTGAGATCCTCGCCTTGAGATTATTCAACTGGTACATGATGGAGAAGGCTAGAGAAATAGGCCTGAGGCTGGAAAAGTCAACAAGTATGGAAGGTACGCTGGAAGAAAGGCTGGAAGATAGGCTGGAAGAAAGGCTGGAAGAAAGGCTGGAAGAAATAAGGCCAGGAGGGCTAACAGAACCCACAACAGGGCTAAAACTACAGAATTTCACTAACCTGGAAGAGGTGCAACGAAAACAGGATGTGCTTGATGCTACATGTTCATCACAAACAGGTGAGTCGCACTCAGGTGGACAATCTCAATGTGACATTTTTGAGTATGATGGTAGGCTTAAATTGAAAGATGGAGTTAAGTTGGCACTTTTCATCAGTGAGCCACCGTGTGGAGACGCATCCATGTCGCAAGTTGCGGATCCCGAGGCCGCTCAGTGGGAGCTGAAGCGACGGAAGCTAGTTAGGGGCCGTGAAAACTTCCACAGGGTGGGGGTGGTGCGAACTAAGCCCGGGCGGCTGGATAGCGTTATTTCCTACAGTAAGTCATGTTCCGATAAGTTGTGCTTGAAGCAACTTGTGGGAGTAAATAACTGTGCCACCGCGTACTTCGCACACCCTGTGTTCTTGGATTATTTGGTGGTACACAAGGACAAATACAATGCAGAGGATTTCAAGCGGTGTTTTAGGACGCGTTTCGATATACAGTGTCATCCTTTGGAATTCCTCACATACACACGTGGTGAGTACGAATTTTATAAGCCCCAGGCTAGTGGTTTGGTTCCCAGTCAGCTCTCCTTGTTACATGTAGTGGGTGGGCCCACGCAGGTCCTCAACAATGGGGTCAAAAACGGAGCCTACATCAAAAAAAAGCCACCCAAGCGAGGTGGGGAGAGTATGGTGTGCAAAAGAGCTTTCTACGAGAAGTGTGGGACCAGTCTCACTTATCTCGAATTCAAAAGAGCCAACAAGGAAAGGGAGGAATTAAAAAGGAAGGGACAAAGCATTTTGGGCAATTGGATCAAGAGTACAGAGGAGGATTTCAGCATTCAAGAGGGTGAATTACGAGCAGGTAAAGGGTGTAGGCAATAGAATGAGATCTTTGTATTGAATAGGAGAGATTAGGACTACGTAACCATGAGGGTGAGACTGATAAGATAGCCGAGGCGAGGGTGTCAAGTACTAATTAGCAACTATCGATTGGACGAAAAGAACTAGTATTACGCGTTGGAATAGATCAGACGCGTCGATGCGCCAAGTAGTCATTGTATAAAAATAGGCCAGGCGAGGGTGTAAAAAATTGTGAGGATAGTGACCTTTTTCAATTATGGAGGTTTAGGCGAGGGTGTGTTAATGGCAATTCCATATTGGGCATAAACAATATGACCAGGCGAGTATGTACAGGAGATGCCATGCTAGGGATGTAATATGATCAGGTGAGGGTGTACAATAGCGATCAAGAATGTGATGTAATGCACGTATTGACGAAGTCAAATCAAGATGATCAGGTGAGAGTGTACCAATTTGGCAAAAAATCTGCCGAAAACCTTAATTATTCGTGTTTATTAGTGTTCGACACGAACTTACATGTATGAGGTGTAGGTTTCAGTCGATCTACTTATCAGTAAACGTGACTTTTGGTGTATGATGTAATGAGAAGCTACAAGCTATCCATGTCCTATACATGATACACTTATGAGGCGGAGTGGGGCACTTTGCAGTCCAATCATCGCTACTCACTTAGCTATCATTCCGACTCACTTCCATCCTCACCTTCCATTTCCTCCAACTGCTGTTCTTCCAGAACCTCCATATTAATGGCGTACTCTGCACTTTCCAACAATTCGCGCAACTTGTCATTGTCCTTGGCTGCGTAGTCTATGGGACGCAAGCCAAACGAATTTACTATTCTTGGGTCGGAGCCTGCGTCTAGGAGGTTGTCGACAACGAACAAGCCGTGATCCGGTTCTTCGGCACAGTACTGTACGGCATAGTGCAAAGGGGTGTAGCCCTCGTTGTTCTTTGGGTCGATCTCGACGCCCTCTATGTCGAGTATGATGTCTATGAACTCCCAATTGCCGGCCTTTGTGGCGATATGCAAGACCGAGTTGTTGCTGATAACCTCTTTGGTGGAGTTGACGAGGTTGGCCAACTTGGCTGTGTCGTTGTTGACGTCGACCTTGATTTGCAAAAGCAACTCTGTGTTATTGCGTCTGGACGCCTCCAATAACTGCTCGTTCAACGATGCTCCTTGAGTGCTTTCTGGCATAATGTTGGGTTTGTCACGAGCCGAAAGTTCCTGATGTCGTGTCTCAGATCAAAATGGTGGATAAGCGGAAGCAATTTAATTTTACAACCATGGTTCAGTCGATTATTGCCCCCTCTATCTTGGCCTCGGACTTTGCCAACTTGGGCGAGGACTGCAAAAAAGTCGTCAAGGACGGCGCTACCTGGCTCCACGTGGACGTCATGGATGGCAATTTTGTTCCGAACATATCGTTGGGCCCCCCAATTATCGACAGCTTGCGCAAGGTGTTTCCAAAGGACTCTGGCATTTTCTTTGATGTCCACATGATGGTTGCCAAGCCATTGCAGTGGGTTGAGGAGATTGCCAAGGCAGGTGGAGACCAATACACTTTCCACATCGAGGCCACTGACGATCCCAAGGCTGTTATCCAGCTGATCAAAGACAGTGGTATGAAAGCCGGTTGTGCTGTCAAGCCAAACACCCCAGTGGAGGAGCTCTACCCTATTGCTGACCAGTTGGACTTGGCTTTGATAATGACGGTTGAGCCAGGCTTTGGTGGCCAAAAGTTCATGGTCAACATGATGGAAAAGGTGGAGAAGTTGAGAGCAAAATTCCCCCACTTGAACATTGAAGTTGACGGTGGCTTGGGTAAGGACACCATTGGTGCTGCTTCTGCCGCAGGGGCCAACGTTATTGTTGCTGGAACCTCTGTGTTCAAGGCAGCCCAGCCTGGCGAGGTCATCCTGTATTTGGACAACTCGGTCAAGGAGAGCTTGACTCAAAAGGGTTTGTTGTCTCACTAGGTAAAAGAATATGGTGTATATTGATATGGTAAGGCAAGCTATCGATATTTACAAGTAGGTTTGTAACTAGTCTATAGAACTCTACCCATACTTTACACTTTGCTTACTAAAAATAACGTATATCCAACTGCCTAAGTATATCCAACTGTCCAAGCATATGCTGACCTAGTATATCCAATTGTCCTGTTTATTTTACAATAGTCTTTGAACTCGTCTATTAAGTCGTGAGTTCACAATGTATGCTACCCAAGATCCACTCACAGTAATCATCTTCTTGGAAAAAAAGCTTTACGCCCCCAAAGTAGTACCCTCGGCGTCCTTGTCCACCGTTAAGAAATGCTTATTCTCAACAACCTTCCACAACACTGCCTTAACCTTCTCTATTTCAGACTGCTTGACCTCTTTTGTTTTCGGTTCCATATCGATATCCATTCCGGACCTCTTGTTGATGTACTTTTGGTTTCTGGCCAACTTCTGAGCCTTCTTCTTGGATAATAAGTTGTTGGTCAACACGCCTGTCACAGCTGGACCACTGCCAGTATATAAGGCGATAGACTTGGAGTCATTTGGCCTTGGTGCTGTGAGATCCTTGTCGGCATATCTGCCCAAGGACGACCTCGTAGGCACCTGTTTCTTGGCCCTTGCGGCTCTCTTCTTTGCAATGTGTGCAGCGTGCTTCAGTGCAACGATCTGCTTTCTAGGTTTGTTGATGCTTCTAGCCATATAATGTTTAAATCATCTCATCGACAAAAAAAAGCTCCCACAGTGGGTAGCACAGGGGAAAGAAAAAAAATCTCCTGGGGGTGAGTCGAACACCCGATCTCAAGATTACTCTGAGGAACTCATTACAGTCTCGCGCCTTAGCCAGCTTGGCCACCAAGAGATGTTGTTGAGAGAAACGAGAAAAAATGCCTCTAAATCGTGAACATAGGAACACAAAATCATGTGTATAGGTTCCCACATGTGTATTAAAGTCGTTAAAGGAATGTTGCCGACTCACTACACATAGGTAGAGCTATGAATAATGATTTTCTGAGGCGTTTGACCGCTACTCGGTATAGATTGAGACAGGTAATCCAAAGTCGTAAATGCGTAAAATCAATGTAAAGGACCCCCTTTTTATTCCAGATTGGTGGTGCACCCCTAATTCAATCAATCCTGATTTGGTTAAATTAATGAAAGCAAAGCACAATTTTGTGTATATTTATCAAGCGCATGAAGCGGTATTATATTATGAAACATCCCACAGAGCGCAAAAGGATATAAGACACCCAGGCCCCCATTACACAATCCAACCATGACAGACATCACAGAGAAATACTCCAGTCTACTACTGCCCTCTGACATTTTCTGTTCTTCAGTCCCGTCCCTTGAAATGTGCCTTTCGAGTGATGACTTCATCATCTCAGATTTTAGTGAGCCCAACCACGAGCTTTTTCAACATGGTTGTGAAATCACACAAGATTACAAGGCAGGTCGACCTCAATTGGCCTGGGAGGGAAAAGGGTTACTGTGTGGAAGTCCCATTCCACAAACCCTTCACTACCAGACAATTAAAACGGCGTCGTTAACTCCTCTAAACCAAATTATTCCAGATCCCATATTTGATCCTATAGAAGTGGACAGTGTCAGCGTGGATGATAGCAAAAATATGGTGCATCATGTATTGACTCCTTGTGGGGAAATTTCAACGCACACCAAATTGACGAGATTGAAAAGGATCTTCTCTTTAGAACAACACAATGATGGCGATAACGAGATGGTTGAAATACTCCGAGAAACAAAACAAAGAGTAATGGAATTCCTAGAGCAGCTGGTTCTGAACTGGTCCCATTACTTTTTTACATTGAAGCACCTTGGAGAATTGATTATGTTTGATGACTTGTGGGTGAATACAGGAGGCCTGTCTCCCGACCTTCTCAATTGCTTTTTATTTGAAGACAGGTTGATCTTATTGGAGGACTTCAGGTTTTTAGTCGGTCAGATTATGATTCGTGAAGACATTGTGAGCGTCAACGAAATCGGGGGAATTGTAAGTTTGAACTTGCGTAATGAGAGTATTATGGAATTGCAGCTACACCACCGGAGCGAGATTGTGGTTTCGAAATGGTCTCAAGTGTGGAAACATTATCAGACGGGTATCCCAGTTAATGTGTCAAATTTACATCAATTATCGGCCACAAGTTGGGAGTCTCTCCTGGAAGCGGGCTTCGAAGTAGCCAGTGAGATGAAAGAATACTCCAAGAGAGTAAACTTGGACGAGACGCTTTCATCAAGCTTAATGTCTCTAGCGACGTACCGTACCACCCACCCTAATCTTAACTTGATCATGTCAGTCCCGCTTGTCAATCAAACAAATTTATCGGATGAAGAGTACAAGTCTCAACTCATCAAGATCATACAAGCCACAAGAGCTACCTTAAGACCCCTGGACTGTCTTGGATTAATTTTTGTGGGTAAAGACAGTGAGGGTAATTTCGCAAGGTCAGGATCATTCATAGCTTGCATTGAAAGCAATTGGGATGGCTGGGACAAGCTTTTTGAAGACATGCAAATATTCAGAAATGCAAAGTTTTCTCTCAGAAGGAGGGACCTAGCTCCCGTCTTTTGTGACGATTTACAAGAACTACTCGTCACGATTGAAAAGTGCGTGGACATGTTTCCATTTATCTGCAATACTACCCGATATGTGAACAAATTGGTGATATTGAACAGTAATGACATAGGCAGTTCATTGCAAAAAGAAGCTTCGGATCGAATAAAAGCAAGGTTGACAAAAATGGTTAAAAGCATCAACGATAAAGTTGAAATAACAATGATTAGGATCGGCCCCACGACAACCGCTGTTGATTATTTACATTCCCAGCTCATTCAATTAGATCAGAGAACCGCAGTAGAACTGCGCCCTATTGTTTCAGAGAGAATGGGCTCAGAACCCAAAATTATTCTTTTGGAAAAGTTCGACGAGCTCTGCGAGCTTCTTGAACGAGTTGATGAGAGTCAGTGACCCAAGTTTAACAATGGCTCACTCTTGTAATATTCGTCAAATGATTCCTATACTAATGTTTGGTCATTCTTTTACTTTGCTTTCGTCATTCTTATTATTGTTCCCTTGTGATGGGGGTTTTGAGAGCCTTGCTATTCTGGTATTCTTTAAACAATAAAGATGAATGCACTGCGCCAGGAACGCAGATTCTATAGCTATTGTTACGTTTGTTTCTTCAGAAAGGAAATTTTTCAATTGTTGCTATTGTGTGATTTGTATGCTTGTTCCATTCGTTGTAAAAGTTGAAAATGTTGCTCATGACGTAGTGTTACACCGGTTTCAGCCACCACGGTCTGCAGAGTGTTTTAGAGGCGTTTGAGGAGATAAAACGTCTTTGACACTCTTCCATGTAGAAGGACGCCCAACTATTGTTTGAATCTGAATCACGGATGAAACAATGGCCTGGAGATCATCAGACTATTCCTTTCAACAAATCCGATTTTGTAATCGGATAGAAGATACTGGTTGTTTACACTTACACCCAATAAGGAAATCCACAACAAATTAAGTGCATGCAGTCATGGCTCCGATGTCCAGAAAGGTAATAATAACCGATTTAGAAACGAGCATTGCTGCAAGGTACGTCATGGAATGTGTCAAGCACAGCCATTAAAGACCAAGGTGGCTGGTCAAAGCTTTTTTGCAGTGCCCGAGTTGATTTTGTGAATCAACAAAAAAGGAATGCACCCGACTTGATGCGAAGCACATATAAGACAGTGCTAATTCCCTCTTTCATTCCAGTATCTTCAACAAACTCAAATGCTACTTTCTAAAACAATTACCATCTCTTTTGCATTATTCGGTATTACATTGGCAGGAACCGGCGGCAGTCTCGATGACAATCCAATAGCTGACACAACGGCTGACACCACCAAAAAAGCTACTACCGCTGAGACTGCCGGAACCGTGCAGATCGCCAAAACCGCTAAAACCGCAGAGACTACTGAAGCAACGCCAACCAAACAAACTGTTGCAACAATCGAAACTGCACAAACCGCCAAAACTACTCAAAAGGACGCTGCTTCTGAAACTGATACTGCGACTACACATGCAACATACAACCAATGGGGTTTCACGGGAAGTCAGTCAGTCTGGAAGGCCAACAGTTTGCAAACCAGTGTGACGAGTGGCTCTGCTTCTTCATCAGCTTCTTCTTCTTCTTCCAAATCGACCGCTTCTATAAGCAGCAGTGTTCACAACAACACTGCTCCTAGAATTGAAAGGGACGGCGCTCTCGCGGTTGGTGCAATGGTGGGGGCTATTCTTATTGGCGCTATGTAAATTAGGTTGGAACAAATACTATGGGATTATTTAGAAATTTATGAGAAGCCTGATGGGCATTTTATACTCACTGTAGTTTAAAAGCTTAACAGCTATTCCCTAGAAAAATTGCCAATACCAAGATTTAAAGAAGGCTGGTGCAACAAAAACTAGGTTCACAAGACATGGTCAATGCTCAAGAGTCGGGAAACACGTAGGAGCAGATATGCGTAATACTCAAGAAGCACACGGTCTCGGGTTTCAGCTGTCTAGAATTAGCCCATTCCATAAGTCCTATTGACCTCTTAAATAATTTTCACAAAAGCATCTTGAAACCGAACCATATTGCAATGAAACAGTTTCAGACCCATCACGGTATGTAGATCCTCATTACCTTTGAGGGCACCCTAAACAACAGACTGTTAAACAACAATTCATGATAAAATTGTTGAAATCGTCTTTCCTAATTTTAATGGGGTAGTGGGGAAGACAAGTTGACTTCCCAAAAAAACTCATGATAATGCGCTTGCTGACTTGTTATTGACAACCTCAGATGCATCTTTTACCGGATAACAGATGCTCAACAACTCTAAAGTCTAGAACACTGGATACCTGGTGTTTGGTCGTGAAAAGTTGATCATTGAGCATTGGCAAACAAATTGTATTTTAGCCGACTCTGTGGGTAGTGTATTTCGCCTGGTGGAACGTAATATTAGATTGTCATCGTTCTGTTAAGCTTTGCTTTTTTTGGAGTTAGAGAGTTCACATCTTGGGGAATACCTCAGATCGTGCTTGTTCATTTTACGAAAACATACACAGTATTCAAAGGAAGCCGCTGGCTGTTACTGGTGGTTAGGTTTAACCGTGTAAAGTACCACCTAAAAGGAGGCGAAAGTCAAAAGGTTAATCTTATTCACTCAGAACACGCACTTCCAGCACTTAATCGAATTCGGCCCAAGGCCAAAATGTGGAGTAAATGGACTTTTTGATCACGCAGAGGGCCATTTCAATAGGTTACAAATGACTAATGGCGCCTCATGACTCACCAAAAGATTCCTGGGGTCCACTTTATGACTAACCAAAATCAGTGGCGATCCTTTCATGTACCGTCACAGTTTTGTGATCATTTATAGTACGAAATGATTGGAAGTACTTGTTATGAGGCGTTTTGAGTTGGTGTAAGGTGCGCGTGTAACCCCAGTCTGGTTAGACTTGGTGATTAGGGTGGACATCCGCCAATAAGCCCATATTTGCCCCTCTTGATCTCGCCGCTGCATCTACCCTAATGTCCAGACAATGGACGCCACATAATGGACCAGACTATATAGTTAGCTCGTTATTTTTCGTGAATAAAAGCATAGACATTATTCTCTGCTCAACTAAATTGACATTTTCCAACAGTTAGCGCTAATTTCAGATCTAATTTGGGGACATTCTAGATTTTGATTTTGATCTCGATACATGTCAAAAAATGGTGGACGGGATAGTTTCCCTGAACTTCGCCAGTCCTTAGGCCGAGTCCTAGATGAACCAATCCCTAACTTCAACCCTGAAATGCTACGCAAAGAAAGAGATCTTGAAACGGCATTCAGAAGGTTAGTGCTCGATGAATACTTCAAGAGCTTGCTTCCCCGCAGGAGTCCCAAGTTGCAAGTACTGCAATCATGGCAATACTTTAAGAGAAGTTTGACCAGCGTGTTCTGTAAGAACCGTGCACTTTTCTCGTTTGACGTGGAGGCTTTTGAGAAAAGTCGAAATGTTGTGACAGAGATTGGTGTCTCTATATTCGATCCGCGGGGACAAGAAGGTTCCTTGATACCTAATATCAAGTGTTATCATATCTTGATCGCAGAGGTCTTGGATAAACGAAATGGCCAGCATGTACCTGACTACAAGAATTATGCACTCAATGGCACGTCTTATGTGATGCTGCGAAAAGAGGCAGTTAAATTTGTTCAATCATTGGTTGATTATTACTTCCACGACAAAGAATTGAAGACAGTTCTCATAGGCCACGATTTACGAGGGGACTTAAAGTGGTTAGCCTCTATGGGACTAAGGTTTCCCAATGGTGCACAAATTGTGGACACGCAGAAGTTATATTTATTGACTCAAGGACAAAGGGGCAGCAGTTTGCAGGGCATTTTGGGCCTGCTAGAAATACCTGCAGCCTATTTACATAACGCAGTGAATGATGCGTACTTTACTCTTCTTGTTGCAATGAAGTTGTGTGATCCAGCCAGTAGGAGATACTACGGATTGGATGAGTTAAACTCGTTGGAGGATAAGATCCCTAAACAGAACTCGAAACAAAGAAAATTGGACGCACTTCTCAAAGGAAACATGGCTAAAATGGTGTATGTCACTGCTGATCAAATTCCTGAAAGAATCATCTTTACTCCCTCTGTTAAGGAAGACCTGGCAACGGAATCGGAATAGATTTCGATTTTTAGCTGCATATGTTCCAATAATGGGGCACAAACGGTTGACAAGCGAGGCATTGTATGCTTCGAAATGATTTCATGTTTCAATTCTGCTCACTTCTTTGGGGTGATAACGGGGCCTGAGTCGTGGTAGACATACTGAGCCGGGGAAAACCATCCTCTTGCTTTCTGAGGTAATCTCCGCACACCGCTAGATTAAGGCGGAGCTTTCGCACTACCCTCACATACACAGTCTCCGATATTTGCTACTCCCGCGATCGTTAGTATCTAGTAATGTTTTGAATAAAATAGCAAAATACAAGCTATGAATCTAATTCAAGTGTGTCTCTTGTTGAAAATGGGAAACAACTGACCACTATGTACGGGACAGAAAGCCGTACCCATAATGAAACAGGGAGGATTTTTGCTTCACTTTCAAACACAAAGAGGTAGAACTGTCGGAAGACCGCCTTGGACCGGGCATATGATAGTTGTAGCCGGTTTAGTGTCTCGACTGAGCCCAGAAAGGCAACCTGAATTTGTTTAGTGTCTGAGCGTTTTCTCTATGCCTCGCACTAGAAATGGAAGGAGGACAATAGAAAAACGACAGACAACATTAAAAGGGGTTTAATATGTCCTCGTCTGTCTAATGTCGATTCTGTTGACATTCGATTGTGTGGTAAAGATTGACTTACAAAGTTAACTACAACTGAGACAAGCTTGGGATTACTGCTCACACCGGGCAGAGAAATTGACAACGTTCTCAAACCTCTCTGTATTTGAATAGTTAAGCTAGTGGAATAATGAAGTGTCACTTTTGGGAGGGCAAAGAAAGAGATGCATTTCGATGAGACTATTACCTCAACTGGGCGTAAAGCAACCTGTTGGTCTGAAACTTGTGATGTTATTTTGAAAAGTCTCCAAAATGCTGGTTTTGAGGTCAAGAAGATCGTCTAGTAACCTGAACTGGAGGAACAGAAATGCACAATTTTTCTTGCCTTGCCAAGTGAAAGTGTTCACGCAAAAAGTATTCTTATCCTTTATTTCTTGATCACATGGCGGTATTATGGTTGGTTATTCTCAAAGGTTTATCATTGTTGTATTGTACACGTATGCATTGAAATTGACCCAGGGAATAAATGCGTGATGATGGTGGCTGCATGTATCATTTCCTCACCCCATCATTAGATTACAAAGATAACATGGATGAGTCGATCTGGCTCAATCTAAGTAGAAGACCAGCAGAAAGGCTTTTGAGCCTTTCATCCATCAAATTGTCAATGTTTGTAATTAGCCAATTTTGCACAAAGAATAAAGGTTCTGCGAATTCTTTGTATCGATCTGTAATCTCAAGCACTATCATTACTCCTGTGGCGATGCTTTCAATTGTTTGGGACTGGCTCATTTCAACTACCTTCAAAACAGATGTTAGTATGCCCAAATGCTCTTTAATCATATCGAATAGGTTCAATGCAGTTGGGAATGCGGCATGTAAGATCAAGTTCAATGTTGTAATGAAATGCGCAATGAAAAGGGGGGTATAGTGACCAATATCAAGCCTTGCACCATCCGATTTATACCACAAGTTGACCAAAGGGAAATAAAAATCAGAAGTGACGATTTTGAAAAAATCATTTGCAGCCGCACGAGGCAGATCTTTGCGGGTAAGTTTTGTGGATTTCCGCACGATGGTTCCAGTCTCTTCCTGTATACTATGCATCAACTCATTCTGAATTGTTTTTATTGGTTCATTGGAGTAAAGATGATGAAGATCCTCTGGAAGCATCTTTGAAGGAAACTGTCTTTGTTCATAAGCAACGATTTTATCGTCCAACCCACGTAGCTCGCGTGTACTGGCCGATAAGACGCTCAATAGCGTCATTCTTTGCTGCAAAGAATAGTCGCCTGTCTCAAGGAGACTGCACACGTGCCGTGCACCAGCTGGATACCTGACAATAACCGACACCATAACTTGGAACCTTAGCTGGCTTTGCTTTTGGTCATCAAGAACCAAGGCAATCAAGTTTGTTAGTAAATCATTACCAAAGAATGCCACTTCTGAGGTGAATTTCTGTCTAATGAGAGTAGAGCCATGTTTCAAGGCCAGATATTTCATGTCGTAGGCCCGAGGGTTCTTGTCATCTTCTGTTAGATACTCCAAAAGTTGTTTTATATAGACAGGGTCTGGTATCTTACTCTTGTGCATTACTGAGGGGTCTTCATCGTCAGTCTCATCATCTGAGTCTTGAATAGATAAGATCTCTAGTTTCTTGTGCAAATGAGGCGCAGCGACGGGTAATTTCGACTCCTCCGGCTTGGGTTCTTCGGTCAAAGATAGTTTGGCCCAGGCTGTCGACACATCAATAGTTGGGGAAGAAATGACATCTTCAATGAGATATTCATAGGACAGAATGTCAACCTTGAAAATCACTTCTCTTCCTGCTATTTTACATACATGATTGGCCACAAGCATTCCCAAGGCACGCAGAGTCTCAGAGAACGATTGCAACCTGTTGGAAACCGCCTCTAAAAATTCATGACTGGTGAGCATTTCGCTTGCAATTTTTGGGTCATTTTGAGTGAGCGTAGTGAGGAGAAAGTGAGTCCTAGACATTTGAATCGCAATAGGCTCAGACTTGATGCGCGCCTCATCTGCCCAATTACTTATAATATGAGGGACAATGGATTTTGGTGTCAATAGCACAATTAGTCTATTAAGCGGATAGTTGATATGCCTGATCGCGGCTTCAACGATGGAGCTATCAATGCATAGATCTAGGGTACTCAATACGGTGTAGTAGGCGCAAATAGTATCCTCGCTGATGTGTTTTTTCAAGTAAACCACTAAATGCGACATTATTCGCTTCTTGTCGACTTTATTCATACAGCGCAACATTGCATCAAAGTAAGGAATATTGGACTTTGTCAAAAACATTGAGCAGATGTGCTCAGGCAGGGAGGAATTTATGGACATGGAGGATAACGCAAACTTTTGGAGTATCTTTGGGTCAATGGAGTGTTTGAATAGAGACAACAATTGCAGCTGCAAATATGAACCAAAGTGGTCGAAGGGCTTGAATTTAGAGCCTACTTCGTTCATTACAGCCAAAGCTTTACCCTTGAAGATCAATTTGTCAATCTCTTTTATTTCTAACTGTGTGGGCGAACGATTCATTAAAATCACCGCCAAGTCTATGGAAAAGACTTCCAGTAAAACACTCAGGTACAAATCAGTGATTTCCGAGTCATTCTTCACAAGCAACAATCTGCTGAGTAGATTGCCTATTCCTATGACTGATTGGAGCAGAGCGACAATAGTGGTTCGTATCTCTGGGGCAATGCGGTACACTTCAGGTATGGTGTAGTTGATTAAGTTTGTGGTTAGTTCCAAGGAAGGAGCAGGGATACTCTGTAGTAAGGCCGCGATTTCAGCAATGGTGGGCTTTCTTTTTAGAAGATCGAGGTCCGCGTTCATTTGGTGTGAATTTTTCATTTGGTTGATTTTAGATAAAATTATAGATGAGACCTGGTAAACGGCTTTGCACTGAGCTTAACCGACAACTACAAACAGGTGCAATGGAAAGCCCCAACAGATACGACCGGATTCTCGATAAATATTTCGGTGAAACCACTCTATTAACAGACCCACTTAACTGCCCCAAGCGTACAAAAATATGGCAGGACACCTTGAGGCTTGTATATCCCCGGAGGCATCCACTTGTCTGTGTGGATGTTGAGGCACACGAGATGGCGCCGAAAAAGGTGACGGAAGTTGGGATTTCCATTTACGATCCCAAGGATCAGGAAGACTCTGCATTCCCTGACATCACAAGCATCCATATTGTGATTTCGGAGCATTTGAGAATACATAACTCTCGGTTTTGTCCCGATAACAAAACCAGATTCATGGGGGGAAACTCGTACATTCTCTCACGGGTAGATTCAGGCAAGTTCATCACCAAATTGATGAATAAGTACCTCATTGCAGAGAAGGGCGTGTTAGTGGGGCATTCAGTAGAGCAGGACTTAAAGTGGATCCGAAGCCTCAAGGTCCCGTTACCACAGGATACTAAAACGGTGGATACCATGCTGCTTTTCAATACAACAAGAAAGAACCAGAGCACTTTGCGTGGAATCTTGAGGCATTTGAATATACCCCACGGCTATCTACACAATGCAGGAAACGATGCTTACTACACTTTACTTGCAGCCATAGCCTACTGCGATCCTGCCGTGCGTAAGAAGCATGGCCTTGATAACTTCATGGAGTTGGAAAAGTTAACTCCCGCAGAGAAGAAGAAGGAAAAGTTCCTGGACACCGCTAAGCTCACAAAAAAGTCCGCAAAGGAAATGGAGGATATGTTTGGTCTAAGTGAGGAGCAGTAGAAGAGCAGATTTAGCGAACTGCGAGAACTCACAAGACTGCTCAACGAACAAACCGACGCTCGATAGGACGAGCGGCCATTAACCCTTCGTTTTGCTGTTACTCAATGAAGGACCAGCATAAAATCTTTATAACGTAAAAACAGTGGCCAAGAGAATGACAAGTCCACAGAGCCAAACAGGCGAAAGGGCGGGTAAACGTCTAACAGATGCCAAGTTTACTTGGGTGAAGAAAATATAGAAATAGGGTTGCACAAATGTAATGAAAATATAATACTGCACTCCTACTAAATATAGAATACCCATGTAGAAAGACCAACCATGGAGTACTAGATTTACCGAGCACTTTAGCAGGTAATGCATGAGGAAATTTCAGGGTGATGGACTGCATGTCCATCGGCTTACCGGTCGGTAGTTTAGCCCATGTATCTCTGCTTGGGTCGTTTAGCACCACAATAGTGAATGACATCAGTAGTTTACCTGTTTGCCGACTCTAGAAAATGTACATTGCCGATTTTAGTGTCTTTTTTCAATATTAACGTTAGGCCATCAAAGAAGCTTATAAGCACTTGTGCAAGTGTTCTTTAGGCATCGCTACTAAAAGAGTTTGACATGGTGAGATGTACAAGCCGAAGAATTACAAATGTAGATTCTTACTCGAACGACTACGTTTTTCACGCTGGTTAGTTGTTTATCACTGCGATGACCTGAGTGCGGATATGACATGTGTAGCCGTGTTTGTGTTATTTTCCTGATTGTTATCTCTGACGACAATCGAAATAAACATCATATGGACTCGAGCGAGGATGAAAACACCCCGTTGGTGCACGAGCAGCCACATCAGTCGTTTCTAGACACACCCATAGGGTCTTTCAAGGGCCCCAATACGTTGCACAACTTTGCCAGTTCCTTTACCAGAGCACAGTCGTTTGCGGCGACGCAAATTGACAGAGACTTCCACAAGCAACGGTCATTTTTCGATGCGGATACCAGCGAGGTCCTTGAAGATGAGTTGTTTGATCCCGATCTCATGATTCCATCGAGCCGTGGAGAACGTTTGAGTACTGTTATTCACGACATCGCCAACCGGAACCAGTTGTTCATGAACGTGCCCGATAACACGTTTCCTGATGTTTTCTACGAGAGGTCGAGGCAAAATTCAGTGCACACGAATGCGCCCAAGTCGCGCCTTGGGTTCAGGGTAGCCTCATTTGCATCGTTCAAGTCTGTTGTTTCTACAAACACACTTCTGTTGAAGAAAATCGAAGACAAGAATGGTAAAGTCATCACTGTTGTGGCTGGACAGTCGACGGCACCCCAGACCATTTTCAACTCCATCAATGTGTTGATTGGGGTTGGTCTTCTTGCTTTGCCTGTTGGAATCTACAAAGCAGGGTGGTTTTTGGGAGTACCATTATTACTGATTTGTGGCTTGGTGACATACTGGACGGCTACGCTTTTGTCCAGGCTGATGGACACAGATGAGACCATCATGACATACGCAGATTTAGGCTATGCTGCCTATGGGTCAACAGCCAAGTTGTTAATTTCGTTAATATTCCTGGTGGACTTGCTCGGGTCTGGTGTTTCATTGATTGTTTTGTTCAGTGACTCTTTGTATGCATTGCTTGGAGACGACGTCACATGGACCAAGTTGCGCTTCAAGATCTTGAGTTTCATTGTATTGACGCCATTTACCTTTATGCCATTGCTGGTTTTGTCGATTTTCTCGCTCTTTGGCATCATGTCTACCATTTCCATTACCGTGCTCGTTCTCGTGCTAGGGTTAATAAAGCAGGACGCTCCAGGGTCACTCATCCAAGCGATGCCCACCAACTTGTGGCCCAACGATGTCAAAGACTTACTCCTCGCTATTGGAATTCTCATGGCACCTTTTGGGGGTCATGCGATTTTTCCCAACTTGAAGAGTGACATGAGACATCCCTACAAGTTCCAGAAGACATTGAAGTCTACCTACTCAATCACCTTGTTAACAGACATTCTGATGGCCATTTTGGGTTTTTTAATGTTTGGCCACTACTGTAGCAATGAGATCACAAACAACATTTTGACCACTCAGGGATACCCAACATGGTGCTATCCGTTGATCAGTGCATTGATATGTATGGTTCCGTTGGCAAAAACACCCCTTAATGCCAAACCGATCATCTCCACGTTGGACGTTTTGTTTAGTTTAGACAAGATGAAACACGCGGGTATACGCAAAACAGGCAAGTTTCTCGTGAGGATTGGTGTCAATGCCACTTTTGTTTGTCTTGCTATTTTGTTCCCAGAGTTTGAGAAGATCATCGGCATGCTAGGATCCAGTATTTGTTTCTTGGTATGTATAATTTTGCCATGCTTGTTCTATTTGCGTTTGTGCAAACTTGGATCTGGCGAGAGGTTTGTTGTTAAGATGGTCATCACAGTGAGTGCAATCTTGGCTGTGTTGGGGACATGGGCAGTAATTGTGTTCTAGGCATATAATAGAAGATGAGGGGATTTTAATCAGACTTTAAGCTTGTCAGAATTCATAGTACCTAACGGCAAACAAAAATGAACAGACCTGCTAAAAAGTTGTCATCAATTCAAGTAGGTGTAAAAAAGAATATGGTGGTTTAAATCCATCAATTGAAGTTGGCTATGTAAACTTACTGTCGTGATGGATCACTCTAATGACAACCCCATGTAAAGCTGTTAGATGAAAACTCATTAACGCTCGAGGATCGTTGATCTAAATTTATATGTATACGGTATTCGTAGCCGCATGGCTTAGATTCCTAAAAGGGAAAGTGGTTGCGAGGCGAGATAACCAACCAATATTTAGGCAATCGGAATTAGTCATCTATAAATTGGCCTACTTTCCCAGACAATCTTTTACACCATGTACATTCCAAAAGCATACAAAGAGGAGGAGTGGGAGCAGATTGAATACTTGATCAAGAATTATCCATTGGGCACGGTAGTTACAACGCAGGATGGTCAGATCCTTGCCAACCACATTCCGTTCTATTTGAAGAAGGAAGGCGATAAGCACTTTTTGATTGCACATGTTGCCAAGGCTAACCCCCAATTACCCTCGTGGCGTGACAATGACAACATTTTGGTGATTTTCCAGTCCCAAAACGCCTACATTACTCCCAATTACTATCCAACCAAACAAGAAACCCACAAGTTTGTTCCTACATGGGACTTTGGTGCTGTGCACATATATGGCAAATCCGAGATTGTAGATGATAAGGCTTTTGTGAGAAACCAATTGGACAGCTTAACGGGTCAAGAAGAGAAGAAGAGGAATAAACCCGAGGAGGAATGGAAGGTCAGCGATGCTCCAGAAAGATATGTTGAGATTATGCAAAAGGCAATCACTGGTTTGCGTATTGAGATTGTCTCGACCGAGTGCAAGTTCAAATTTGAGCAGGGGATGAATAAAAAGGAGGTGGATGGAGTCATCGAGGGATTGAAGGGCCACGGACTCTGTGAAGTTTCCCAATTGACCAAGAGCGCAAATGAGAGGTACGATATCAAGAAAGGGAAGTAGAGTTAGAGTTAGAACAAGTCTAGAGGGTTATGTACTCAGAGTACCGTTTTCTTAGAATACTAGTAGCATCTTCATTGTTGATAAAGACGGTAGTAGGGTTCTCATTACAAACTATCTTTATACTTCTGTAGTAATACTTTCAATAGTCTATCTTAATACTACATCTAGTTAGTGTTAACACGATAATCACGTACCCGATTTTTCTCGAGTCGTTTGTTGTCTCTTACTATACAGCTTTAGTGTACAACTAATATACATCAGTATGGTGCGAACCTTGGGGCTCCTCTAAAACTCCCTCTTCCCCTACCTCTTCCTCTGGCCCTGCCGCCTCTACCCCGGCCTCTTCCACCACCTCTGTTGGTAGTGGATATGCCTGGGATGTTGGTTCTTTTTGCACTGACCTTCAACTGGCGCTCCCTAAAGACGGAACCATCTAACGTGGCCACCGCCTTGTTGACTGATTCATTATCGACAAATTCCAAGTAAGCAAAACCCTTGGGCTGACCAGTGAATTTGTTCAACAAGATTGTGACTCTATGCACAACACCCGCACTGGCAAAATGTTGCTGTAACTCTGCTGGAGAAGTCGCATAGTCCACGTTACCAATATATATAGACCTTGAGTCAATGTCTCTCTTTTCTTCGTCAGTTTGAGGGATGGCGGAGTCTGCACCGCCCAAGACCGCCTTTAATCTGGCAACCTCATCATCGAGATGCTTTGTGCTTACCGTCTGTGCCTGGTCGGATGACAGCTGCTCTCCTTCGGTGATTATCTGGACTGAATGCTGCTCCTCATGTTGGGGGAACTGCTTCTCTGCTTCCATAGATATGTTGTCCGACATGTTGATGGGATTTTTGAAAAATGCTCTTTAATATTTTCAGATGGCCTAGTTGCATACACTAAGCATCTCTACAGAACAAAGCGCAAAACTAATGGCATATATCTGGGAGTTGATACTAAGTCTTCTATTTAATCGACCGTTTGTCAATATGGACGCTTGAAATTCTTATATGCGCTGAGCTGCCTTCGTATCAAATCATCTACTTGTACTCATACACACTCGCACACTTCTTGCTACACTCTACCATATTCGTATTGATTAATCTCACATACAAGCCGGAATGTTTCTCTCACGATTCAATCCTTTGGCGGGATTAGGTCCCTTTATAGTTCTTGGGGCAGAGCGGTTCTCATTTGAAGCCATGTTTGCTCTGGTAGCTCCATAACCTCTTCTAGTGTACCGCTTTGTTCCGTTCAACAAATAATCTGATTCACGCAAGACATCAACGTCTGTTTCGTATCCACGGTCATAAGCCACCAGAGACTCTTCATCACTGGTAACCCTCATAAAACTCGAGGCAGGATCAGGAATAACAAATGGATGGCGGTTGTCAGCCGAAGATGGCTTCTTTCCATCGGAACTTCCCCTCCCGAGACAGAGCAAGAGAGTAAGGAGAAGTCCGCCAAACATTATGAGTCCAAGAATTATTCCTATACCAAGACTTATAAAGCCCAAGTGGATGTGTAGAAAATTATCGTTGTGCTTATCCTTCAACCATTCAAGGTTCAATGGTTTGTCAATCAAAAACACACACATTTCATCCTCTTCTTTGAAATCAAAATTGGTGCACCCATGGGAAAGCACGCGGACTTCATGGTCACGGTTGTATCCAAGCTCATTTATTTGCTGTTCTTGATTGTTGAGCCTCAAGTATATTTTGCCGTTTTTCTCATTGCGAGAACAGGTCAATGATGCTTCTGTTATGTTGGGATAGATAAAGCCGCTATTTGTGCCATTCGACGGTTGATCCTGTCCATATGTATAGACATTACTACCGATGCAGCTCAACAATTTTCCCACCTCAGAATTAGGGATCAAATGCAACTGGAAAAAGCGGTCCAAATCTTCCCACAAGGAAGTGATATTGAAACTCTTTAGAGCTTCTGCACTAGGGACTAACAATGAGTACTTCTTTTTATGTTCTACCTCATCCACCAAATATTTGCGCAAGGTTGGAATCTTCTCGATCAAGTCAACGATTGACCACTCGGGATAGTTTTTGTCGATAGTAGTCTTGAGCAAGTCCACGAATGGTATCTCAAAGCTTTCTGGAATCAAGACTTTATCTGTGAGGTGAATCACACCTTGATTGAACAAGATGTCTGAATTCAAGGGTATCGAAATGGCTGTGTGATTAAAGTTGACAATATGTTTTCTAGAAGACCCGCTACACCTGTGGCCTTCAAAGTGAACAAAGTCACCCCTCATGCTCTTACTGGTCATGGTTGTGTTTTCAAAACACCCAAAATCTGAGTAAAGTGTATCTTCAACAAACATTCCTTTCATTATGTCTTTGAACAATTTTGGATGGTTCTCAAAGTACTGTAGCACTAAACCAAGCTCCGACCATGCACCAAACTCTGCAGCTTTCAGAAGAGTTTTTTGGTCTCTCGGTGCCTTTTTTGCGCATGGGAGGAACACAGAGAACCCCTTATCGTTATCTTCCAAAGAGTACAAGCCGAAGTCGCTCAAGTATCCAAGCGTACGCAAACAACTGTCCTTATCCACCTCAATATCGTCTGGAGCGGGTGTAAATGTATTTGAAATGATATCACCCAAGGCATGCTTCAAGCTTGGTGGAGTCTGAAGCTCTTGATGCGTCAAATATATCATGGTATGGTTACCCGCATCAATGCCTTCTTTGGATATCAAATCTACTCCGTCATTTATAGTGGCCTTGGTTAGTTTTGAATTATGGCCTGAAGTGGCCAATTTGATCTTGTAGCAGCTTCCAATTCTCTTTTTCAGACACAATTTGGAAGTTAGTAATGTGTGAGCAGGGTGGTCTAAAGTGTTTATGTCAATGAAGCCCTCAGTGAACTGATACATCAAGGACTGGGTCGCGCTGAATGAGTCGATATGGATATAATTCTTGGCCAACAACTCGTCTTGAGACGAATCGTCCTGCTCCTTGCTCACAAAGATTGTTTGATTACCCTTTGAGCCGTCTATCAAATGATGCAATTTTCTAAATTTCAATTCGTTAACAAAGTTGGAGTATCCCAATGCATAAAGTGCTTTTCTGGGAATCATGTCATGTATCTTTATGCTAAGATATTTGAAGAAGCTTTTCTGGTTCGGCTGGAAAACATGAATCACACCGTCTGCGAAGACCTCATGTGTAGAATGCGACACAACATTATTGAGAACGATTTCATTCGTCTCGCTCAAGGTTACATTGTACCTTGCCTTGTTTAGCGAATGATGTATTGCGTACGCTTTTTTGCCTGTTGAAGTACCATTTCGACCAATGACCAAGTCAGGTAACATAATACTGGAGAGCAAGTCTATAATGTCATTACGCGTCTCTTTAATGGCGTCGATGTGCATAACTTGGGGATCAAGGGGCCTGGTAAGGTATTTTAGGTACAAGGGAGAAAGGTCTTTTTCCACTGTCTCATCAGAGGGGATAAAGACAGTTTTTGTTCCTTGCAAAAATTCCTCGCATGACTTGGGAAACCCATTCTCTGTAGCGAACAATTGTCTGAAGAGGGTTTGAACAAATTCTATCTTGTGTCCGTTGATGGTTTCATATCCTGTGAGAACATCGCATAAGGTACTTTTTAAAGGAAGTAGCTTTTCTATTCCCTGGATAAAGGAATACTGATGCTTGGCGTAGATGTCCGGATCCACTATAGCGGAGACGTTGTCCACAACATATTCCAATGTGGTGAAATCAGGAGAGACTGCTACTGTGTAGTTCGTTCTGTCCAATTGAAGCAAAGTGTCATAGACGGTTGTTGTTGTGTCTAAATAGCCGACGCGGAATCGCTGGTTGATAATGTATCTCAAGAGGTTGTCGTCAAAGAAGTCACCGCCTGCGGCGTTTCTGAGCTCCGTGAAAGCCAGGTTGATAGGCGCCAATACCGTAACATTCTCCAAGGTATTCAAAAGGGGAATCAAGCCATTCACCTGTAAATGTCGTAAGAAGTACGAGAACTGCGCCTGAGACGATAGTACATCCACAATCGTTGAAGGTGTAGGTTCAGGTGTGATTGTTGTCGTGGTGGCATCTGCTGTCGCTGCAAACGGCGCTAGGAATAGCACCCAATAGCAAGCGAGTAGTTGTAGTAGCATAGGCTTATCTACAAAATATCAAATATGTTCCACGTGCAAAAAAAAGCATGAGGCAAGGCGAGTTATGTTTCAACCCCATGTTAAAAACAGGTGTTTCAGATGATTTTTAGTTCGATATGATTGAGTACACCAAAATGCTCTATGGGGTTATTTTGACACTTTGACAACATCTGGTACTTTAAGAACGAACGCCTTTTTCTAGGCCTATATAGGCCTATATAAATATCCTGATGAGATAAGAGCTTTGTGGGTCTCTAATGTGCTCTTAAGGGACAATGTACATCCGAGCAATCATTGTTGAAGAGATACAAGATTAATTGAACGTCAGTGATGAATTAAGGAACATGTCAGTCAAAAATGTCTTGCTTGGCATAAGACGCTCTTTGATTGGAGGATTTTCCAACCCTTTCAAGGTCTAAAACTATTCGATCGAGCATGCAATACTACCGCCACCCCCTGATAAGAGAGAGGGGTGGAGTCAACAATACATTAGTCTTAATGGCTTCTATTTGCTCCTCTTAATGCTGTCTTGGAAAGATGGTCCACTATGGCAGGAATATTTGCTCTTAAAAATGCTCACTCCGGCGAAAAAATGCTCAGAACTAGACACAGACCGCCCTACGGCGTTTGACTAGCCGATACTTTGAAACAATCTGGACAGGAGATCGACCGAACAGGCGAGTATTAGATCTAAAAGAAAGATCAAAGGTCTTGATGAGGTTCTAGGTTTTTCTAAACTTTATGGTGTTTCTGAGTTAGATCAACTGCCTTGACTAATTTGGGCTGTGGCGGTAATCCTTGGCTAGTGATAGGATGTATTGCCTTTTGTGTGTGCGCAAATTTGTTCCATATCAAGACATAAATGGCTCTTGGAAAAGCTATATAACTAAAACTATTAGCATGTCTTATCAAACACATTATGGTGGTATACAATGGACTTGATTGTGTTGCTGACATCAAGACATCGGCCTTCATGGCAGCTATGAATCAGCTGCAAGCCATGATACCCTTTGCCAGCCAAGCAGCTTATGGTAAATATACCGTATACTTTGGTGTGGTGGTGATATTTGTTGCTTTTCTCAAGTACTTGTGGACATTGGGAAGAGATCGGATATACCTCAAGTCCCAGAAGCGGCTGGGTTATGCTTCCAGCGTGATGGATGTGATAATTGCATACTCAAGATATGTTGGGTATCTGCAAATCCCTTCGAGAATCTGCTACTACACATCACTACCACTGTCACTTGGACTGACGCTATTCATGTTTGTGTCGTCCTTATACTTGTACTGCTATGCGTTCGTGCCGCATTTTTGGTATAGAGAGTGCCGTGGGTTTGGTGCACCCCCATTAGCGGTCCGTACGGGTATCATGGCTACGGCTTTGACACCGTTCATCTACGTGTTAGCCGGGAAGTCTAACATGATTACACTTCTCACGGGCTTTTCTTACGAGAAGTTGAATGTGTACCACCAGTATGTTGGTGTCACTGCGCTCATTCTCTCCATCATTCACACGGTTCCATTTATCCACCAGGAATTGAGGGAAGGTGGCAACTCGCGTCTCGCTTTTAAATTCAAATCGCAGCCTTACTATAGTGGCATTCCACCGTTTGTTCTCCTCGTTGTATTGTGTGTCGCCTCCAAAGCGGCTGTGAGGAAACGTATTTACGAGACATTCTACCATCTTCACTGGGCATCTGGTATCGCCTACGTGGGGACTTTGATGTGGCATATTGGACACACATTGGACTGCCAGGACTATGTGTGGGGAGCCGTTGCATTCTGGGGCTCACAGCTTCTTTACCGGATTCTTGTGAAGACAGCTTTCAAGCCAAACCGCATGTTTTTGAAGCCAAGAGTTGCATTCATCAAGAAACTCAATGAGAGAGCATTCGAGATTGTTGTTGAGAACACAGAGGGTTACCAATGGGGACCTGGGCAACATGTTTTTCTTCGCTTCGCGGGTTCGCGGATATTGGATAACCATCCGTTTTCGATCTGCAGTATGGAAGATAAGGATGAGCGTCTGCCTATGAAGTTCATCATTGTGGCCAAAAAGGGCTTGACCGGAAAATTGCATGGAATGCTAACTGACGATGCGGTTCAAAAAAAGGTTTACATTGATGGGGCTTACGGAGGGTCTCCTCGCAATCATTTTGCTTTTGACCGAGTGATTCTCATGGCTTCTGGTAGCGGTGTAACTGCCACTGTTCCTTTTCTTGTGTCTTTAGCTCAGCATGTTGCAAAATGCCGCACTTCAGGTACTTCTTTCGTCACCAAAGGTATCAATTTCATCTGGATTGTCCCCCAGGACGAAGTTATTGGCTGGGTGCGTGAAGAATTGGACAAATGCCAGGCCTTGGCGGGGGACATCATCAAGGTGGATATTTTTGTTACAAGGACCCAATCAGCAACTAGCGACGTCTCCAGCATTGAGAAGAAGGCCTCTCTAAAAATAGATGAGAAAATGTCCGATACCGAGAAAGAGGTTAGCAGCGCTGATTCACTTTTTGAGGGCGCAGCCGTGCACTTTTTCAAGCCAGATGTGGCTGCTTTGTTACACAAGTTGCAACCGACATTGTTAAGGCGTAACATGATTGTGAGCTCAGGTCTGGACTCCATGAAGATGCGTGTTAGCAGTAAAGTGGGAGACATGCAGAGAATGGTGCTTAATAACCTGGTGGAGGAAATTTATTTGCATACAGAGAGCTTTGGATGGTAATAAAAGTACTGAAAAGGTGGAAAAGTAATCATGAATTGTAAAAAGTTTTGGCTGACTTGAAAATGTGGTCAGTTTCGTTTTTTTGGGTTTTTTTTTAGAAATCTCGTCTCCCCACACATTCAAACTCTAATATGTAATGTTATGAACCACGGAATAACCTATTGAGAAATTTTAGACGATAGTAGATTTACATCGATGCTTCACTCTGCTTGTTGAACAAACAGAGCTGACGTATTCTGAATGAGTCACAATATCCATAGATGCTTCTCAATTTAGGCTTATGTTGAGAGAAAGTAGCTTCTAATGGTGATGACTTGAAAACATCGGGAAAATATCAAGCCATTTGGGGTAGCATGTTTCCGGGAATGGTCACTCTAGGCTGCATGATTTCCAAAATAAGCTTTCACATAGGTAACGAGTAACAGGTGTTTGATAAGCAGAAGAACTAAAGTGGGTCTGGGCCATTCCGCGGAACAACGGACAGTGTATATTTAGTACACTGTCTGGGGATTCCGGCCCTCAAAAAATAAACAGATATGTATTTGTGTATATTTTGACAACTTCTCCACAAGTTTTCCCGACTGGAAGAAGTTTGGGGGTGAAGGCGGGAGTCAAAACTTCTAGAAAGTGTTCTGGCAGACACATATTTCTGCAGCATAGGAACTGCATCAAAACCACAGATTCTGTGAGTAGTGGCCCCCTAGGCAATGTAGTTACCCCGCTTTAGTGAGGTAGGACTAATTTTATGGTCCTCGGGATACACATATCTCCCAAAAAATATCAAAAGTTTTTGGAGTACATGTCACTTTGTGTGTTTTATTACAATAAATTATCCGAGCGGAGAATTAGCATCCTGTATATAACTTGGATTTGCGGCTGTACCCGCACATACGCCACTTTTTTGCGAGACGTGTTGGCAGAAAATGAACATGTTGGGTCTAAATACTGGTTGACGTGAATCCGTAAAGTAGCG
The DNA here is from genome assembly GCA_015708815.1 of Kodamaea anthophila. Lineage (NCBI taxonomy): Eukaryota > Fungi > Ascomycota > Pichiomycetes > Serinales > Debaryomycetaceae > Kodamaea > Kodamaea anthophila. The sequence continues at coordinate 45,999 of JACFYR010000057.1, forward strand.
TACAGAGTGCCTATCTACATGAATACAAAACATAGAAGGAAGGTTTAACAATTAAGGAAGCAGAAATATACTTTGATCTCGTAAATAAGCTCGTCCCACGTTCGCGAGAGGATGTTTGTGCAATAAAAAAAATCCGCAGGAAAAACATTTTCGCGAAATGAACGATTATGAAACGACAGTATGCAGTACTGCATGAGCAAATACCAGAGTCATATTGGCTATAGGGCACATAGAGTGGTCAGGATAGAACTGGAGGTACAAGTAATACTGTAGCATTTATCATGCTTGGGTATATGGGCTATGATGGGTTTGGTCTCTATGTAATATTCAGTAATCCGGTCTAGGCGCGGGCTCATATTTTGTGTAAAATTAGATAGCAGAATGTACCCCGCAACATCTTCCGTAAATGTACAGCTACAAGATCACGTAGAGTCAGCAGAGTTGAAAGAAAAACGGCAAGGCTATGAAAGAAACACAGTGCAGTGAGGAGCAACTCACATATAGGGGGTGAGTGCGTATGACACTCTCTCAAACACCCTGACTTTTTCCCCTGTCGCGTTCGCTAAAAAAGACGGAGACATTCCGTGCCCTATGAAAAAGAAACGTGAGAAGGTGAGGCTTTCAGTTGTTACCTGTTGATATTTTATAGGACTTTGTGATCTTGTCTCCACCAATACCCCACGGCTCCAGGTTTCGAATGTACGCAAACCCCAAAATGAAAAAAGTATATAAAGCTCAGTAAAGACGGCTATAATCTTCATCAATTCACTAGGATGGGTTTGGAAGATAGCAAATTATTACAGAGGTTTATCAATTTTGGAGACAAGAAGGCTGGGTCCACCACGATGGGTATCTTCGTGGGTCTCTTTGCTGCCTTTGGAGGTATTCTTTTCGGTTATGACACTGGTACGATTTCTGGTATCATGGCCATGGATTATGTCAAGAAGACTTTCCCAGACAATGGAGAGTCATTCAGTGCCAGTGAGTCATCGTTGATTGTTTCCATTTTGTCTGTTGGTACCTTTTTCGGAGCCCTTATTGCACCACTCTTCTCTGACAGAATCGGTAGAAGATGGACCTTGATTATATCTGCTTCTATTGTGTTCAACTTGGGAGTCATTTTGCAGGTTGCTGCCACCTCTATTCCATTACTTTGCGCTGGTAGAGCTATTGCTGGTTTCGGTGTTGGTTTGATCTCTTCTGTGATTCCCTTATACCAGGCTGAGACCACACCAAAGTGGATCAGAGGTGCTGTTGTGTCTTGCTACCAGTTTGCCATCACTATTGGTTTGCTTTTGGCCTCTGTTGTGAACCAAGGTACACATGCCAGAACCAACAGTGGGTCCTACAGAATCCCACTTGCGATCCAGTTCCTCTGGTCTATTATCTTGTCAGGAGGAATGTTCATCTTGCCAGAGACCCCACGTTTCTGGGTTTCGAAGGAGAACCATGAGAATGCCAAGAAGTCCTTGAGCTTCCTTAGAAAGTTGCCTGTTGACCACCCAGATTTGATTGAAGAGTTCGAGGACATTAGAGCTGCTCACGAGTACGAGTTGACTGTCGGTAAGGCTTCGTGGGCCACCGTTTTCTCGCCAAAGAACAGACAATTGTCCAGACTCACTATGGGTGTTGTTATCCAGGCCTTGCAGCAGTTGACTGGTATTAACTTTATCTTCTACTTTGGTACAACCTTCTTCCAAAGATCTGGTATCAAGAACTCCTTCGTTACCTCGTTGGCTACCAATATTGTGAATGTCGGATCTACTGTTCCTGGTATCATCTTGTGTGAGATTATTGGAAGAAGAAAGTTGTTGCTCGGAGGTTCTGCGGTGATGTCTATCTCTCAGTTTATTGTTTCCATTGTGGGTGTTGCTGCTGGTGAGCTGTCTGACTCTGCCAACAAATGCTTGGTTGGTTTCGTGTGTATTTTCATTGCTGCTTTCGCTGCTACCTGGGGTCCATTGTGTTGGGCCGTTGTTGCTGAGACCTACCCACTCAGGACCAGACAGAAGTCTATTGCGCTCTGTACTGCCTCCAACTGGTTGTGGAACTGGGCCATTGCCTACGCTACTCCATACATGGTGGACTCTGGTCCAGGTAACGCCAACTTGGGTTCCAAGGTGTTCTTCATTTGGGGCGGTTTCAACATTATCGGTGGGTTCTTTGTCTACTGCATGGTGTTTGAGTCCAAGGGTTTGACCTTGGAGCAAGTCGAGGAGATGTACACCAAGGTTCCCCATGCCTGGAACTCGGGCAAGTTTGTGCCATCCGAGCACGCGTGGAGAGAAACCACAGACTCGATCTCTTCTACTGGAAAGGCCGAGGGTGTCTCCGAAGTTGAGTCTGTTTGATGCAATTCTTATGATTTCATTTCTATTGATAATTTCTTGAATCACATTGGTGAGTTCAAATTAGGTGCAAATAATACGTTGTATGATTACCCATGTACTATACTGTAGAAAGCAACAAGGGTGAATGCTCTTGATTGCGGAGAAAGACGAATGCCGTTGTAGGTGCGGAGAAACCAAAAGATTGAGAAAGTCAACAAAGTTCGACAATTCTACAAGATTATAGAGGCTCAGAACAATTACCCTGTAACTGAGCTTGGGTGATCAAAAACTACAAATCTATAGCTTAATACACGAGTTCCTGGATCGTCAAGCTTAAAATCTCAAATTCCAGGCGACATGACACAAAAGCACAATGTTCCTAGTGACCTGGGGAAAAAATATTATCGCACCATATGAGAAACACTATGTGCATGTTTCCACGGAGAGTTGTGCAGAGAACTCGGTGCTACATACATTCAGCCCAACAGTTCCTCTTGGAACATGGGAATTCACAGCAAGACTGTTTTTAATGAATTGTGAATAGTCAGTTGACAGAATGTGTCTATGGAAATGTTCTGCGCAGATTCTATCTATTCTGTATATGAAAGGATGCCAAGAATGAAGCCATACGGGAAACCTTTGACACCCCCGATCAGTCCAAGAATGCTTGGTCCTGTACGAAAAATACCGCATACTTGGTACTCATTGGTGGTCCCATGGTTTTGGCAGGAGTAGGCATTTTTTGGTAAATCAGAGTGTTGGCGGTGGCGACAATGAGCTTTTGAGAGCCCTACTTGGTAAAAACAAGATCCCCACGCAAAAAACCACTTAATCTTGCCGCCTCAATAATTTTGACAACCTTTGGCATCCCTGATTGCAGTTTTTGGTTTTTACCCAACACCCATACTCTATACTTCGATTAGTTTTTGGCCTAGTAAGTCCAAGTAGAAACGGTTATATCACGTGTAAGTCTACCGATCTTCACAAAGCTTTTATTGATTTGAAGGTATTCTAAATTTTCTTAGCCATGCTACTTGTTCACTTTCTTTGAATTTTTCACGAATTTTCATTGACCGCCAGCTTGCTCAAATATGTACCATCCTCCCTCAATAATAGGAAAACTTTTGAACAGACCTTCGCTCAAACAGAACTATCTTCGGTATAATACTCTTGGTCTGTTTCCTGGAAAGATAAGGCAAAATCGAGCAAGTTCTCCAGGGTGGTTTTCCTTCCAACAAGCCAATGTAAGTAGTTCTTTCCTTGGCGCACCTGGTACTTGGCGTGTTGGTTAATGGGGATCGCAAAGATAAGATCCAACTCCTCCAAGGTGTAGCCTTTGGTCTCTGGGACAAAAAGCAAAATGAGGAACCACAATAAAACACACCAAGCGGCGTAGAAGCAGAAAATACCCACATTACCAATGGAACGTTTCATATTGGGCAAAGTGAAACCGAGAATAAAGCAAAACAACCAAGTGATTGCACATCCCAACGAAGCATGGGCATCTCTCACCAACAAAGAACCACTTTCCGCGTTATATGTGAAGGGCACGGGGCCTGAGCCAATACCGTAGAAAAAAACATACAAGTAGATGCCACTAAGAACCAACCCCAAACGAGTTTTGGTGTGCTCTGCGTAGAAGGAGAAGCCTGTCCAAAACAAAAAGATGGCTAAGAGGGGATAAGTAGAAAGCACCAAAAAGCGCCTTCCCTTGCGGTCAATGAGTGGAATCGCAGTTAGACAGCCAACAACAGCCACCGCGCCAAAACCAATGCTTCCTGATAAGGCAGCGTGTTGGTCAAACCCAGACAGAACGAGGATGGTGGATATGTAAAAGGTCAAGACATTGACACCACAAAACTGTTGGCCAAACATCAAAATGGCGCTTCCCAAAGCCGCAGACCTATTACGGGGGACAGTAAAGATGTTCACGTACTGCTCGTACCATTTCTGGCCGGCAACTTGCTCACGTTCGAGCTCAATGAGCGAATAGGAATAGAAGAAGTCACGTGCCGCGAGCAATGGATGCAAGCGCAACCGGGTGAAGGATTCGAACGACTCCTGGTATCTTCGTTTTTGAATCAACCACCGTGGTGATTCTGGCACAAGGTAGGTGATGGCACATACAAAAACAGGAAGAGGGAAGATAGAGCCAAGCATGTAACGCCAATTTGTATGGCCATTATCCAAGTCCAAAAAAGCGAGTCCCATGACAGACCCCATCATCACACCAAAAGCGGTAAGTGTTTGCCACAACATAACTAGCGACCCTCTGATATTTGAAGGAGTGGTTTCTGCCGTAAAAACCGGTGCGGTAGATGACTTGAGTCCGATTGTAATTCCCATTACCAAACGACCTGCCAACAACACTTTGAAATTGGGACTAAATGCCTGCCACAAGCCAGTAATTGCAGCCACAAGATTACCCCAAAATATTGTGCTTCTTCTACCAAGGTAGTGGTTGAAGGGGATCGCCAACCAACACCCTACTAGTGCGGCAGCCAAATAGGGCACGGCATTTACAATTCCTTGCATATTGGCGTCATATGCGCTATCACCACCAATGCCATAGTATTTTGGAAAAAACAACTGGGCCCCTCCAATAGCTGACTCGTCCATACCTTGGACCGTGGCACTCAAGGCTGACACAGTTACCAATAGGTACAAGCGCCATGGTTGGGACCATTTATGTTTTTTCTCCAGCTCTATAGCCTCACGGTCGTTTTCATCAAAGAGATTGTCTGTGCTGATCAGTCCCGGGAAGGTTGACAAAATAGCACCCTTGATTAAAACATCATCGACCCCCTGGAGTCCAGTTTCTTTGATTACCCGCTGGGCGTTTTCAATGACTTGTTCTCTGGTATTGACCTTGAGGAAGGCATTGGCAATGACATTTTTCTCGGTTGAGCCCACTGAGACCTTGACTGAATCCTTTTCTGACATTGATGTCGACTTACATGAATAGCTGCTCTTATATATGATACAATCTAATTAATGGATGCCACACTATAACTGTGGTTTTCGGGAATGTACACCGAAATGGCATATTTTAACAGCCGTTCCACACCCAAGCGGCTGGGTTCCGACCAGCCATACTAGGTGTTAAAGCTGGACGAGAGGATAGGAGACGAGCTACATGTTCTAGTACATTGCACATCACTGATATTTTGCATAGTCCTCGAGCTTATAGATGAATTTTGTACAGTCTGTTTTGACGTCATCCTAATTAATTTTTTCCACATCTTGGTCAGAGATTACGGTAGTCAATACGAAAGTCACAGCTTCGAATGACTCTTCTAGAACTTTAAAGTTACTTGATTTGGCGCGGCTGTCAAAGAGCTGCTTTTATATAGGAAAGTCGAATACAATACAAAAAAGTAATTCAATAAGCGAGGATATTAATCCGAGATCACGTAAGAATAGGAGCCACCCGATAGACTCGTTCAAGGATTTTTAGACTATTGTTAAATTTGCAGGTGGGGAGATTTCACAATCTTGCAATACCGAGTTTCTTTTTTTATTCGACAACTGTTGCTATTGTATAGGAATTGTAATGACAAAGTGGGGTAGAAGGTGGGACTCGTCTCAGACAACAGGCCGTTTCATGTTGAACTCAGCAAGAACGAAACGATCCTTCATTCTTTAGAAATGACAGAGTCTTCAAGTGTTCATACCATCAGAGTACCTCAATACAGCCTTGTTTATGGTCTCGAAAGAATAAAGTTATGCCCAGAAGACCTGTAGTGCCTTGTTTTGCCTTGTTTTGCCTTATGAGCTCTGACACTCATATGACGTCACAGCGCATAGGAATATTGTATTTGCCTCCACCATATGAGCCATACGCTCTTAACCAGAAGGTTACGGGTTGTGGGGTTGCCCCAGTACATATAAACGCGAACTTTCCCTCTTTTAATCCACTACATTGGAGATGTCTACCGCACATAAAGAGGAGTTGGAACATTCTCTGTCACATGAGACAGAGGAAAATACTTCAAATTACCAAAACACCCCCACGAACCAGAGACATAAATATCTTGGATTATCGGGATCAAGACTCAATTTTGCAATATCTTGTTTCGCCGGCGTGGGGTTTCTCCTTTTCGGATATGACCAGGGTGTGATGGGCAGTTTATTGACGTTGCCATCTTTTGAAAATACCTTCCCATCGATCAAAGCCTCGAATAACCCAACCCTCCAGGGCACTGTCATTGCGATCTATGAAATTGGGTGTATGATATCTGCATTATCTACGATTTATCTAGGCGATAAGTTGGGCAGACTCAAGATTATGTTCATTGGAGCTGTTATTGTTATGGTTGGGGGAGCATTGCAAGCATGTGCGTACCATGTTGCACATTTGACCGTCGCACGGATCATTACAGGGTTAGGTACCGGATTCATTACATCTACAGTTCCTGTGTACCAATCTGAGTGTTCTCTGGCCAAAAAAAGAGGTCAGTTGATCATGATGGAGGGCACGATTATTGCCTTGGGTGTTGCTATTTCTTACTGGGTCGACTTTGGGTTTTACTTTGCACGTAATAGTGCACACAGTAGCGTCGCATGGAGATTTCCCATTGCTTTCCAGTGCGCTTTTCCTTTAATGTTGATTCCCACAGTGTTCAAATTCCCTGAATCTCCCCGTTGGTTATTGAAAAAGGGAAGGAAAGATGAGTCGCGCAGGGTGTTTTCTGCCCTTTTTGACCTACCAGAAGACCACCCCAAGATTGCTGCTCAAATTGAGGAGATCGAACAATCGTTGACGAAGGAGCGTGTGCTGGGAGCAGAGTCTTTTAGCGTAAAGACGTTATTCTCTCAGGGACCCACACGCAATTTCCATAGAGTTTGTCTTGCGTTTTGCTCGCAAATGATTCAACAGATTACGGGTATCAATCTCATCACATATTACGCAGGTACGATTTTTGAGCGGTACATCGGAATGAGCTCTCTCAATTCCCGTATACTAGCAGCCTGTAATGGTACGGAGTACTTTTTGATTTCGATTCTTGGTTTCTGGACAATCGAGAGATTGGGTAGACGGTTTCTTTTGTTCTGGGGCGCCATTGGCATGTCTGTTACCATGGGGATGTTGACATGCACTACGTATCTCGCGAAACAGTACAATAATGATGGAGCTGCAATTGGAGCTGCTGTTTTGCTTTTTGTCTTCAACTCCTTTTTTGGTGTGTCCTATTTGGGTGGGACGTGGTTGTTGCCTCCTGAGTTGTTATCTTTGGAAACAAGGGCACCGGGAGCAGCTTTATCTACCGCTGCAAACTGGGGGTTCAACTTTATGGTTGTGATGATCACGCCCAAGGCGTTCGAGACTATCGACTCGTGGACCTATACAATCTTCGCAGCCATCAATTTACTTATTGCACCAGTCATTTACTTTTTGTACCCTGAGACTGCTGGAAGAAGTTTGGAAGAGATGGACATTATCTTCTCGCAAACGCCTGTGTGGAAACCATGGAAGGTAGTACAAGTTGCAAGGGACTTGCCTTTCATGCATGTTGGCGCTGAAGGCGATGATGAGTTCAACAAAAAGTACGATGGACATACAGAGCACTTGGAGTATACAGACCCGTTATTTGAGGGTTCCTCAGCATCAGATATTGAGAAGAAGGTTTAAATAGGGATTAAGTAGTGAAGTGGGAGTTGAGGATGTGGAGAGTTTCTTCAACTGCCTATTCTGGAATTATTCTGCAAGAGATGATATGTTTGGGTTTCTTTTTAATTCCAGGAGCATTCATTTCAGTTTCAGGGAAACTGTGGGCGCACTTATTTAATTCTCGTGACTAACTCATCGTAAGTAATGGATTATTTTCGCTGTTGTAGGATAGAGTGGAGCATGCTCTGAACCCTTGTCAGCCACTCTAAACAGCATAGCTAGATTCTCCTCTCAGCACAAGTATTAGGGAGAATGAAAGAAGTTCGGAATAGTTCTGAGAGATTAATACACTGGACGTGCGGCTGCATCACTGCAGACTTTTGCATATCAATTTTGCCTTTCTGGTGATAAATTGGGCGACCAACAACGTATTAAAACATAAGAGCGCGCACATTTACTGGTTGTTGTTGAAGGGGATCTTTTTTTGGGACACCCAAACGTGTGAGGCGTGTTCAACGGACGTCTGTTGTGACATAAATCACTCTGAAAACGCATTTCACAGGTGTTGAAAGTCCACGTTTCATAGGGAGGAAGGTGTAGAATGGGGAGAAGACATACATCATCGGGCAATGTGATTGCTTTGTACTCTTTGATGTCTTTGAATTCTTTCTGAGGGACTGTTGCTGTTCTTGAAGAGGAAGGCAGAGCTTGCTAAAAGGAGACACAATCTGCCAGTACATTCCGCACGTAGACGATAAAAATAGACGCAGAAATTAGTGCGGCTTGGCTAAGTGTAGCAAGAAGCACTAGGAAGAGGTCTATACTGAGTTTGTAGCGCCCCTCGAAAAGGTCATCTGTAAGTCGCTAGTATTTCGCCTGGCGATGCCATCGACTGAAATGACCAAAAATAGTACATCAGGAATTCCTCTTTCGGCAATCCCCCTTGACTAATTAGGAAAGAAGACAGTCTAGGCCTATAAAAATCAGCTTATGTCAGCTATTGCGGGGCGATGTCAGGGTGATGAATAGATGAAACATAAGTGACGCAAACCGCAAGCAATGTCCCAAAATAGACTATGGGATGAATCAAGGGGCTAGTGTGTAGAGGATTCCACAGAGTATGAGATTGTATTGTCCATGGACGCCAAAGCCCCCAAGGCAAGTTACTGGGGGCGTGAGTTTTTTTGGATGGGAACCAAGTCTGATTTTGTTTTTTTCATAGTGTTTTTTTAATTTTTTTTCGAACAAGGATCACCTAGTAGCCGCGCGAGACCATGAGCCACTCGCTGTCGCCTACGAATCGCAACCTGATCTTCGGATGGGTGAAGAATTTGAAGCGGGGAAGTCTTATGTCCAATGACAGTGTCAACGAGATACCCAGTGATAACGACCTACTTTCGACAGAATCCCGCTCGCCCACTAAGGCATCCGCCATGAACTTCCCGCAATCCAACAGCATTCCATTTCCCATCAGCAATGCACAGTATCTGACACTGCCGACGTATGGTAATGCTTATTTATCGCTGTCGTACCTGCTGAATCATCCCGACCACCACCACAGTGTAGCGCAGGCTGGAGCTGCCGGCGGCCACCAAGACTTTTTGCGTCCGATGCTCCACCACAAACTGAGATCCAGTAACAACGTAAGCCGGGTGCGTAGCAACTCGTTATCGCAGCTGGAAAAGCTGGCGAGCATCCGGCAGCATCGCGACCTGTTTTTGCAGCACAACCTGTTAGTAGACGAGAACTCCAAGTATTTTGGAGTACCTTTGGAGGATGCAATACGCGAGGCACTGGCCAAGATCTCGATTCTCAATAGCAATGCACTGAACCCCGGTGTGTCGTATGGTGAGATTCCCATTGTGGTTGCCAAGTGCGGTGTTTTTTTAAAGAATAACGGGTTGACTGTAGAGGGAATCTTTCGTGTTGGAGGCCTGCTGAAGCGATTAAAGGAATTGCAGTTGATTTTCAATACCCCGCCTGACTATGGCAAGAAATTGGTTTGGGAGGGCTATAATGTACACGACGCCGCGTCGATATTGCGGCGGTACTTGAATGCATTGCCCGAGCCGTTGATTCCATTGGAATTGTACGAATCCTTTAGGGATCCCTTGAGGACAAGGACAAGAATCATCAACTATATGAAGTACAAGGCAGAGAACCCAAACAAGAGCTTAAAGGAGGTGGGTAACGCGAACGAAACCGGCGTGACTGCAGCTGAGATGACCACCGACACAGATGGGAACTTGCTCAACAATGAGGAGGCAAATGTAGAAGCGGCTGTGGCAGCAGCGGCCGCGCTGCCACTGGCACTGGCACTGGTGGTTGAGGGGGCTCCATCTACACCAGTCGACCTTCTCGACTCTGAGACTCAGCCGCTCACAGAGGCCAACATCGACCGGTTTAACAACTCGTCGTCGTCCAACCCCTCCAACAGCCTGTTCAAGCGGCCATCTCTTGTTGCCGCGGACCACACTGCAGAGGCTGCGGCCAAGGCGGAAGCTGCGGCAAAAAAGTCAGCCAAGAAGAGCAAAAACTACAAGAAGCTCACGCGAGACGTGCACGAAGCCATAGACGCATACAAGCAGATGGTGTGCGAGTTGCCGACGCTTTCTAAGCAACTTCTTTTCTACATCCTCGACTTGTTGGCCATGGTTCAGAACCACCTGGATCAGAATTTGATGTCACTGCGCAACTTGGCGGCCATATTCCAGCCATCCATCTTGTCGCACCCCAACCACGACATGGACCCTGAGGAGTATGCTTTGTCGCAGCTTGTGGTTGAATTTTTGATACAGTACGCCTACAAATTGTTGCCCAAGCAGGTGCCTCCAGAGTCCACCACGGATACGACGACCACGGAGAAGCCCAAGGAGAATGTTGTGGGGAAGGAAGCTGCCGAAACAGATAAGCACAAACCACAGGTTGAAGAACAATCGCTATCCACTAATCAAGATGATTTAGTTGGACTCAAAAAATCCCTGTCACAGATGTCCGAGTCTGATAATGAATTTGAAATTAGCGACGAAGACAACGTGTCTGACGTCGAGCATATGACTAGTTTCAATTATCAGACGCCAGCCAAAGAAGAGGCCAATGCCCAGGTCGAGATCATCGTGTCCAAACCGAAAAAGGGACAAGAGTTATAGAAGGCCGTGAAAGAGGGTGGGCGAACAAGAACAGTTCGCCTCTGTATTATTATTGTATTGGTATGACAACACACTCGCTTGCTCAATATGAATGTAAGGATAGAGCTGAGAATGAGACTAGAAAGAGTCAAGCAGAGTATGTAGAGATCGAAAATAGCAGGATGAATGATTAGAAGGAATTATAAAACTACATTGAAATTAGTAGAATAGGAAAGCTTATTGGTTTGGGTTGGGCACTAGGAAAGATAACGGAGCTGGCATTTTTTTTTGCACTTTTTTGGGTTGTACACGAAATTGTTTGCAATTTTTCAGACAACAACTATGTCGGACGAAGAATCGCAGAAGCTGAGACTTTCGGAAGAAGAGGTAGACGACTTGTTTGGAGATGAACCCATAGGGGATGATGAAGAGCCACAGACACAAACTCGAGGAGATGATGAAGAAGACGAAGATGTAGAAGCATCTGAAGATGAACGTGAGCTAAAGACATTAGACATATCGTTGCCACGTCATGCAGTTTCGGGAGTTGAATCTGAAGATACATACTCGCTCAAAATGCCTGTATTTTTGAGTGTTGAGTCGCATCCATTCGATCCCAATGAGTTTAAAGAAAAGGTGGATGAGAATGCATTGCAGAGGTCGATGAACGAGTTGACTGAAAAGCAAATCAAGGACGAATTGGTAGCAGAGAAGTTGTTGAATGAGAACACAATCAGATGGCGGTATTCTAACAGTGGAAATGATGAAATCATCAAGCAGTCCAATGCTCATTTTGTGGAGTGGGACGACGGGTCGGCTTCTCTCAAGATTGGCAATGAGTTATTTGACTTTAAGCAGCTCCCAATGACAGACACATTCTTGGTGAAGACTCATGACAGTTACGAAATCCTACAGAACGATGCCATCATCAACAAATCTGTAAACTTGTTGCCAGCATCGACATTAACCTCCACGCACAGAAAACTCACTCAGGCCGTGAAAAACATACAAAAGAAGGACAAGATTTTGAACACAATCACCAAGGACGACCCTATGACCAAACAGAGGCTTGCAGATGAAAATGAGAGAAAGACACTCAAGATGAAGAGACAGATGGAGTCCAAGAGAAGAGCACAGCAGCAGCGTATGGAATCCGGATCATCTTCTCGTCGTAGTCATGAACCTGAATATGAACGTTTCGCAAGGACATATGGTGGCGATGAGTACGATGAGGAGGACGACTTTGTTGCTAAGGACGAGGAAGAGGAGGAAATTGATGAAGATGAAGAGGAGGAGGAAGAGGAGGATGAAGAGGAGTACGAGAGAGGGGCAGAGAGATTGAACAGGTTGAAACAGGAGGGAGCTTCCAAGTATAAGGAGGAAGAAGACAACCTGACGAGAAAAAGAAGGAGAATCATTGATTCAGACGAAGAAGAGTAAATTATGTGCATCACCACGAGTTGCCCGAAGGATCGGGAACGCATATAGTCCTATAGAGAAGCCGAAGGGGTATGTTTTCGGCTTAAATGTATTAGTAAAATAATATTCATCTGTGATGAGCGTTGGTCCGGTAGGCATAATTTGAGGATGGCATGTGCCTATGTAAGCTGTAAGCTGTGTAAATATTCCGAGATGCCCTTTCGCTTGTTAAAAAACATTGCAGCTGACATGAAATTAAGAAGCTGTACATTTTCCCCACTAGGAAATTGCACAATCGAGTGATTTTTTGAAAAGAAGACATGTCGATAGCCAAACCTTTGAGGGTGCTACTTTTGGGAGCACCGGGCTCAGGAAAGGGCACACAGACCAGCAAGCTTTTGAATAAGTTCTCAGGTCAAATCGGCTCGATATCTTCAGGGGACTTACTACGGAAAGAGGTGGCCCTGGGGACCACTCTTGGCTTGGAGGCCGAGCGTTACATGAAGAAGGGACAATTAATACCCGATGAAACCATGGTAAAGCTTATAACAAACGACTTACATTCACGGAACTGGCTCAACAGCCAAGCCAGTTGGTTATTGGACGGGTTTCCAAGAACACATACACAGGCTTTTGAATTGGATCGGGTTTTGTCCGAGCACAAGTGCGGATTGAATCTAGTTGTTGAGTTGGATGTCAACCAGAGTGTAATTTTGGAAAGAATTGAGGCACGCTGGGTCCATATACCCAGTGGAAGAGTCTATAATCTCGACTACAGTCCCCCAAAGGTGCCATTCAAGGACGATTTGACTGGAGAACCGTTATCAAAACGGCCTGATGACACCGCTTCCGTATTCCAGAAGAGACTTGACCAGTACAATGAGGAAATTGTGCCATTGAAGGAGTTTTATGGCAAGCAAGGCATTCTCTATAAAGTTAGTGGGGACACTTCAGATATCATTTTCCCCAAATTGTCAAGCTTGGTTCTTGAACTCTTTGGACGTTGAATATCCATGAACAGTGTACAAGGAAATCATCATTTATAGGATGAACAGTTGTATTTAATTTTCCCTAGTAGAATAAAGACTTTTGTATAGTAGGATGCTAACTAATGGCCTCACTTTCTAATCTTTCCCCACCCAATAATCTTCTTCAATAACCTCACTCAACTAATCTGCGCTGGGCTCAGGTTAATTGGTAATCTTCAATTTAATTTTCATCTTCACCATGAAGTTCTTCATTGATGACCTCCCGGTCTTATTTCCATACCCCAAGATCTACCCAGAGCAATATGCATATATGTGCGACATCAAGAAGACGTTGGATGTGGGAGGCAACAGTATCTTGGAGATGCCTTCGGGAACGGGGAAAACCATCTCGTTGCTCTCCTTGACTGTTGCTTATCAGATGCACTACCCAGAGCATCGAAAGATCGTTTATTGCTCGCGTACCATGTCCGAAATCGAGAAGGCATTAGTGGAGTTGGAAAACTTGATGAAGTACAGGTCCAAGGAGTTGGGGTATGAGGAGGAATTTAGAGGTTTAGGGTTGACAAGTAGAAAAAACTTGTGCTTGCATCCGACCATATCAAAAGAACCAAAGGGAAATGTAGTTGATGAGAAGTGCAGAAGAGTCACCAATGGCCAGTTGAGACAGAAGATCGAAAAAGGATTGGTGGAACGGGCACCAAATAACACAGCTTCTGAGAATTCCCTATGCTCGTTCCATGAAGACTTGAATGAATTGGACCAGCACAATTTGGTTCCTGCTGGAGTCTTTTCTTTCGACTCATTAATCAAGTATTGCCAGCAGCACGGTATATGTCCATATTTCACGGTCAGAAGAATGATCCCCTTTTGCAACATTATCATTTATTCATACCACTACTTACTCGACCCCAAAATCTCTGAAAGGGTTTCCAAGGAGTTGAGCAAAGACAGCATTATCATTTTTGACGAAGCGCACAATATCGATAATGTTTGTATCGAATCTCTCTCGCTCGATTTGACCGATGATACATTGAAGAAAGCGTTCAGAGGTGCAAATAAATTGAACGAAGCGGTCAACGAAATGAAATTACAAGATAACGAAAAGCTACAGAATGAATACGAAAAGTTGGTTGAAGGTTTGCGACAGGCCGAATTGGAAAGAGAGGAGGAGTTGTTTATGAGCAATCCCATATTGCCCAAGGACTTGTTGGACGAGGCCGTTCCAGGAAACATCAGAAAGGCAGAGCACTTTATTGCTTTTTTGAAGAGGTTTATCGAGTACTTGAAAACAAGAATGAAGGTGTTGCATGTTATTAGTGAAACACCAGTAAGTTTCTTGCAGCATTTGAAGGATCTAACTTTTATCGATAAAAAGCCATTGCGTTTCTGTTCAGAACGTCTATCCTTGTTGGTGAGGACTTTGGAGTTGTCTGATATTGAAGATTTTAATGCTTTAAAAGACATTGCGACATTTGCCACGTTGGTTTCAACATACGAAACAGGCTTCCAGTTGATCTTGGAGCCGTTCGAAACGGAGGGATCCACAGTCCCCAACCCCATTTTGCATTTTACATGTTTGGATGCATCAATTGCAATCAAGCCTGTGTTTGATAGATTTTCTTCGGTCATTATAACATCTGGAACTATCTCCCCCTTGGATATGTATCCCAAAATGCTCAACTTTCAAACCGTTATACAAGAGTCATATTCAATGACTTTGGCACGAAAGTCATTCTTACCCATAATCGTTACCAAGGGATCTGACCAAGTCTCTATATCATCCAAATTTGAAATCAGGAACGACCCTTCAGTCGTGAGGAACTATGGGTCATTGCTTGTGGAATTTGCAAAGATAACCCCTGATGGCATGGTTGTTTTCTTCCCATCATATTTGTACATGGAGTCTATCATTTCCATGTGGCAGAACATTGGTGTTTTAGATGAGGTATGGAAGTACAAGTTGATTTTGGTGGAAACTCCAGACGCCCAAGAAACTTCTTTAGCGTTGGAAACTTATCGCAAGGCCTGTTCGAATGGGAGGGGTGCTATCTTGTTATCTGTCGCGCGTGGTAAGGTATCAGAAGGTATTGATTTTGATCACCACTATGGTAGAACTGTGCTAATGATTGGTATTCCTTTCCAGTACACTGAGTCGCGTATTTTGAAGGCCAGATTAGAGTTCATGAGAGACCATTTCCAAATACGTGAAAGTGACTTTCTTTCCTTCGATGCTATGAGACATGCTGCACAATGTTTGGGGAGAGTCTTGCGTGGAAAGGACGATTACGGTATCATGGTGTTGGCAGATAAGAGATTTTCTAGGAAGAAGAACCAGTTGCCAAAATGGATTTCACAGGCGTTAAATGAAGCCGATAATAACTTATCCACGGACATGGCATTAGCAACAGCAAAAGACTTTTTGAGAAGTTTGGCGCAACCGGCAAATCCCAAAGACCAGGAAGGTGTTTCTGTGTGGAGTTTGGAGCAATTGGAGCAGTTCCAGAATCAGCAAAAAAAGATAGCCGGCATTGATGAAGACGCACAGAAGGACGAGAATGACTTTATGGACATTGATGACGAGGACTTTGATTTATTGTAAATAGATTTTAATAAATTGTATTTTTATGTCCAGAAAACGTGCTGAGTATGTACCAGTTATTCTTGAAGTAGGGTCCAGATTCATTAGAGCTGGATTTGCTGGTAAAAGAGAACCCACCATTATACGATGTACGAGTGCAGAGTTCCCCTGCAATGCTGAGATGGAAATGGAAATGTACCCCAGCTTTTTTGGATTCAACGACAAGGCGATGACTACTGAAGAACGCGACAAGTTGATAGAAAAGGCAACGAAAGCTGACCCAGATATCACAACTGTAGCCGGTATATACCTGCGAGAGATCCATAAGGTCTTGAGGATGGGTAGGAACGGCGCAGTGAACTCAAGTGTTTCAAAGTTTGACGAGGTAACTCTTCTCAATGCTTTGTACGAAATCTTTGACACACATTTGATGATATCACCAAGAAAGTGCAAAGTTGTCCTCATTGATTCCAACTTCCCGATATCTTACAAATTCACCCTTACGGACGTCTTGATCAATGTTTTAAAAGTAAGGTCTGTGGTGTTTGAACCCACTGCAATTCTCGCCATGATTGGTGCAGGTAAGAGGGATGGATTGGTAATAGATATTGGATGGGAGGCACTCACAATCGAGCCTATAATAGATTTGAGAATACTTAGTGGGCGAAGCAGAGATTGCTGCTTTTTTGACGATTTTAATGGCTCCACGCTTCACTACCGATTGGTTGAAAAATTGATAAAGCTTAATGATGATAAAGTCACCGAGGTTTTACAGCGTGCAGACTTGTTTGAGATTATCGAGACTTTTGTGATGCAGCATGCATTTGTTAAAGAAACGCCTCAGTCCCTTGAGGAAGATAATGGGGTGTTCGAATTGGTTGAAGGGATCCAAGTTCCTAACAAGCTACGGTACGAGATCTTTGAAGAAATGTTCTTCAGCAATGAAAAGTTTTACGACAGCATTAGTCAAGCGATTGCATCTAATCTGAATGTTGATTCCAAGGCTTTGCTTTATGGATGCATTGTTTTCACGGGTGGAGTAAGCTGCATTCCAGGTTTCAAGAGCAGGCTTTTTAACGAGATGACATCCAGATTTGGTGAGAGATTCGGAAGTCCAAAGACACTTGGTCCTTGGGCAGGGTGTTCTTTGTATGTATCGTCGGTCCTCATAAGGCAAGAGAAGGCGGTATGGAAAGAGCAGGAGATTACGAGAGAAAAGTTGGGGTTGCTAACATCAGATAGTTTAGAGCTGGTCTACAGATTGTCTGGATTACCCGACTTTGCGAATGAACGAATAGTATATTAAAAAATGGGCTTCCCAGATCTTGCAATGAATAAATATAATCACGGTACTAATTTCAAAATTAACTCAGAATCTTCTGAATCCTGCAGTCCAGGACAGTGCTCTCGTTTTGATGTGGAGCCAAGTATAAGGTTGCAAAATCGTTGCCAAGTAGTGCTTTGCTTGAGCTCGGAGTAATCAGTGTCAAAATCGTCCCCTAAAATGGATAGGAGTGTACTCTCCGGACCACTTTGGCCATACTCAAATAAGTCATGGAAGGGACCGTAGTGCTTTGGGTCTTGTGCCACACAGACAGACAAATCAAGCTTTTTGTAGCTATTACGTAATAAAGCCCGTTTTTGGAAAGGGCTTAGGTTCACTTGAACAGTTTGACAAAGAGGCTCCCCATACAAGCCCTCTTTGGGGGGTTTCAACGCAAGTAATCTGCCATTGTGTAGTGAGATTATTTTTTGGTTTGATATGTCCTCAAGATGCGGTGAACTTTCGTAGAAGTCTTCATCAGAGCTACTATTATCATTTGCTATTGTGGGTACTTTTTGTTCAACTGTTTCTTTGGGGGGAAGCTGGCTCCATTTAGAGGCGTTACTCAAGTTGTTGAAAAAGCCGGGCGTTAATTCTCGCAAGGTAGAATATGGTTTTTGAAGACGCGGCAGATGGTTAACTGGAGATTTCATATGCTTATGAATAGACATATTTGTACTAATGGTGTGATCATTTGGTTCTTCTCTTATGTTCTCTTGATTCTTCATGATTGAAATACCGCTGCAATTGAATTCTTGCAGCAATTTTCCCAAAAATTTAGCCAATAAATTGAAATTCCATACACTCCATACATTTCGCTATACATCCATTCATTCGTTAACGCTTCTTTAGTCTTGCAGTAGTTCCTGTTTTTGCAATGCTTTTAATGTAGTCTTTGAGGTGTTCGTTTTCTGTCTCATAATTCTCGCACGTCGCCTGTGAGTGCCTGATACTCGCCACGAGCAGCGATATGTTGGCCTTATACTCTCCTATTTGTTTTATCTTGTCCTCCTTTGGTGTGGTCATGTTGTGAGAGGGTCTAAAAGATTGTTCCGGTTGATCCAGTGTGAGAGGGGGCGAGGGAGTGTTTTTTTTTTCGACTGTGCACGACTAGTCATGAATTATAACTAACTTGAAACTTCTTTAGCTCAACAGTACCGAAAGATTCAATTACAGCGACAATGTCTTGGTCGGGATTCAAAAAAGCAGTCAACAGAGCCGGCGGGGCTATAATGATCAAAGAGGTAGATAAAACAATGGACAAAGAATACGACGTTGAAGAAAGGAGATATCAAACATTAAAGACTGCGGGTCAGAACTTGCAGAAGGCATCCAAGGGCTACTTAGACTCATTGAGAGCCGTGACAGCATCTTCAGTGACAATCGCAGAGATTGTATCAAATATGTATGAAGATGTGAAGTTGACAGGCAACAATGGAGAAGTGGGAGGTTTGTACTTGCAATGCGTGAGGGAATTCGACGAGGAAACTGTTAAACAGATTGATGAACCCTTCAGGGAGACAATCTTAGACCCAGTGACCAAGTTTGCCAATTACTTTAACGAAGTTGACGAAGCCATCAAGAAGAGGACACATAAGAAACAAGACTATGACCAGTGCAAAGCCAAAGTCCGCAAGCTTATCGACAAACCAGCCAAGGATGCCGCCAAATTACCTAGAGCAGAGAAAGAATTGGCCCTTGCGAAGGATATTTTCGACAGTTTGAACACACAATTGAAATCTGAATTGCCCCAATTGATTTCATTGAGAGTACCTTACTATGATCCATCATTTGAGAGCTTGGTAAAGATCCAGTTGCGATTCTGTACTGAGGGGTACTCCAGATTGGCACAAGTGCAACAGTACTTGGATCAAACATCCAGAGATGAGTATGCGAATGGTCTTTTGGACGGAAAGATCGATGAATTGATTGGCCAGATGAACATGTTGGGAATTGCTTCATTGGGAGCCAAGTAGAACTAGAAACATGGTGTAGTACCTACAACATATTACATAATCTATAAGTACATTTATGTCCACTTTTTTTTTTCTATTTTCAATTATATCTCCAACACCACACAGCTCAACTCTAGTTGTGACTGCATTACAAGGAACGAATCTATGATAATATCGACTAAACCCATCTCAAGTATCAATCGCATAATTAAACTCATATAGATCAGGGACGCAGAAATTTTATTTTTTTTACGTTTGCAATGACCAACCTGGAAAACATGAGCTTCACATCAAGATTCAAGAATGTTAAGAACAAGACGGTGCTAGGATTCATAAATTTGATATTGAAATACCCAAGATTAGCGGTTATTCTCCCCGCCATACTTCTATTCGTGTTATCTTACACCATCACGTATGATTTCACGATCAGGACGTTCAATGCCTACTTTAGCAACAATTACGCATCGCTACCTACACAATTGGTGGAAGATTACGCGGACCCCAAGCAATCAATACCCTCACTCCACCACAAGTTGCTTCAAGGCTTGGTGGGTCCTTCTTCAAGAACTGTGTCAAAGATCACATTATTCAAGAGCGACAAAAACATACTCACTTTTGAAGTTTTTAAAGAACTAAACAAATTGCATAATAGTCTCAAACATCTCAATGTTTCGGTAATATCGCCCTTTTCCGATTATCCCATTAGTCAAATCAGGTTCGACGACTCGTTGACGCCAACAACGTTCCAATCCTTCATAATCAAGTACCTCAATTACGATTTGAGTTACTTGCTCACAACACTTTACATTGACAAACTTGTGAATTCGAACCAACTTATAAAATACGCAAATACCATCAACATCTACCTAATATTCGAAGCTGGTTTCAATGCGACAGAAACGGTTACATCACTCTTGGCGGATGAAGGGAGCGACTTGAGAATTCTCAGCGTGATTGAAAGCAACAATGCTGCCGGCGTCACAGACTTTATTCGGTATTACTTGAACCAAAAAGGTCTAGTTTGGCTGACATCTGCATTTTTGAAGTTGTCTACGGTCACCGTGATTATGTTGATGTTGGCATTCATGGTTCACATGTACATTTGTATTGCGAATGTCCATCGCGTTAGGTCGAGTTTTGGCTTAGTTTTCGGTTGGTTTCTAGGAGTCATCGTATCGATTGCAGCTGCAGTCAATCTTGCTACCATTATTCACAATAGAATGTCGTGGAAAACGATGTTCGAGCCGCTGACAACATTTAGCAAATGTGCATTCGTTCTTACAGGGCTATTGTATAGCAGTCGTTTTCTATTGGTTGTTATAAGGGTACTCAACGATGAAGATGACGAAGCATTTTTGTCAAAAGCCAAGGTTGGAGGGAAAAACTTTTACAAAAACCTTTACAAACTTTTTACAGGGTTCTATGGACTACCAATATTGACGAGGGACTTGATTATTTTGCTTGCTGGTCTGATTGCTTCGTTTTTAACATCAAGAATGTTTATTCATTTTTTTATTAGTGGGAACTTGAGAGATTACATAATCAAGAGGATGTTTTTTTTGAATGAAGCTTTGGTGGTTACAATCCTTTTGCAATATGCGGTTCATTTGACCTACATAGTGGGAATTGTATTGGTTGATCGAACAATCATTGATATTACTGATTTCCTCGATCACCTGCATCAAAGAGAATCGTTGGATCAGAATGCAGATGATGTCAAGGGTGTTAATGTCATTTCAGCCATGCTCTTGAAATTATCTCAGCCTTCCAATGCTAGACCACCCAGAGATTCGATCCGATATCGAATTGGTCAGAGGTTAATCAAGATGCGTTACCCCATTGAAGAATGGTGGTGTGTGACAATAATCTCGTCTTTATCATTCATTTTGCTTCTTTGCATATTTATGCACTGGATAATGGTGGTTCCATGCACGTTAGTGAGCCAAAAGCTGCAATTGGTGAATTTCGAAAGCCTAATGATTCTCAAGAATTCGAATAACTTTATCTACTATGTTGAATTGTCGTTGATTCTTTTCTTGATGGTTGTTATTTCGCTCATTGTCTTCAAGATTACAACATATGAAAAGAGTATCGAAGAGTTCCAAGGCATCGATTCCAAAGGAGCAAAGTTTGCTGATTTCCAAAACATTTCCCCCAATGATGTTACAACAGACGCGAAAGTGTTTAATGCCATTGAATTTCTGAGTAATGCTGGTCATTACTTGGACATCTTGAGTATCACAACAAACTCAAAATGTTCCTTTATTGTTACGATTGGTATGGACCATAAAGTTTTAGTGTGGTCTCCATTGTCAGCCAAGCCCAATATTCCGGTGAACATAAGCAGCACAGTCAAGACAGATTTAGGCGAAAGGGAGTTTTGGCCAATCAACCATGTGAATATAAGCGATGATGGCAACTTCATAGTGTTGATTAGTTTCAGGCACCTGTTGATAAAATGCTTTGACAGAAAATCCTTGAGTTTCATATGGGAATTGGAGCTTGACTATACACTAAAGGAAGCAATAAGGCAGAAACGTTTCCGTATCTTGGAGTCCTTTTTCCGAAGAAGGACTGTTCCTGGCTTCTTAGCGAGGAAGATTTTGCAGAAACAAAAGCAACAGCGTAGCGCTTCTGCTGAAGGGAATAGTCGCAGCAGGAGGAACAGTGTTATATCAATGAATGGAAATTTTCCTGCTCCAACGATGCAATTGAAGAACACCAATGATAGCCTGAGCCCTGTGAATTTTGAGCCCTCCGTCAAAGAGGAATCTCAGGAACAATTGATTAAAGACGATTTCGTATTCATTTTGGAAAGTGGTGAATTGATCAGTTTGTCGTGTTCTGACGGAAATATGAAGATTTTCAATGTTTTGGAGGTGTGCGAATATCCGAAGGATTCGCGGTTGATATCCGTTAAAAAAATAAGCACGCCCCGCCTTTGCGATCGTATTGTATTTCAAACTGATAACCATGAAATCATCGTTGCAACTGTGATGAACAACAATTGGAAGTGCAGAAAAATGGTTGTCAGGGAGGACTCTTACAACCAGGGGCCTCTTTTTGCTCCTGCAATGATGGCCAGTAATTCTGGTATGGACAATGACTTTGCCTCTATTTACAATTGCAAAAAAACAGCGAACACAAAACCACTGAAATTGGAGGCAACTAGATACTTAGGCCACATTGAAGTAAACAAAAGCGTTATCGTCACCATTGAGTTTGTGGGCATGATTGTCAGGGTTCGAAACTTTGTTGCTGAATTGATTGACATTCAGAAGGGCATTATTTTAAGAACGTTCAATGTTGGGCATTTCAAGGCCTCTTCGTTTAGAGTCTCACATTCCGAACCTACACATTGCAAATTCTGTGGATGCGCGTCTGTGAACTCATTCTCCATCATATATGAGGACAATTACAGTCCTACGTTGATCATTCACACATTTAAGATCGAGAACAAAAGGTCAAAGACCAATATTTGTTTGAGAGTTGAAAGAGATCCTAGAGAAATCAGATGTCTTGGATTCAATGCAGTTACGGAGCATCAATATTGGTTCAGTGACGTTGCGGAATGGGAGTTGACTGACGTCAACATGATTATCGGAGTGCGTAAAAGGAATGTTGTAAATGATGACAGCTCAATCGCCATTACGACAGGAATCTCAACCTTCTTAAATGCAGGCGAACTTCGAAGCAAAAGTTCACGGGTTTCCACAAGATACGAAAAAATGACGGTGGGAAAATTGTGGGAAGGCTTCATTGTTACTGCCGATAACGGAAATTTGACCGTTTATGGAATGCCACAGAATAAATTCACCAATAATGAGATTGTTTCAGGATATTTCAATTGTGTTGAGAAATATGGTTACAAATCGATAATATTGTGCACGTCGAATCTAATGGAGATACTCTACTTGGGTAATGATAATCTTGTCGAGGACGATATTTACTTTTCGGGGACCAATGCTACTATGCGGTCGGTTTTGAGCGAAGGAGAATCACAGGAAAAGGACTTGACTCAACCATTGAACAGTGGGTTGATGTTTATCAGCAAAAGAAGGAAACAACGTGAAAGATTGAGGTGAATGTATAGATCATGAATGATGTAAGTATGCAGCTGTAGATAAGATTTGAGGGTCAATCGGTTGTAGGCGGTAAGAGTGCTTGTGCATAAATACCAAGAGTTTCATTTAAGGGCTATTGCTCTGGTCTGCATATAGGTTAGATAGTGCGTTACCGCATGGCGTTTTTTCTAGAACCCGAAAAAACAGTTGGCGTTCGTAATTTGATAATGATGAACGCAATGATCAGTTTTTTGCGCACAGTGCAGGAACAGGTCGACTTCATTGAAGTTCAATGAGTGTTAACTTATTCCCCAAAATATGTTGTTCTCACTCATAATACGGATAGCAGTCCCAAGAGTCAAAATTTTTTTCACCCCCAAGAAAAATTACGGCGTGTCGTTAGTGCATGGAAGCCGAAGTATCCCTTGTCACAAATGAGCTGGAACCAGAGCTCTCAACTGGCGAATCTTGCATACACATGACCACAAGTAAGATCCCTTGCTCGGAATTATGTTTTTTTTGGGGAAGTTCGCCTCAGGTTTGGAACTCGCCTCGATGATTAGCCCAGAATATTTTTTTCCTCTAAGCGAACTATTGCCATCGATTTAGATTATTTTTTTTACACATCCGAGAATCGAAGGTTCGATTTTGAGTTTTATCGATGAGCTTTAATGGACCTATCAAGGTGTGTGTAATTCTTAGTAAGGAGTCTAAGTTTAGACTAGCAGAAAGTTTTTTTTCCGCACAATTGGTAGATTGCGCCCAGTCAAAAACTAGTTTGTGTGCATGAAGTTTACAATTATCATTGATCTATTGGGACGTTTTGGATGCACCATTTCTTAATTTATTGGCATCAAACTACTCTATTAGGTTACTCCTGAGGTTAGTCTAAACTCATGTGTAAATTAGACAGCAAATGGAAACCTCGGTAACAATTTGGAAGCTACTTATATTGAGGCTTCTTTATGCAAAGTTTACACCACGGAACAAATTTTCGAAGGGCTCGTGAATAATCGGCATTTGAGGCGCCTCAGTGCGGAACTAGTCATGGCAACTGCACCAAACGATCAAGAGCACTTCTGTGCTTAAATAGGTAAGTCTATGGTTAGTTCTCTGTGGGATGAAGTCATCTATGAATTCTTGTCTTGTGTGTGTAGCAACACAAAACCGGCTTCTTTTGTAAAAAAAATATTTCGGTTTGTGCACTCGCTTCAAGTGATATGCACGGTGTAATATGTAATTGATTGCCCTTAGCCCTACACATTCTGGACTCAATTGGGAAAGATCACCATTTTTACCGTTTATGTGGGGCTTCTTGTGCATATCGTCTTCGATTCTCGGCGAGATTTATAAAGGATTCAATTTCCATGAGTTTCGGATACTACAACGATGCTTTTTACAAAGATTGTCACAACTGCATTAGCAGCGACGTTTGCGGCTGGTGCAGAAGTATCTGGGATATTTACATCTTATGATAGCATTGAGTATGTGGCAGGTGGAAATTATGGTTCGGCTGCGCCCCAAAATCCTAGTTGGGTATCGACTTTTGGCTGGCATATTCTGGGAAAGAACGTTGCTGCTGGTGATACGTTTACTCTCACGATCCCCTGCGGATTCAAGTTCACAACGGATCTGAACCAATTGAGTTTGAAAGCGAATGGTGTGGATTACGCTACTTGTATCATGAACTCTGGGTATATCATTAACGCAGACTCCACCTTGGACTGTACAGTTACCAATATTGTGGATCTGGATACAGATGCTTATGGTACAGTGTCGCTTTCGGTAGCGTATAATGTTGGTGGGTCTGCAGAGAGTGTTGATTTGCAGGACTCGACTTGCTTTCTGGTTGGAACCAACACAGTCACAGCTAGAGATGGTGACAATGTGCTCTCTATCTCTGCTAATTTCGAGGGAAAGGGCGACGACAACCTCTACAGGGCTAGAACAGTTCCTAACCTCGGTCGTATGCAAAACTACGTTGTGGCAGGCGAATGTGCTACTGGATACACTTCTGGAACTCTTGGTTTCGATTTCTCAGCAAGTGGTTCGAGCTTTGACTGTTCTTCTTTCCATGCGTCGATGACTAACCAGCTTAATGCCTGGGGGTTTCCTGAAACAGCAGATACCTTGGATTATACGTACCTGTGCAATAGCAATGGTCTTCAGATCTCATACAAGAATGTTCCCGCTGGATATCGTCCTTACATTGATGGTCTTTCTTCTCTTTCCCTGTCGTCAATGCAGGTCACCTACACAAACAAGTACCTTTGTACGGGCAGTAGAATTGAAAGAGATGCAAAGAGGGTCGTTACATGGTCTCCATACAGTAGCGGAAACAGTGATTCAAATGGGTATATTATTGTGCTCACGACCAAGACTTGGACAGGGTCGCGTGCCACAGTGACTACTTTGCCATACGACACAAAATCAGGTGGCACGATTACTGTTGAAGTTGATGTCCCAATTCCCACAGTCACTACCACATCAACTTGGACTGGCACTGAGACAACCACTACCACTGTTAGTGCCACGCCAGGCGAAACAGCAACAGTGATTGTGGACGTGCCCATACCCCGTACCACAGTGACCTCAACATGGACTGGAGAAGGAACGACCACCATTACACGGCCTGCAGGACCTGATGGTACTGAGACTGTTGAAATTGATGTTCCGATCCCAACCACAACTGTCACTTCAACATGGACTGGAACTGAGACCTTCACCACCACACACACTGCGGCCCCTGGTGAGACTGCTACTGTTGAGATTGATGTTCCTACCCCGGTGACTACTGTCACCTCCACTTGGACTGGTAGTTTCACTACCACGGAGACGATTCCTGCTGGCCCTGATGGTACTGAGACTGTTGTGATTGATGTTCCAATCCCAACCACAACTGTCACTTCGACATGGACTGGAACCGAGACGTTCACCACCACACACCCTGCCGGACCTGGTGAGACTGCTACTGTTGAGATTGATGTTCCTACTCCTGTGACTACTATCACCTCCACTTGGACTGGTAGCTTCACCACAACAGAGACGATTCCTGCTACATCGGGTGGAACTGAGACTGTGATTATTGAAGTTCCTACTCCTGTGACTACTATTACCTCCACTTGGACTGGTAGTTTTACTACCACGGAGACGATTCCTGCTGGGCCTAATGGTACTGAGACTGTCATTATTGAAGTTCCTACTCCTGTGACCACTATTACCTCCACTTGGACTGGCAGTTTCACCACCACGGAGACGATTCCTGCTACATCGGGTGGAACTGAGACTGTGATCATTGAAGTCCCTACTCCTGTGACTACTATTACCTCCACTTGGACTGGCAGTTTCACCACCACCGAGACTATCCCAGCTCCATCTGGAGGAACTGAGACTGTGATTATTGAAGTTCCTACTCCTGTGACTACTGTTACCTCCACATGGACTGGTAGTTTCACTACCACTGAGACGATTCCTGCTGGCCCTAATGGTACTGAGACTGTTGTGATTGATGTTCCAATCCCAACCACAACTGTCACTTCGACATGGACTGGAACCGAG
>JACFYR010000012.1:0-61505 GCA_015708815.1 Kodamaea anthophila
GAGGAGGCTGGTTTGCTTAAATACGTACCTATGTCCTTCAAATAAAGTAAGTCAGTTAGTTCACATCCCCAACTCAGTAGTGGAATCCCTAACAACAGGAATGACTATACCTTTAGCCGTAATCACAAATGCGAATAAGGATCACTTAACATCTCAATGGGATGAACACAACTGTAAGTTTAAGTCCATCCATCACTTTCCTAATACTGACATCCTTACTCACGAAGTCTGAAAAATGTGGGAGTTTTAAAGGCCATTCAATACTGCAATCCTCATTAATGGTGAAAAATAATTAGAACCCATTCAATACTTTGAAATCCCATATTTATGGGCAGATGTGTATTTTAGAAGCCTTTGTGAACACTTTTTAATGCTCAATGGGCTAGAAACCTTTCAATACTTGAATACTTGAAATGCTCAATGGGCTAGATTCTTCGTGACTACTTGACATCAATAAATCTGCAGTTTGAAAGCGAAGTTGTCAAACTAACCAACCGTTAACAACACTACTTGTTTGAACAATTTGAAACAACTTCGCTCAGTTTTTCCAAGCGATACTTACATGGCTTGCTTGCCTCCTAAAGCTTTCTAGTCCCGCATATACTTCTATATCTATGTACTATTCCGTTGCCACCTTCGTATACACATTGACTGGCCTTCTTGGTCTTCCGTCTTGACCCTGCCTTCTAGGCTCCAATATCCTTCATTATCTTGGGTAATCAGATATGATTTTTGATGTGATTTCCTTGGTATCTTTGATGTCGTTTCCTTGATATTCCTCGATATCGATTATCCTCTGTACTGCTATCTTGTATCTCTATCTCCGTCTCATCATTCTATCTTTTGCGCTCAGCGAAGATTACTATGCATTTCGGACACTAGCACACTCGCACAATTCGTACATTCGCACAATCAGCGCATTTAGCACAATTCGACACTTCGCTGCGCTCACAGATCACTTCTCACACTTCACACACTGGCACACTGGCACACTTCGCACACTTCGCACACTTCGCTTCGCTCAGTGTGCTCAGTCACTTCTTCTTAAAACCAAACCAACTCTTCTTCCTCTCCTCCGGCTTATCAGGACTCCGTGGCTTCTCGTCATCCTTCCTCAACAGCCATATCTTCTTATCCAGGGTAAATCCCTTCTTGAACACACTTCCCTTTCTGGTGATGGCTGGCTGGGCTTCTGGAACAAAAGGAGCGGGCGGCGTTTCGTTGGAGTGGGACGACGGAACCGTCGAGGCCTGGTCAGACTCCTCCTCCTTCTTGAACAGCGACCCCGACAGAGCAGGGGGAGCAAGCTCAAACTCGTGCATACGGGTCACCTCGTCCAATGAGTAGCCAAACGTGGCCTCGTCTTCGTTGGGGTAGTGGACCTTTTGGTAAAACAAGATATAGGCCGAGGCCAAGCCGGGGCCGTCGCCAAAGAAACGCATCACGTAGGAGTCTGCCACCATTTCCACCGTCTCGTCGTCGAAAAGAAGCCAGAGGCCCGCCTTGACTTTGCACAAGGCCACATAGTGGCCATGCATGGGCCCTCCACCAATATGGATGACGAGGGCATACAATCCATAGAGACTAAACAGGCCGCCGTCCGGCTCCTTATCGCACTTGTCTGTTGTATTGAATAGGCGCAACTTGAATGGGTAGCTGATACTGTCAAACAACTTGACCATCTTGTCGACCTTTTCATCATACTTGAAGCGCTTCAAGTTGACCACCAAGATTTCTGGAAGCTTGGCCAACTTGATGGTCTTGGTGGCCTCTTGGAGCGACAGGCACGTGTTGCAGTAGAACTTGTTGCGGTTGGTGAGGATCTCCAGGCGGGAAAAGTTGTTGAGCGACGACGAGAGCGAGTATGCAGATTGCCCGGGGGGGATGTCGACTGATAAATCAAGAAAGAATTCGTTCTTGCTGGTGACGGTTTCACACATCAAGCACTTTGTCTCGTTGGTGATGACGCCCTGGAACAAGTTGTTGCACCAGTTGTGTTCCTTGCCGAGGCTCTCGATAATCTCATTCACGAGGTAGTTGAAGAACTCGTGGGCGTCGTGATGCATATTGTTTTGCCGGAACAAGTAGTTGCGTTCCTTGAGCTTGGTGATAAAGTGCGTGGGCGATACCACCCCGGTGGTGGACTTGTTTTCCACCATGCACTCAAACACGTCTTTGAGGGCATTCAATAGCACCGCGTTGTCGTCTGTATCCCTAAGGGCCGAGTCTATGTTCACGATGGGCCCGTTGATCAACGCCGACCGTTTGCGGTGGTCCACCGTGGGGTTGGCACTGAATGGGTTGATGGGCGCGGGGAGAAACATTTCCGGCTGGGGAATGCCTATTATGATGGTGCTACTTGTGGGGCCTATACTTCCTTCTTCGGTAGCCTCCTTCTGGGTATCTCCCAACAACTGCAGCGAGCTCTGCGAGTTGGACTGGGTAGTTTGGTTGGTATTGGTGGTGCTTGTTGGCCTCGTTACCAACACCTTCAATCTTTGAAAGTCCGAGCTTTTGCTGATGCGGAGGCGTTGTTCGTGGGGCAAGGCCTCGACGTCTTTGGCGAGACATACGTAGCCTGCGTATTTGTCGTGGGTCTCGCTGGTGGTGGCCGAGGCACTGGAGCTGGCCGTGGGGTTGAACTTGAGGCCAAATATGGAGCTTTTGCGCGAGATCTTGGGTTTGTCGCCATCGTTTTCCTGGTCCGGCGCGTAGATCACGTTGTTGTTGTTGCCGTGGGCGTTATTGAAATTGGACGGCACGTTGGGGGGTGGTCGGAGGCCAATCTCCTTGATTTTCTTGTTGAGTAGCAGCTCGTACTTCAGCGTGAAGCCGTGTATCTTGGTTCCGGCCTGGACAAGACGTCGCTCGTGGGGGGTGGGGTTGTGTGTGAGAAGTGCCGTACGGAAGGGCTCTGAGTAATAGAGGCATTGGAGTATGGAGTTGCAGTAGCATGTGTTGCCAAAGTTCTCCATGCCAAAGATCTTGTTGGACCCATCGCCGTAGGAGGTGGGGGGGGGTTTGGAAGGTACTTCCGTTTTGTCCGTACTCCGGAAGGAGATGTTCATAAAAAATACAAAATACCAACACTGAGCGAAATACACTGAGCGAAATACACTGAGCGAAGCGAAGTGTATTTAAACCGAAGTGTATTTTGATAATACACTAAATACACTTCGCGAAGCGAAGTGTATCAATATAATTCCACTGAGCTCACCAAACCAGAGTATATTAATATTAATACGTTACTGAGCTCACTTAAGTATATTAATATAAATACGTATGCTGAGCGAGAGTATTCCACACTAGCGAGTATAAGACACAAGTGTCCAGAAATTCGCATACTGCAACACAGCCATCGTAATTACAATCACACGTATCACCATTCGCAACACCTCTCACCGTTACCATCTACCCGCACTGGACACACTGTGCTCTTGACTCAATGCTTCTGTAGGTCAACCTGTACCTGGGGTATGCCTAGGTGTTGGGTCTACCCGGTACTATACCTTCGGACACCACTTTCAAGGGGTCAGATGGTCCAACGATCAGCATACATTTTCGTCCAGAGGAGAATGCAACTATTCATCACTCTAGCTGTTCTAGGATATTCGATACGATTTGAACACAATACAGATTAGCGATACGCATAGTATACCAGAACAGGAAAGAGCCATGGTCTGGCCAGATGAGCATCAGGAAGTACAGTGGGTATCTGGATACATGAGAGCCATTAGTGAGTCATACGAAGCATCAGAGCCACGAAGCATCAGTGCAAAAGCATTAGAAGTCACAAAGCATCAGAGCAAAAGCATTGAGTCACAAAGCATAGAAGATCTGATTACCTACATGTGCCGTATTTCACTTTGGTATACGACACATGATTCGAGAAGCTGTATTCAACTCACAGAGGCTTATTGAGGCTTATTGAGGCTTATGAGATTACATTTTGTGGTTGGGGCGAAATTGGTCCGGGTACATAACGGTATTTCCGCATTTGCGGGGTGCACAGAGAGTCTACTCGGTACATAGTTCCAATAAAGTGCTCATATCCCCAGATACTCGATTTCGAAGACGACAAGTATGAATCAGGTAGAGAATTTTGTCTACTCTTGCTGGAGAATTGAATGGTGTCCAACTATGGATCTTTGTGACGCTTCGCCTGTGCTAAACCGATTCTGTGCCTTGTCAGAGTCATGGTGACTTAACCTCGTACTATTGTAGATTGAATCGACTCATTAAATAGGTCAACCCGATTCAAGCGATAACCGGGTCATAGCTGTCACTGAACACAAAGGGGGGAACGCGACTACAGAGTACAATTGAGCATATACAAGAAGGAGACTCAGCATATGAAAAAAGGAAAAATCAACTGAGAAAGACATCAACACGAGAATGTTCATTGCAAGTCCCTCCATCACTCATTCAGGTCTCATTCAGGTCTCATTCAGGTCTGACTCACGTCTCATAGGTCTCACTCACATCTTACGTTCGATGTTTGTGAAAGAATGATCTGAGTACCGGATATATGAGAATACTGGTATTGTTAGGTACTGAGAGTAACTAACGAGCGAAGCGAGTGAGTTTGATAACAAATAAAACGAGCGAGGAACAAACTAATTCAAACGAACGAGCGAACTGCATGTAACCCCACGTGATCAAGGTTACCCTTTTCGATTCCCCAACTAAAGTGTGAATACCCTAACAGGTATACAGTAATGGTTATTTGGGACATTGTATGAATTTCCGGTGGTCTGGATAGTTTTCATCTAATTTACAATTTTCATTGAGGACAATTTCAAACTCTGTCAAGAATACACATAAATGTCTTAATGATGATCCTACACTCATGTCACTATCGCAAAGTGAGACTATTGCCTTCATACTGCATCCAGTTAGTTTTGTATGAATGTCATTGGTGGTAGGTCTTCCAGTATTTTCCTCCATAGTCTAGCTTATGTGCCTAACGTTGTATTTAGCCTGAGCCCGCTCGATTTTTGCTACCTGTACAACCAGCATTTTTGAGGGCCCAAGTCTGACTAGCTTCACTAAACTTGGATCAATGCATCGTTGAATGGTATACTAGAACAATCAGGTGGTATACAACGTTGAGCTTACCCAGTAAGTTTATTTACCAGAAATAGACCACTCATTACCATACCAGAGTTTATCCACGTGGGACGTTCGACACCAGTTATAATATCGAGGTTCTCCAGCGTAGGAGGTGTAGGTGGTTTTGGAGACGGTTTAATAGTAGGTGTTAGTGAGGCGGTTCAATTGTAGGTGTGTGTAGACGGTTTGTAGCTGTTCTTAAGTCCTCTATTAGGCAACACTGAGCTAAGTGAAGTTGCTACTATGACTTACTACCTCATTTTGAGTAAATCGTATTGAGTACTTCCGCAAACACTCAATACAGTGCATCGAGGTTATCCATACAACTTCAAGATCGCTTCGACTGAGACGAGAAATCAATCAAATGGGAGTGTACTTCGTTAGCCTGTTCTTGATAGTATTCGAAGATCTGGAACTTTAGCTCATTCGAGGGAGGATGGAGAAGGCATTAGTTGAAGGACTCTGGTTACGAGAGTATGGCCAGTGGCTACTGAATTGAATTTCCCTCATGGTTGTGAAGCTACTGCTGTATTTCCTCATGGTTGTGAAGGAGCTACTGTTTTCTTCCAATTCTCCTCATTGAGCGAAGCGAAGTGAGGATGTAAGGCCAATGGATACTGCTTCCATTAACTTCTCCTCACTGAGCGTAGCGAAGGGATGTTCAGTAATGCCAATGGCTTCGCCTCACTTCGCTTCGCTCAGTGAGAATGTTCAGGAAAGCCAATAGCTACTTGCCTCACTTCGCTTCGCTCAGTGAGGCTGCTCAGTGAGGATGTTCAGGAATGCCAATGGCTATTTGCCTCACTTCGCTTCGCTCAGTGAGGCGTCAAACCACCTCTCCAACCCACTCCTCGGATTAACCCCCCCATCACAGTCAAACACCCACTTATCTATTCTCACATACTCCAAACTCGAGCACGCTTGGTGGTAGTACAACGCCACATGCTGGACCTTAAACCACTCATCGTGTACCGACGGATGCACCATGCCCAAACCAAGGTTCGGTGACCCTCCAGCCTGGCTTCCAAAGACGTCCAACATCTTTAACGGAAGACAGGCAATAAGGTCTGCCAACGGGGCCAGCTGGGTTCCGGGGTTGATGCGGAGACGCTCTAGATTCTGTAGCTTGGGCAAGCACTCCGAGTAGAAGCCAGTTCCATCGGGTACGGAGGTGAGGATATCCACGCTCGGCGTGTGGCTGGTGCTAGGGGCCTCGCGTCTGACCTGGAAGGCCAAGCTGCCAAGCTCCAGGTTCCGAGCGATTCCTTCGCCAATGGTGTCGAAATACGCATTGTCCACGTCCCATGTCTCGTTGAGACGGATTGTAAGGTCTAAAACACGCAACTGGGGCTCCAAGGACCACAAAAAGCCGGGCACAGAGTCCCTGTACGCCTCGCGAAAGTCTAGAACGAGCTCACGGAGGTTCCTTAAATCCCCAACAATCTCCTCAAGGAAGCTATGCTGATTATTTCTTCTCCCTGATACCCCCCGCAACAGCAAACGGGTGAGGCTCTGTAGGTGGCTCTTTAGTAGATTAGCGTCGCTTTGGCACAAGACCACGTTCTCAAGTGCCAACAGCAGCAAATGCATCCCTGGATGGAGGATATCTTCAAGAGCTTTGCCAATAGTGCTCGAAGAAGCCTCCAACTCTGTACATGGAGGAAAAGTATGAGAGACTTCGAAACGTGGAAAAGAGGCGATCTCAAGACACCTCAATTGACCCAGAATGCCTTTTGGACCGCCACGCACCGCACGCATCTCAAGTACCTCCAAGTTGGGGAGAGAAAGATCCGAGAGCAGCAGTGTTGTGCACACTGAAAGCGATCGAATGGCCAGCACATTAGGAAGGACCATGAGATAGTCCAAACTAAACCCCGAACATGTCCACAGGAGAGATAAGAGAGCATCGGCAGTGGCGAAGAACCTAATAAACGAGTCATGCAAGTCGTGGTCGTATATGTTTAGCAGCTCAGGGAGCTCCACCACCTCGAAATGGTGCACGGCCCGAGCCCATTTGGAGCGAAGATACCGACGTAGGTTGTGGGGCGAGCTTATATAGGCACAGAGAGGTTTCTTGCGGGCCCGGCGCGCCTGCTCGTACTCCTTTTCGTTGTCAAACGGCCGGTAGTGGGCGTCCACCACAATGGCGTGGTAGAGGCGTGGAAGGGTGCTTGTGTAGCAGGCACTGCATGTGCGGAGCAAGCTGAGGCAGTCGTATTGGGAGAGGAGGGCCGCCACAGTCTCACGGATCTCACGAGGGAGGGTGGGAAAGGGGAATTGGGTGATGGTGGGAAAGGGGAATTGGTTGATGGTGGGTTTGGGAGGGGGGGGCAGGTGGTGTTGGGGGGGGAGTAGGGGGTTTTTGGCGTAGCCAACGGGGGTATTGAGCATGAGCACGAGCACACTGAGCGAAGCGAAGTGTGCGAGAAATCACTCACTGAGCAAGTCACTGAGCAGCACACTGAGCGAAGCGAAGTGTGCGAGAAATCACTCACTGGGCGAGTCACTGAGCAGCACACTGAGCGAAGTTAAGTGTGCGAGAAATCACTCACTGGGCGAGTCACTGGGCGAGTCACTGAGCAGCGAAGTGCGAGTAACGAATACACTGAGCGCGAGGATGCGAGTGACGAAATAGATACGGCAAGTGAGTAGTTATGAACAGACCGTATCGTCAAGTCTAGAGAAGTACTGATCTTATCAGTAGCTCGTCAATTCTAGCAGCTATTCATCAACTACTGTCTATACTGTATCTCTACTCACTTATCTACGATCGTCTAGGACGATATCTAGTATCTATTTCTCCGCAAGCAATCAAATAGTCCACCAACTATCTCAACTATCAGAACATATATTACCACATCTATCTGGACAACTATTTCACAACTACCACGACTATTACCACATTTATTCTGACAACTATTTCACAACATCACGACTATTACCACATTATTCTGACAACTATTCTGAACTATCCTGACACAAATTACCGAATAACTATGGACAAGTATTTACCGACTATACATTTAACACGTCTAATGAGGTGCCAGTCTATCTACTGTCCAACTGTCTACTCAAAGATTCAGAGAACCGAAGTAGGACATCCTCCCATTAGAGTAAAGAGTGCAGGTGTACTCTTGGACTGATCTTCTGATGTGTTGTTATCAAGATATGATTTTTTGTTCTGCCTGTTTTATTTGTTCTGTTCTGTTGTGGTTGTTCCATGTGGTCAAAACATCTCTCGCTCTCTCTAGTAATCATGCTGTCACTCAACCCTCTTTCACATTGCTATTTCAACATTACACCGATAGACTGGCACATGTTTAGCACATTTTACACGTGTAGCACTGCCACATACAAATCTCGTTCTGTTCATTTCTGTGCGGCACCATATGTTTTTCTCTATGTCTTGCCTATATGTCTTGTCTGTCTTGCCTATATGTCTTGTCTGTCTTGTCTGTCTTGTCTATATGTCTTGTCTGTCTTGTCTATATGTCTTGTCTATGTCTTGTCTATGTCTTGTCTATGTCTTGTCTATGTCTTGTCTATGTCTTGTCTGTCTTGTATTTCTTTGTCTTGACTCTGTCTTATTTTCTTTTCTTTATCTGTTTTATGTCCA
Organism: Kodamaea anthophila; assembly: GCA_015708815.1. Classification (NCBI taxonomy): domain Eukaryota; kingdom Fungi; phylum Ascomycota; class Pichiomycetes; order Serinales; family Debaryomycetaceae; genus Kodamaea; species Kodamaea anthophila. Next base: position 8,729 of record JACFYR010000012.1, read on the forward strand.
TTAACGAACGACTTGCACTGGAAGTCACTTCGCTCTCTACGAAACTAGTGACGGCTGTGGCCAAGCTGCTGGAGCTCGAGGAGAATGTGCTTACGCTCCACCGGGAGCTCGCGTCGCTGCGTGCGGCCGTGGCACGGATGTCGCAGTACCAGGACTGGTACCGGACCATGCTTCCCAAATACTCGCGTCTTCAGGACGAATTGAGGGCCACACGTGAGGCCAAGCGCGTTGCCGAGACCCAGAACGCCAAATTGCAAGGCGAGGTGGAGGATTTGACCGCGTCACTCTTCAACGAGGCCAACGAAATGGTGAGCAATGCGCTGAGAGAGACATTCAACTTCAAGGTGAAGAACCGCAAGCTCTATGAGGAGATTGAGGAGAAACAGACCATCATCGACGACCTCCAGGAACAGCTCCGGCACTTGAAGGAGATGTTTGCGCAGATGGACGACCAACAGCGCGCGCTGAACGCCACCACACCCCATTTGGAGAGCGCAGGCACCTTCTCCGTTCCGCCGCAAATGCTGCCGCTAGGCGTTCCTGTGTTTTCGCCGCTTGTCCACGCAGTACGGCTCGACCTTAATAACTATAACCAGGACTTTAAAGCCTTTATCTACGCCATCTGTAAGCCCGACTTTACGTTCGAGCTCCTGGCCCTCCGTGGACTTCGGTATTTCAAAAAGATATGGACCGAGGAGCTTGAACCGGCCGTGACTGTGCCGGCTCTCCCCAACTCCACCCTCATCAACCGATGGCTGAAGAGCAAGAGCTTCTGGAGCTGTGTCGTGGAGGGCCGTGCCATGATCGAGCCTGTAAAGGGCGTAAATGAGGTGTTTAAAAGCACAACAAAGATAGAGGGCGTGACCCCAGTGGCCATCAAGGACCCATGCAGCTTCTGCGGCGATTCCCGCGAGGATACCCTCGAGCATCTGCGGCTCTATACCTTCAAATTGTTGGCCGTACAGGCCCAGCACACCCACACTGACGAGGACTTGATTGCACTGTTCCCCCTCTGTAACTACTGCTTGATCAAGATGCGCCATATCTGCGACTTGTTTGCAAAACTCCGCCTGGTCCACGCTAATGTCTACAAGTTGCGCCCAGATACCCAGTTCGACGAGTACGCGTTCGTGCCCACGCTGATTGCGGGCTTCAAGCGCAACTCGGCGTCTTTCACCTCCAAGGACACAGCCAGCTTGGCCCTGTCGGAGGAGTTGATGAATACCTCTGTCCTGGCCATACCGCTTGATAATATGGAGGAGGCCAAGATGATTAAGATTTACATCACCCTTGCGCTTACGCGCGCAAAGATCTTTTGGTCCAAGTTTGGCTTCTGGGACACTGACCGCGACACCGCAGAGGTCTCGTTGGACGACTTGCACATTGAGGTGTTTCTGGGCATGGTGAGGAAAAAGGATGGGGAAAAGAGGGAGATGAAGGAGATGTTGGAGCATGAGGTGGCGAATAAGGAGGAGTTGGAGAATACGTTGAATGAGTGGAGAGAACGAGAACGAGATGAGCGAGATGAGCGAGATGCGCGAGATGTGAGCGGAGCGAACATCGAGCAAAAGTAACACGAGATGTGAGCGAGCGAGATGTGAGCGAAGCGAACATCGAGTAACAGTGACGAGTATCGAGATGTGAGCGAGCGAGATGCGCGAGATGTGAGCGAAGCGAACATCAAGCAACAGTGACGAGTATATCGAGATGTGAGCGAGCGAGCATCGAGCAGCCGTATGAGTGAATATCCCGAGATGTGAGCGAATATCGAACAACAATATTGAGCACGCTATCGAGATGTGAGCGAGCGAGCATCGAGCAGCCGTATGAGTGAATATCCCGAGATGTGAGCGAACATCGAGTAACCGTATGAGTGTATCTCGAGATGAGTGACATTATCGACATGTGAGCAAGCGGACATCGAGTGAAGCAAAATATCATGTGAAGCAAAATATCAGGTGAGGTACGCTATCGAGTGGCATTATCGAGATGTGAGCGAGCGAACATTGAGCAACAATATCGCTTGACAGTATCGTGCAACAATATTGAGCGACATTATCAAGACCGAGAGACCGAGATGGAGCAAAGCAACATCGAGTACCAATATCCGAGTCAGTCACTAAATGCGAGTGTAGCGATCATCGAGTTGATCGAATGTCAGTGCACAATATATCGAGATCAACTATCGAGACTGAGCGAGCGGACATTGAGAGAATATAGAGTGACATTGGAGATGTGAGCAAGCGGACATCGAGTGAAGCGAAATATCAAGTGAGTTGATATATCAAGTGAAATGAAAAATCAATTTAAGCGAACATTGAGCAAGCCAGTCACAACATCCACTGAACTTTATCAAGATAAGCGAGCGAGTGAATATATCTAGTGAGATCTAATGTGCGCAAGATCGTGAATCATTATTCAAGTGAACATCGAGGTCTAGATGACAGGGAAGCGAAAGTGGGTGAATCAAATGACAATGTTTCTGCGATCTGAACCTGAAACAAATCCAGCGATTTGAGAACATCGAGTGTGAATAAGAGATTTTTGTGCTTTTTTGATTTTATAACCTTCAATTATATTGTTGTCATGGTGATGGGTATAGACAGCCCATACTGGTTTCGCGGATATCGAGATGTGAGCGAGTTCAAGCATCATCATTTTTGTCATATCAGGATATGGATGTGCAGTTATATTATCGAGATTGACATTTACTTCGCCTTCAAGCATCATCATTTTTGTCGATTCAAGATATGAGCCAGTTTCATCGAGATTAGTTACTTCGAGTTCAAGCATCATTCTGTCTTATCAGGATATGGAGCAGTTCCAATATCGATTTAGCGGATATCCAGCTTCAAGCATCATCAAAGAGTTTCAAGGATCATCATTGTCGATTAAAATATGGATAAGCATCAGTTTTAATATCGATTGAACGAACAAGATACAAGTATCAAGATGTGGGCGAATAGCAAGGTCATAAGTCATCGGATCGAACGCGAGCATCTAGTATCTTCATTTTCATCAAAATGACTGGAGAGCACCATTTTTATATCATGCAGATGCCGCGCTCTCAAGCTTCAAGGTGGCGAGAATTCATTTTAATCTTGACTCACATAAGCCAACTCGAATTATCCTGAGATACTGTGCATACGCAGAGGCTTTTAGGCCCGCGGAGATGACCGATTAGTAGCAGAAGGTTGATCTAGACGGCTTTTAGGCCCGCGGAGATGACCGATTAGTACCAGAAGGTTGATCTAGACTCAGTAGATGACCAAGCGGGAGAACTATCGGCAGCGGCACAGATCAGGTTTTACCTCGTACGGTATAACAGATGTTGTTCAGAATCATCTTTTTGATGCTAGAAAAGACCATCAGGCTAGACTTCTTGATATGAACGATGAGAGCATCAACCCTATAGACGACAATTCCGGAACCACTCAGAAAAAACTTTGCATCAGAATAGTGCCTGTTTGGCAATGTGACCAGATACAGTGGTGCATACAAGCGTACAACGGGCTAAATGCAAGATGCGAGATTCTGCGAGATTCGATCACGGCTGGAGAGGTGAGATAGGGTCCAGGTAAGGGTCCAGGTAAGGGTCCAGGATAAGGGTCCAGGTAAGGGTCCAGGATAAGGGTTCAGGATAAGGGTTCAGGATAAGGGTCCATGATTTAGGGTCCAGGTGAATGGTGATAAGTGTGGTGATAGTGCTAAGGTGATAAGCTTCAGCATAAGTGAGAAAGCTCCGAAAGTGCAGTGATAAGCTTCAGAAGTCCTGTGATATGCTTCGAAAGTCCTGTAAGCTTCGAAAGTCCTGTAAGCTTCATAAGTCCTGTGATAAGCTTCAGAAGTGTGCTCAGTCTTAGTGATACAAATGCTCCAGGTGCAAGACACAGGTGCACATATTGGTGTATGGGACTCATGCATACTACAGTCCCTCCAGGTAATAAGAGTAATGATATTAATGAGAATTCCCGAGAGACCAAGTGTAGCAGAGTTGCGTGCTCCACAGTGAGCGAACGAAGTGTAGGAAGTGATAAAAATGTAGACCTTTGTTCGCATGTATTCAAGGCTGGTGATTCTGGCAGAGCGGACAGACAAAGCCAATTTGAGCGACTAAATCAAGGACTGCATATGGGAGAACTGGAATGGCAGAAATCAGGGTGGACCTTAATCTATGGACTTCTTCATTCGTTTACAAATACAGTCTTTTAATTGAGAACGATATTCTCATCCAATAAGCTCAACATTTTATAATACCGTAATTGCGGCTCGGAGAGAATACGAGGGTTAGTGAGCCTGTTAATTTGCTGGATTAAATAGCCTGTTAATTTGCTGGAATAATTAAGCCTGTTAACTTACTCCCTGATTAAATAAGCCTGTTAACTTACTCCCTGATTTAATAAGCCTATTAACTTATTGATTAAAGACCATTACTCCTCAGTCCACAATATGTTCAATCTTTTGCACGTCATTTCTGAAACCTAATTCATTCTGAATTACTCTTTGGTAAGTGTCAGTACTCGTGAGATCGTTAGCCTTTTCCAGTAGTCGTGGGATAGTTTGCCTTTTCGGTATTTCAGTAAGTCTGGTAAGTACCTGAATAGTATTCCTGTATTTTACTATCCCTGACAACCAATCTGGCATGAACGGTTGAGTGAGATGCTTCGAGAAAGGATAGAGCAGGTATACTCAGCTTTCTAATAAAGTGTATATCACTGAAATAGGAGTTAAAGCTACTGCCTCGTTCAAGTGTATGCTCACCCCAACAGTGGTCAAAATATCACTAGTATACTAGGAATAGAAATGTACCAGGAAATAATGTGCCAGGAGCCGATTGGTGAGTACTAGGAAGTGATGGGTATGTCCAGGAAGATTTGGATGAAGTCTTGAGAAGATTAGGATGGGTAGTCCAGGGAAAATTTGGATGTCTCGAGAAGATTAGGATGGGTAGTCCAGGGAAAATTTGGGTGACGTCTCGGGAAGATTACGCTGGGGTAGTCCAGGAGGATTAGTAGGATATTTCTAGGAGAGATTAGGATGGGTAGTCCAAGAATCGATATGTTGTGGTCAGTACAATCATTTCTCGATTTAAGAAGTATTATTGAAGGTTGAAGCTGGAAGGAAAAGAAGATTGTCATCTATTCATTCAACATCAACGATTTGGTTAAGAGCCGTCTGATAGAATTGTCAACACAGGAACAGATTTCCAGCTCAACGTAGCAGTCCTGCTTCCATAAATTTTATTGACTCTTAATCTACTCGTGAATGGACGCACACCACTCCTAACATCACCTAGGAATTCCAAAAAAGTGCTAATAGCAAACAATTTAGGCAAATACACTCACTGTGGAGATATGGAGATTGAGGAGCAAACTAAAACCATGTAGATTTTGAAGTTGGAACAATTGAGCGAAGCGAAATTGTTCATGTTCTTTATGGGTAAGATTCCGGTTTCCCGAGTATTTCGATATCGTGAATTGGAACTACTGTCCTCTAAATGCCTGAAGCAAGACGCCCTATTCAGGTTAAGTTGTGTGCACCCTAATAGAAAAGCATACGGTGGTGGTACATCAGACCACTAAAGCAGGAAAACAAGGAAACAGTCTGTTCAACTACAGTCCTTTTATATTTTACAGTCTTACAGTCACTATGGTATTGTAATTGATCATCGATAGACATCACCTCGCCTCATTCGGGTATTTAGAGTCCAAAGAGGGTTTGGGATTGGTAGCACCAGAATTGATTCACAATGTGAAATTAGCCTAGAATCGTTTCAGCCAGGTTTTCAGTACAGGATATTATGGTTTTCCCTCCAGGATGATCTTCAGTCAGCAATCAGTCAGCATATCTTTCAGCCAGGTTTTCCCATGATATGGTTTTTCAGTCACCTTCAATCTTTCATGTGTCATTTCTTCCTTCATCGCCTTCTCGCTCATCGTACGACACATTCCGACGCGTATTAAAGTTTATGCACGTCGACTAACGAATGGATCGCGTTTCCGACCAGCATCTCTTTTGTGTCAAAAGGATACCCGAGTAAAGCATACCCGAGATCGAGGGTGTCTACGGATGAATGTAGACTAGACAACGTAGAGAATGATGGAAATAGAATGATAATAGGAATGACATGAATTATAGAATGGGGGTGAATGATAGAGGTAGAGGCACGAATAGATCAAAAAGATCGATGATATATGAATAGACTGGATGATATATGTATAGACTGACTGAATAGAGACTGGCACTACTGTCCGGTACCATGGATCAGATAGTGCTCAAGGAATGGCTTAGACCGGGCCACAAAGTAGATAGCACCACACAAAGGTACAGACAAAAGCTTAGAAGGAATTATAAAGAGCTGCATAAGCCACGTTGGAAGGTGTATGAAGAAATGTTGCATTGCAGTCTCACTGTCTGGCAGAAGCATAAAATATAAGTTTTATGATTATGCTGATAGTGTAGGTAGTGGGAAAGTGTATGGTTAGTGTAGGTAGTGGGAAGTGTATGTATGGTTAGTGTATGGTTAGTGTATAGAAAGTGTATCAATAGTAAGGTGTACGTTTGCTGGTGTAGCTTATGTGCAGGTCTTGGACTAAGGTGTGGTGTATTTGTATTTGATGAGGACTTGTTTCATCTTGTCTGTGTATCCTCTGTCTGTGTATGTCCTCTGTCTTGTGTCCTCTGTCTGTCGCAGTGATGTCTAGTCTGTCTGTCCGCAGTTGTCACGTAGTTGAGTTGTCTACAGTAGACAATCTCTATTTTTGTCAGTGGGAGCGCTTCAACAAGTCACTAGACTGTTCAATTGTTGAGTTGTCTACTGACAAGTCAGTAACAGTTTCTGTCAGTAACAGTTGTCAGTAGATAGTTTATTGTAACGAAGTCTCATGACTGTCTACGAAGTCCCATGATAGTGACTTTCTACTTAACGAAGTCTCATGACTGTCTACGAAGTCTCTGTGAGACTTCCTACTTGTCATAGTGAGACTGACTCTGTTAGGTACTCTGCACTATCGTGCAGAGTAGTGCAGAGTAGATTTGTAGTATTTTTTTTCATGAGACGAAAGAACGAGCCAGGAGTCACCCTCGAACAAGAACTCCTGAGCTCCCGAGCATACTCCCCCGACAAACGGATGCTGCAAGGATCCATATTCAGCATGCGCAAAGGCCGGACCGCGCTGCTGGCGTCGAGCGAACGGACCACCGGGTCGAGTGAACGAACGACGATTGTTCCCACCCCCCAAGTCCAAAACCTGAGCCACTCGCGGCACGCCAGTGCCTACAGTATAAGCAGCCAACCCGGGGGCTGGCAGTCACCCACACGGACCAATACCACAGCCAGCAAGCGAAGCGTGAAGAGTGCGCCACGAGCGCGACCGAAAAGCAACACGCCAGTGCTTGAAAAGCCTGCGAGTGTTGCCGAGATCAACCGGATGTTTTCTGCGCTCATGGAGAAGCGGGATTTCAAGTCGCTTCCCCTCCAGGCCAAGCAGGAGATGACACACTACCACCCTGATAAGAAGTGGATGTTGATTTACCAGGACGCGCTTACGGAGCACAAACGGGCGCATGGGGCCGAGGAAAGCTTTGATAATAGCAAAACACCGGAATTCTACACAAAGAAGCTTTTGCTGAAGACCATTTCCGCCAACGAGCTCAAGAATCTCTGGGTGCTGTTGCGGACAGAGCCCATCGACTGGGTCCGTGCCTTCATCTACGATTGCCAAGGTGACGCGCTTCTCCTGGCATACCTCGGCAAGCTCCAGGAACAGATTGCCACGACTGAAGAGAGCGACATTTCGGCCGAAGTCTTTGACCAGGAATTCAACACTCTCAAGGCGTTGAAGTGTATGATGAACCAAAAGTTGGGCGCCGAACGCGTGCGCACCGACTCCAACTTGTACATTCCTGCCGTGGCTGGGCTGTTGTTGAGTCCGCGTATTCTCACGAGGAAAATCGCCCAGGAACTGTTGACGTTTCTCGTGGCCTACTACGCCCAGCACGATGGCGAGGGCCAGGCACGCTACCACCGCGTGTTGCACGCGTTGGACTCGCTCCCCCAGCGTGCCCATCTCGAGTTTGAGCACGCTCGCCTAGTGAGAAAGGCACCGGCCCCAGATACAAAGCGCTTTGAGTTGTGGTTGCAGCTTGTAGAAAAGACGATACAGGGCCGTGGCAGCAACATCTACTCGCTTGTCGGGGCCAGCGACGAGCTCAAGTACGCGATGGGGGGCGGAGGCGACGACCGGTCGCTGGAAAACCACCTCCTCGAGTACTGTTTTGGGACCATGTTGCTCATCAACACGATTATCCAGTATGGGCTCGACTTTCGTGTGAGAATGCACCTCCGGGCGCAGTTCACAGCTGCAGGCCTCTCTCGTCTCATCGCCCAGTTCGAGGAGCTCGGCTACGAGCTGCTCACGCTCCAGTGCCACAAGTACCGCGAAATGGCCGATAACGACGAGATGGAGTTGAAGCTGCGCGAGCAGATGGACGAGCACGTGGACTTTTCCAACCCCGTGGAGCTCGTGGGCGCCATGTGGAAGCATCTCCGCGAGTCGGACGCGGCCCACGCATTCATCTCCACCATGCAGCACATGTATCTCCACCAAACCGCTGCTGAGGACCAGGTACGCAGCATGCGTTTGATGGACGGGCTCATCCAAAACATCGCCATGGCCCATACGTCCAGCGATGAGTCGGCGGTGGGAATAGCCATCAATAGGCTCTACCAGGGTTTGCATACCGATGACATGTACCGGCGAGCCCTTGAGGATGTGCGGCGGTACAAGAAACTAGCCGAGGAGGCGTCCAGCGAGCGCGACGAGATGGCACACCAGTTGCAGCTAGGGCTGGAGCTGCTCATTGCCAGTCTCCTGAGCGAGGTCCGCGAGCAGGAAAATGTGCTTTTGCGGACGAGAAGACTTAATGAGGAGCTCACCGCGGAGTTGGAGGAGCTCAAGCGCAAGCATCTCACGGAAAAGCAGGAGCAGGAGCTCGAGATGCGCGAGCTTTTAGTCATGCTCAACACCGCCAAGGTGGACCCCACGGAAAAGACGCTTCTGGTGCAGACCACCAATGAGAAGTTGATTCGCAAGTTGCAGAAGCAGATCCATAGGAGAAAGGCGGAGTACAAGTTGGATAACAGGGAGTTTGGGACCCAGGTGGAGCCGTCGTCCAGGTTGAGGGCGTTGAGGGACCAGATGGGCGATATAGAGAATATGGCAAGGGAGTTGGAGATGACTGATTTCGAGATGTGGGCGCCAAAGGAGCCTGAAGTGCCAGAGGTGGCACCAAAGCCGGCGCCAAAGGTCCAGGAGGTGGCAGCCCCTGAAATCCCTCTTGGGCCCCCCCGCAAACCCCGGGAAGACGACGTCCAAAAGCTCGACCTGCTCCGCAAGAAACTCGCGTCGCTCCAGAGCGAGTCGAACGATATCATGAAGTTCAACAACCTGGCCATGTTCAACAAGCAAAAGTTCCTCGCGATGGAGCGGCTCCGCGAGTTGGAGCTCAACTTTAAGGACTTTAACATTGACTTTGACCAGGACAGCAGTGTGGATGGGATGGTCAAGGACAAGATCTTGGAGGAGCTTGCAGAGGTGCAGCGGTTGAAGGCAGAGTTGCAGGCAGAGTTGCATGATAAGAAGGATAGGCGGGATTATAGGGCGAATAGGATGAAAAGGGTGGATGGGAGTGGGGAGTTGATGAAGGAGTTGGAGAAGGTCGTTCAGCAAGCTCAGCCGAGCCAAGCTCAGCCAAGCCAAGCTCATGAGCCGAAGGCGAATGAGCTTGCGAAAGAGCTTGAAAACAACCATGAAAAAGCACCTACGATTGAAGCAACGAATAAAACGAATGAAACGAACGAAACAACTAATGAAGAGAAACCACTGGGTCCTTCTGGAATTCCCCCACCTCCTCCATTGCCACCTATTTTGGGAGGAGCTGCACCTGCACCACCTCCACCACCCGCACCACCAGTACCATCTGGCACTGTTCCTCCACCACCGCCCCCACCCCCATTCCTCACGGCCAAGCCGGCGCCCACACCCATCATTGCCAAATCGCTTTCGCCTGCGATCCGGCCGAAAAAGAAGATGAAGCAGCTCCATTGGGATAAGGTGGACAAGACGGACAACTCGATCTGGACGGAGGCTCGCACGAGCATGTTTGAGCTGGAGCTCAAGGAGGCCGGGATCTTTGAGGAGATTGAGCAGATCTTTGCGGCCAAGGAGATCCGCAAGTTGGCCACCAAAAAGAAGGAGGACGTCGACAAGGTGCTGTTTCTTCTGCGGGAGGTGGCGCAGCAGTTCAGCATCAACCTCCATGCTTTTAACCAGGTATCCGACGAGGACTTGGTGGTGAAGGTGTTGCGGTGTGACAAGGACGTGATCCAGAACCAGGCTGTTCTTGAGTTTTTCGGCAAGGACGACGTGGTGGAGGTGACCAATACCATGGCACGCAACTTTGAGCCGTATTCCACCAACTACAAGGACTCGAGCGACGACAAGAGCAAGCCTGATAAGGACCCCGTGGAGTTGCAGCGGCCCGACCGCATCTACCTCGAGTTGATGTACAACCTCCAGCACTACTGGAAGTCGCGGACACGGGCGTTGTCGATGATGTGCCACTACGAGAAGGACTACGACGACCTTGTTCACAAGTTGCGGTCCATCGACGAGGCCGTGGAGGGCTTGAAGAACTCGCAGCACCTCCGCTCTGTGTTTGGCATCATCTTGACGGTGGGTAACTATATGAATGACTCCACCAAGCAGGCGCACGGGTTCAAGCTCCTGTCACTCCAGCGCTTGTCCTTCATGAAGGACGATAAGAACAGCATGACGTTCCTCCATTATGTCGAGAAGATTGTCCGCCAGCAGTACCCCGAAGTGCTTGGCTTCATGGAAGACCTCCACAAGTGTGTTGAGATTGCCAAGTACTCCATCGAGACCATCTCGGCGGACTGCAAGGACTATGCGCAGGCCATCAAAAACGTCCAGTCGTCGATCGATGTGGGCAACTTGAGCGATGTTCTGGCGTTCCACCCCGACGACCGTGTTCTCAAGGTGGTGCTCCCCGTGCTCCCCCGGGCCAAGCGCAAGAGCGAGCTTCTCATGGACCAGGCAAAGTACACGTTCCGTGAGTTTGACGCCATCATGCGCCACTTTGGCGAGGACCCCACCGACTCGTTTGTGCGCAACTCCTTCATCAGCAAGTTCTCGGACTTTATCAAGGACTTTAAGCGCGCCCAGACAGAAAACCTCAAGCGCGAGGAGGAAATCCGCTTGTACGAACAGCGCAAGCGCTTGCTCGAGACTCCAAAGCGGCCCCAGAAGGAGTCGGAAGATGACGACTCCGATAACGTCATGGACTCGCTCTTGGAGAAACTCAAGGCCGCAGGACCCGCAAAGGGCGAGCCGGTAACAGCACGCAAAAGAGCACTAATACGAAAGCATTTGTTGGATAAGCGGGGCTCAGACGATCTCCCGGACTTGTCCCCGGATGTGCTGATGGAACTGGTGGATGAAGATGAGAGTGATGATGTGGTGGGCTCGAGAGCGAGGAGTTTGCTTCATGAGTTGAGGGGAGAGAGGGGGGTGGAGGGGAAGCTGGCGCAGGCGTATAGGATGGAGAGATTAAAGAAGAGGGAGGAGAAGTCTGAAGACTAGTAAGACTGAAGACTAGTCTGAAAGACTAGTCTGAGGTCTTACTAGGCTGAAGTCAACGCGGAGTCAAGAAAAGTCAAGTCTGAAAGACTTGACTGACTAGACAATACTGACTGAATACTAGTCTGAGTCTAAGTCTGACTGACTGAAATACTAGTCTGAGTCTAAGTCTGACTGACTGAATACTAGTCTGAGTCTAAGTCTGACTGACTCAAAGTCTCAGACTCTTCAGACTCTTCAGACACTTCGCTCGAATACTCCGTAACCTATTAATCTAGTTTGACTGAGACTCTGAATAGTCTATATGAGACTGAGCATACTAGAAGGACTTCTCTGAATACGCCACAGTGCTGCAGACGAGACGCGACGAACAAGTGGTACTGTAATTATTGTCCTCTGATGGTGAAGGCTGGATAGAGGTGATGCACAATGGTGCATACGTGAATAGCATAGACATTGCATATGGATGATGTAGATAGGAGTTCAGCGACAATTCAGTGAGCGAAGCGACAATTCAGTGAGCGAAGCGACAATTCAGTGAGCGAAGCGAACTGAATTGCTGGCCCGGATAAATATTCGCAATTCAGTGAGCGAAGCGAACTGAAATGCTGTTCCAGATAGATATTCACAAATCAGTGAGGAAGCGAACTGAAATACTTTTCTGGATAGATTTTAGCCATCAGCTTATTGAGCAACTGAAATGCTGTTCTGGATAGATTTTAGCCATCAGTTTATTGAGCAACTGAAATGCTGTTCTGGATAGATTTTAGCCATCAGTTTATTGAGCAACTGAAATGCTGTTCCAGATAAATATTTCAAGTCAGTCTAGCCCCCTTTGCAACTGCTATTTCAATAGATAATTCAAATCAGCCCAGTTCGCTTGCTGAACTCTGAAAGTATACATATCAGTTGAGACTAAGCAGGACATGAACCCTCGCGGTGAAGCCTCCAGAGATATTGAATAAAAATAACCTAATCAATAGTGGTTCGGAATTCCGGGATATTCCAAAAGAATTGATTCGGGTGACTCGCATTTGAGTGATACTTAGAAGAGAATCTGATGGCACCCTAGATGGAATCAATTACATTGCTCATTTTTCCTCAGACACCTAGAGGAGCAATACGGGTGATAGTTCAACTGGTGCAACACCCAGACAGTAGCCAGAGGTTGATGGATTTCTTATCCTGTAGCGAAATTTCTAGGGGTACAACCTTTTTCGGGTTAGTTAGCTGATGATTCTTTATCTGCTGATGCCTCTATTAATCTACATACAAGTGTTCCTGTCATCATTACCAATAAATCTCGCTAATCATCAAGTAGTATTGTTCAATCTATTGGTCTTACGCTTTTGTTACATAATTGGTACATATTGTTCTTACGCTATTGTTACACAATTGGTACATATTGTTCTTACACTCTTGTTCCATTATTGTTACATTATTGTTACATTTGTACAATTTATTGTTCTGTTGTTCTGATCTATTGATCAGTTCTAGCCAAAATGATAAAAGAGCAAATAAATGGACTAGCACATCCAGCGGTGGTTTGGGTGTCGAAATACCCGGCGAATGTACGACTCCCAGATTGATACAAAGAATACTCATAATCCCCACACTATTACTCACTTACATTCTTAATAAATGGCAGAAAAGCGTAAATGTGAACAGTGTTACATATACATGTTCGTTCGTCAAAGGCTACTGAAATGTACACTCACCTTTCCTCTCGATATCCTAATGTCGTAGCCTGCACATTCTACAGTGTGTTACTACCAATCCACCTTCATTCAATTATAACATCGTTTATACATTCTACACTCGTCATTCTACACTCGTCATTCTACACTCCTTCTATTATCATTCATTCATCTATGCTATACCCATATATTCTCTATTCCTATTCATTTATACATTCAAATTCTCTATAATTTCTCTATTCTCTATTCCTATTCATTTACATTCATCTTCTCTATTGTTCTCTCCATTCTCTATTCTCTCTCTCTATACATAACCCAGTTGCCAGTGCCAGAATAAATATGTGAGCTCAGTCTCAGCTTACTTGTCTTCGAAGTGTATTAGCGTCAAGTCTATATCTGACATAAAGCAACAATGGTCTATCAAAGTAATACGCAATGAGGATCCACTCTCAATGAGGTACATCTGCTTTCAAGGATGTCATTCGCAGCTCGCTCGCTCACTGCTCTGCTTTCAATAGGATCATTCGCAGTCGCTTCGCTCACTGCTCTGTTTTTAATAGGATCATTCGCAGTCGCTTCGCTCACTGCTCTGCTTTCAATATGATCATTCGCAGTTCGCTTCGCTCACTGCTCTCTTTCAATAGGATCATTCGCAGTCGCTTCGCTCACTGCTCTGCTTTCAATAGGATCATTCGCAGTTCGCTTCGCTCACTGCTCTCTTTCAATAGGATCATTCGCAGTCGCTTCGCTCACTGCTCTACTTTCAATAGGCTTATTCGCAGTTCGCTTCGCTCACTGCTCTCTCTCTATGTTTTTGCAACTTTTGCGATATCCTCCACATCATAATCCAAGAAGATGGCAGCATTCCCCCCATAGTCAAACTTTGGCTTGTTCACCTCGAGCAAACCCATGCCGGTGATTTTGTCTGCAAACGGACGCCCCAACATGTCCACGTACTCTCTTATGGACGTGGTAAAGGCTGAGTTCACATTCAATCTGGCTGTGAGCTCGTCCACCTCGTCTTTATAGGCACCCCGAACACACAACACCTCGCCATTGACGCCCACCACCAAGGCCATCTTGGATGGGCCCGAGTGCCAGCTGCTCTTGAACAGGACCTTGTACACGCGGGGGATTACCGAGAGCTGGTACGAGGCACGGGTGAGGGAGCTGCAGTTACCCTCCATGATTGCCAAGGAGGAGCGGAGCTTGTCGCCCGCAAGGATCTTATTCTCCAAGTTGACCTGATTCACAAAGCTGTTGGGAAGAGGGTCACATGCCAGCAACGTGAGGGGCACAGAGTACAAGTACTGGGCAATGGAGTCCTTGGCGGTGGTGACCAACAAGAAGGTGCCCTGGGTAGTTTTATCGACGTCGAACTGGGTGATGTTGCTGGTCAACTTCTGGAGCAAGGTCTTGGGGCGAAGACGCCGTTCCAGCGCGTCGTATCCCGTGGATAGTATGGACGCTCCGGCCGTGAAGAGAATGTCGTCTTCAACCTGGGCAATGTGGGAAACGGGCTGGCTGTGCTCGAATGCGCTGAGCTCAATCACGTCCACCTCGCGCCGTGTGTGCACCAACTCCAAGATCTTTACGGACCCAATGTCGCCTTTTCGGCAGCCCACAAGGAGCTTTTTGGACACGCGGTCGTTGCGTTTGACCGACCACACACACGCACAGAGCGGGGTCTCGTCGCTGCCAAAGATGCGGCTCTCGCTCTTGTGGAGCTCTGTGTGGGGGGTGATGCGGTGGGTTTTGCGGTCCACAAACCTGAGCCGCCTCTCGGGGCTTGGTGAGGCACAGAGAATGCAAAACATCGAGAGGTGGGGGAGGTACACGAGCTTTTTAGCGTCCTCCACGCGCACTTGCTTCACCACGGGGCGCTGGAACGTGCTGATGTCGGCCAATATCAAGCCGTCGCCTCGCACAACCACATACTGCGAGCCAACGCGGCACATGGCGTTCACAGAAAACTCGCTAAACTCGTCAAAGTTCACTCGCTGGGGGTACTCCCCGTCGTAGAGGTTGACCTGGAGGAGGGTCTTGCTGAGGATGAAAAAGACCTGGGGATCGGGGCCCTCGTAGAAGCTCACGGGGTGCGTCGAAACACTAAGTGCCCGTAGAAGCCTCCACTGGTGGTCGTACTGGAGGTACTCGCCTGTCTTGGTGCCAATAGCAAACCCAAGCAGGTTTGGAAATATAGAATGGGTTGGTGTATCTTGACCCAGATTCCCCACCTCCCTTTCTAGCCCTAATGCTGTATTGTATGTCCTTATTGTGTTTCCAAAGTCTCCAGTCACGATTTCTTCATCCATCAGCACAGCCGATATCTCGTAGTCAAGGAGGGTGCTTGCCAAAGGCTCGAGAAAGCTCTCCTCATCATGCATTCGGAAAAGCTCCATGGTTTTTCCATTCACCAAGAGGAGAAGGTCGTCTTTACGGGCCACCATCTCTATGGGCCTGTTGATCGAAACAGTCGTCTCGAGGTCGGTCAAAAAGATACCGTTCGCGGTGACTTGCACCATGAATCCATGAACAGTGCCCGCATATAGCAAAGCCCCTTCTACTCCTTGTACGTGTGTTTCCTCCAAAGTCTCGCTCCTCACCACCGTCATATAGGCCGTCAGGCAAAACACATAGTGCTCACCCCTGTAGTCCACCCCAAACACCCGCTCAGTCTTTCGCAACTCATGGATCAGGTCCCCAATCCGCCTGGCAGGGTACCCGATCCGAAAGTGGGATAGCTGGGCCAAGCGTCCTGTTCCCGAGATGGCCCAGAGCTGCGCAGGACGGCTTCCATGTTCTGGCACAACCTCCACATCCGTCACACTGCCCCAGCTACTGTAGTCGTGGATGAGTTTGGGTTTAGAGTCGCTAGGCACGACAGGGACCGAAACAACCCGCGTGCGCCCCATATCGTTGCTGTAAAAGATACGGTACTCCAGGGTATCTTGTTGCACCGAAAACACCGATGGTGCCTCCCTAATATTCGCAACCACCGTAACCTTCTGTGTTTCCACATCCACATGGTATAAAAGCCCCTCGCTCGTGCCTATCCAGAGCTCGCCAGCCACTACACTGTGGCACGTGGGAAACTCCCACGGCGCACTGAACTCGATAAAGCTGTAGTCGGCGGAAATCACATTGTGTGCAGTTAACGCAACCACATTATGCTGGCCTATGAAAACAAAGTACTCCCCGTGGGGCACCACAAACACAGGCACCTCAAAGCTATTGTCTAGCGGTAGAATGGACCGCTGAAACGTCTCGGTGAAGCTCTCGCTCGCAGACCACTGGTACAATGCAAGCGTGAGCCGGTGGCGCTCGGTATACGCCATCACGAGAAATAGCACGGGGTCCTCATCGGCAAAACACGCGTGCAATACAAGGAGATCCACATCGACGTTAAAGTGTCGCTTCATCAGAATGCCCGCGCTGGTGAATTGCGCATTGTAGACCCGAAACGCCCCACTGGCGGATGTACTCACCACAGAAAGCCCACTGCGGTGCGCACAGAGTGTTTTTCCACTCATCTGGAACGGGTTCTTGTGGTGCACGTCCCACCACTGTACAATGAATGGCTTGTAGATCATGTGGCCAGTTGTGGGGATGGCCTTTCCCTGTAGATGGTAGTCTGAGTCTCTGTATGAGCGAGGAACGTGGAAAATGCGTATGAGCAAGAGGTAGCCGGATTTAAGTGAAACCATGAGCGAATCCTCGCCCTTGTGTGGTTCCTGGACCCCCTGGATCTTGGTGGCGCTGCGGATATGTGTGGGGAACTCGTACTCCACGTTGTCCACCAATAGCGAGCGCTGTTTCACCACCAACTGGATCGTGGTCAACTCCGGCTCGGTGCGTGCCTCCAGGTGGGCAATGGGCTCTTCGTTCTCAAAGAGATCGTCGTCGTCTTCAAATGCCTGCAGTTGCGACTGGCTTTCCTTGGGAATCAAGCTCTCGTTGTTCTCGCCCGTGTTCTTCAACCCACTAAAGGGCTTATTCGTCTGCACATTGAACTCATACACCTGTAGTATCGTGGGGGGGGTGAGAAGCGTCTTCTTGACGAGGTCGTGTGTCTTGGGGGGCGGGGGGGGCTCAAATGACTCCGGAATGAGGTGCTCAAAATTGAAGCTGTCTATGTCCATACAAGCATAAGAAAAGATAGACAAAGAAATAGAGAGACAGAAATAGACAGAGAGAAAGAAAAGATAAAGACAAAGAAATACACAGAGAGAAAGAAATAGACAGAGAGAGAAATAGACAGAGAGAGAAATAGACAGAGAGAGAAATAGACAGAGAGAGAAATAGACAGAGGCAGAAATAGACAGAGGCAGAAATAGACAGAGGCAGAAATAGACAGAGGCAGAATAAAGATGATCTAGACGGAAATCTGAATACCGGATTTGAATACCTGGATTTGAATACCGGATCTGAATATCTGGATCTGAATACCTGATCTGACCTGGATGAATACCTAATGAGACTTGAATACTGAATGATCTGAATGATCTGAATACCTGAATACCTGAATGATCTGACCATAAACCTGAATGTAACCTGAATGGGTTAAATCAGGGACCTTAAGATCTGAATTCCTGAATATGACACCGAAGATCGAATACCCAATGGACCTGAAAACTGAATGAGTGATAAGACCTCAATAAGGTTAAATACCTAATGAGACCTATGATTGGCTGAGTTATGAACTGAACCATAAGCTCGAATCATTCGAATCATGAGTCTGGGGGAACCATTACCTGTATTAGATCTGAACCTAAATGAACTGAATAGATCTACCATACACTGAATTACACAGAATACTTATGAGACTGAAAAATTATGGGTACTTATAAGATCTGAATACTGAACTATAAGCCCGGACCATACCTGAACATTACCTCGACCTAATCATAAATTGAGTTGAGGACTTTTACCTCTTAATTGACAAATGTACGTTTTCATGCTTCTGGTGATGTTATTTATTCATTGTATCAGGATTTCAGTTCAGACGTAAACCTATCTCTTACTAATATCTCGGGAAATATACACCTACTTAAATACTTAGTCAGCGTGTGATCATTGTTTATCATGGTTTCAGGTCATCCAACAGGGTCCCACCGAGTATTACAAAAGTAGATATTCACCCCAGGACTGCTATCTGTCCAACCAAGACAAAGATAGAATAGCGTATAGTAATTACTAGCCAACATACATCCTTGAACTTCATACACCAGATTCGTTTCTGTGCACTTCACATAATTCTTTCATCTTTCACTAAATACTGCACAGTGAGTGGAACGAACTGTGCTACTCTTTTTGCTGAGTCCATCACATGTTCAGTGGCTAAACTCCTATATCTCCACTGTACCGCATCTATCTCGATCTATTCCCTATCTTTCTATTCATCTCTAAATTTGCATCTCACTCGTTCGGCTCAAATGAGAATGGTTATAGGTTGTTCGCATCTCACTACGTTCGATGCTCAAATAATTTGCATCTCACTCGTTCGGCTCAAATGAGAATGGTTATAGGTTGTTCGCATCTCACTACGTTCGATGCTCAAATAAGAATGGCTATAGGTTGTTCGATGCTCAACATCTCTATTCTTTGTTAATTCATCTTTTTTGCACCCAGCGCTTATGCCAAAAATCTACAAGAGCACGCAAATCGTGCTGATAGTGGCCCTAATAGGCTTTCTACAAGGCATGGAGCTGGCCAATCTTTTAGGAACCCTAGGGCTGGCCCAGTTCCACGCCTACTACCACTCCAGCTCGCAATTTGAGGACTGTATGCTATTGGCCAGTAGTCCGATCGGGGCTGCATTGGGCTGTTTCCTCTTTGGGATTGGCCACAAGGTCCTTGGCTACCCAAGAATGGTCTTTTTGATCTCGGTACTTTGGTGCATTGGGTGTGGGCTTTCCTTTGTTTTGCCGTATGTATTTCTTGTGGTGCTAGTGAGGCTCCTCAAGGGAATTTCCGTGGGCTTGGGAACGGTGTTTGTTCCCGTATACCTCCTAGACGTCTTGCAGCTGAACGTGGGCAAGTATATCTCAATTGTGCACATGGTCTCGTTTGCCGGTGCAATGAGCATGTATGGCTGCTGCCACTTGTTTCTGTCCATTTTCGACAACAGGTACGCCTTTGTGGTCCCCTGGCTGGTCCAGCTGGCGCCTGCGGTTCTCCTCTTGGCTCTCCTGTTCTTTCTTCCAGAGTCTCCGCACTGGTTGGCATCGGAGCAGAAATGGACCATGGCTGCGAAAAATCTGGCCCGCATGAAAACCTCCTTGCTCTTTCGCACACCAATTGTCCAAAACACCGCACAGAGCGTTCTTGCCCAGATAGCAGGCCAAATGAGCGGCGGGGCTACCTTCTCCATGATGTTTTTGCACGTGTGCACCATGTGTGGGTTGGAGCTGTCGTTGCGCTTGTACGCATTCATTGCGCAACACGTGGTACTCCTTGTGCTAGCGTTTGTCCCTACGGTGTTTCTTGACCGGTGTCGCCGTGCGGACGCCTTGCTTTTTGGCTTGTCTCTCATGTTCTTGGGCTACTTGGTTATATTTATTCTCCTGCGAGTCTTTGGAAGTCTGCACTTGGATAACTTCACCTACTCCTTGACCAACACCCCTGCGTCCGCCATGTTGGCCATAAGTCTCTTGGTCCTGGCCGTCTACCAGATCCTCATCTTCCCCGTAAGCTGGTTGTACCTGAGTGAGCTCTTCTCTCCAGCTTCGCGGGCCCAGGGAATGGCCATCAGTATGGGCATCCTGTGGACAGCCAATACGGTATTCACCTTGGTCTTGCCCCTCGCTTTCCACGCGTGGGGCCCGTGGCCGTTTCTTGCTTTGAGTGTGCTCTCTCTTGTGGGTGCGGTGATGGTTGCGACATTTCAAGAAACCCGAGACTGCGTGGTGCGAGACATTTTGCAGCCACTGCCAAAAGAGGAAATTGAAGATTTACCCACCTCAACTTCAAACGAACCAAAGGAGCCGCTGGACAAAGAGTCGTGTGTGCCTCCAACTACGCCCCCCATTGAGGAGTCGGAACCCTACTTCCCGCCACAGCCCATAATCTCATCCACCTCGCCTATTGTAATGACGAGCACTGGGACTTTTGCACCCAACCAAGCCGTGACTGCTAGAGAGGCCCCAGTGACTACAGAGGCTACCCCACAGCCTACAGAAGGCTTGCCAGAAACCGATCCTAATGCACTTTACATGCTACAGAGCACACAAACCCACCACTCCAACGACTGGGTCAGTGGGGACAAATCCACCCTGTATACACTAGAGCCTCCGCAACTACCCACTTCGCCCGAAAGAGATACCCTGCGCTTCCATATAGACCTGGGTGATATCAATGTGCCTTTTGAGAAGCGAACGCTGGAGAGAAAGGGCGAGTATGGACAGTCCATGCTCACACACCTTAAAAATCCGTTTGTATAGGACAGAGACAAGGGAGGGGATAGAGATTACAAGAGAAGAGAATAGAGTACAAGAGAATACGAGAATACAAGAATACAAGAATACGAGAATACGAGAATAAGAGAATAAGAGAATAAGAGAATAAGAGAAGACAAGAGAAGACAAGAGAATAAGAGAGTACAAGAGAATACGAGAATACAAGAATACAAGAATACAAAAATACAAGAATACAAGAATACGAAAATACGAGAATAAGAGAATACAAGAGAATAAGAGAATACAAGAGAATAAGAGAATACAAGAGAATAAGAGAATACAAGAGAACAAGAGAATACAAGAGAATACAAGAAGAGAATACAAAAGAGGAGTACAAGAGTGTATGGATGAAGAGTGTATGGATAAAGAGTGGGATTGATACAAGAGTGTATGGATTCAAGAATAGTTCGATACATAAGTGATGGATACATTCTATGGAAACTGTTACATGTGTGTATGATGGATTGACTTACGGCAGGGTTCAAAGATATTCGAGGTTAATGTTCGTCCTGGTAAATATTGATGGTCGTGTCATATTCGATAAGGTAAATATGTGGTCGTATTGAGTCGTCTGATTCTGATGGGGTGCTTTGGCGTAAATATGGTAAGGGTATTGTCTTGATCGTCAAACGAAATGAGTGAAGTCTGTGAAGACTATATTCGCTTGTAAGCACTTGAGAATGGTTCACATGAGCTCTACTAATGCTTTATATTGTGAAGATGTCAATCTTTACCAATCTATGTATTCTCAAGTTTTATTATACTCAAGTCTTTATGAGTGTATTTTCATCAATCCATGATACATTAATCCTATGAGTTCTATATATTCTATGTATTTTCATCAATCCATGAATACATTAATCCTATGAGTTCTATGAATTCTATGTATTTTCATCTTCAATCCATGATACATTCATCCTATCAATTCCATGAATTCTATGTCTCTCTATTAATTCTATGAATTGGTGTACCTTCTATTGTCATTCTTCTTATCTCTATTCTTTATTTTCATGTCCTACACACGAGTTCCCGGAGAGGACCACGATCTCATAGAACAAGATGAGCCGGCCCCCCCGCAATACCAGCAGTCTGTGCCTGTTGAGATCCGCCCCCAGGTGCCTGTGGAAGCCAATTCCAACGTCTTCAAGCTCAGTTTCTACCGGCAGTACTTTGACTTGGACAGCGAGGTTTTCTTTGACAAGATGCATAAAGCGATCCATCCCATGCTGAGCTCGTTCGGAGTGGACTCCGAGGAGGGCTACGATAGGCCCGAGTTGTATGGCTTCATCTGGATCACCGGGACCTTGATATTCCTCATGTTTGTGAGCTCCACAGGGTCCAATATATTATCTGCATGGCTCCACGAGACCCAGGGCCACTACGAGTACAGCTTCGAGCTCCTCACGTTCTCGGTATCCTTGTTTTACGGCTACAACTCCTTCATACCCTTGGTCTTGTGTATGGCCACTACACATGTGTTAAAGTTCCCCGAGAGGCTACTGCTTACCAAGCTCATGTCCATTTACGGCTACACAAACTTGTTGTGGATCCCCATCACCCTTGCCAATATTGTGCTTGTGGTGTTCGTAAGCAATGAAACGCACCCCACGCTTCTCAACGTGTTGGAGTGGCTCATTGTGTTGCTGAGCGGCGCGGTAACGGGCTTGAGTAACTTGGCCAAGATCTTTCCCGCAGTCAAGAAGAACTGCATTCTATTGAACAACGGAGACGTGGAGGCAGGCAACCGCCAGTCCTACATCATCGTGGGCGCCTTGGCCGCCATCCACGTGGTCTTTACAATCGCCGTAAAGGTGTGTTTCTTTGGAATAAAGGGTTAGCCTGAGGATGAGTACGATAAATACCTGAGCGTAGCGAAGGTATTTGAGGTATTTGCCAGGTATTTGCTAGGCATTATTCGCTGTGCTCGATATTATTCACTGTACATCACCAGGAGGAGTACACGATGAATATACCAACTGGAGGATGAGTACACGACATGAGAATACCAACTGGAGGATGAGTACACGATGAATATACCAACTGGAGGATGAGTACACGATGAGTATGTTAATTCTGGAGAATGAATACAGTATATAACCCCTGGAGTATGAGTACATGCTGAGTATGAGTATGAGTACACGACATATATTATGTAGTGACTGATGGTATGTGTAGGCAATAAATGTTAATTTAACCAGAATAGATGCTGTATATTAGGAGAAGATGTACTGCTGCTACAGGAGAATGGATGTCTGTAGGGATAGAGTTTCGATCTTCCAACCAAAGAGCACTATTGGAGATTCACGAGCTTAAAGATTAGGTTCCGTAGCAGAGATTTCCGAAGTCAATTTGAGGCATAAAGAGAAGCCAAATTCTAATGAGGTGAGATCCATAGGTGAAATGTGTGAGTTTACACCAATGAGAAGGATTCGACATGCAATTCTGTAGAAACTACTGATGGGAGTCATAAGTGTTTGTATTCTTAGATGGAAACGCAAGAGTTGTGGTAGAAAGCAACCTCTAAGGCTAAGAGTTCTGGATAATGCACAACTAGAGTTGTGTCTTTTAGAATTGCTCGCTCATGTAAACTGGGCATTGAGCACAGTGAGCGAAGCGAACTGTGCAAATGTTACGTGAAGATAGGAGAGTCCTTGCTGGGTCAATTTAGTAATAGTGGTCGATTATCAGTAGTTTTACAGTCGGAGAGACAGTGGTATCTCGTCCTGCCAGATTAAGAGTCGGTCACGTGATGTACGGTTTCCACCCAGCCAAAGAAGTTGTCAAAGCAGGTAAGGTAGAACGATAGTAAAAAGGTGCTTAGTATGCTTGAGGACCTGTGAGCCAAAAACCCTTCGACACTCAAGTATTTTTATTAGTGTACTCTTTCTTAGCAGCTCACAAAGCACCCGCTACGCGGGTTTCTTGCTGAGCCCTAAAAACGTGTCCCACCCAATTTTTGTCTATAAATACGCGATGGCCCCAAATTTTTTCACCACCACATTTTCCTTCAAATACATTCTCAACAGCATGGGCGGTGATTATTTGCATTTTACCAATTGTTCCGACTGAATGTCCCATGTCGACAAATGCATCTCGTTAAGTTTCAGCCTTGTATGAGCCTCATGTTGTTTTGCGTGTATATGTGGGAAAGTGCGGTCGAAACAGTCTGTTTTGAGCTCACATGAGGATACATCCGACCGGGCGGACATATGGCCCGGCCACCCCGTAAGGAGTCGTGCTGCCGTGTACAAAATGCAGCATTGGTGGCTGGGAGTTGATGATAGGTCTTTTCTGATGAGCTCATAATATACTATAGGTTTGATCTGACTGAAAAGAAGTTCTGTGTTGAGAAGACTTGACTAAGAAGTTCTTTACAGTTGGGTCAATCCTGCTTTCTTCTCCTTGTTTGATGATGATTCCTTTATATTCACACTGTACGAGGAGTTTCTGCTCCTGTGACTACAAACATAAAAAACTGATTTAATGACTCTGATGAACAAGGCAGAAAGAACTGTAGGAGTGAGATAAACCGATAGGTGGTTGGAAGACCATCCACGATAGAAACTGATAGGTGGATGGTCCTCCATCCACCTATCTGTCTATCTGAATGTGAAAGAATCTATTTTCTGACCATTTAAAACTAGATTAGTAAAGGTCCAGCACGAAGCAGTCGTTCTGCATGTAACTCACGTGATTAAGGTTTCTCATAAACCTTCGCTCAGCTTATGCTATTGAGTCACTCATTTGCATCTTCTCGGTACTTCCAATCGCAGCTAGACCGCGAGTAGAAACTGTTATCGGTTAGGCAAGCTATTTCAACTGTGAAACCAACAGTCATCTAAGAGATACGGTTTCTTGTAACTCTCCTCTATATACTGAGTAAATATGTTCTATGGTCCGTATCTCCGGCTTGAGATACGCCAGCAATTGCACAGGTACTAGGGATCAGGAAAACCGGATACTCCAGTAACAGCAGTGCATAGGTGTGACAAAGTATTGGTAAATATACTCCTCACCTTCGCTATCGCTGAGTTCGTCGATCAATTCATTTCTCCATAATTTCCAAGAGTTTGCCAAAATCTTCAAAAATAGCAACCTGGGAGGACCAGCGTTTCTGAGGGCGATGGAGCGGCAAGTCAGAGTAGAACCAGGATAAACGTATACAAATACAAGGAAAACCAGTACAAACATCAGGAATCAGGCAAGGTATACTAGCTGTATACAAGGATAAAACCAGCAGGTATAACATCAGGAATCAGGCAAGGTACTAGCAGGTATACAATATCAGACAAGCAAGCACACCAAGCCAAGCCGTACTATCAAGTGAATCAGATGTGAAATCAGATGTGAAACCAGGATATTTCAGTGTAATATTTTAGCGTCAATCATCCTAGGTGGCGTCAATCAGGTCGTATTCTCTTTTCTTCTCCATTTTCTCTGGCTATTTTCTGGTACGATTTTTGGGCGATGTTGATGACGTAGATCGTATTGCTTATATATCACGATGATTGTATCTCATCATAACTACCTAACAGCTCTTATTCTATTCTGCTGTATTCTCTGTGTACGCAGTAATAAGCGAGTGGAGGAATTTTTTATGTATCTGATGAGGTTGGTACGATATCGCATGCCCGCTCTTTTGCTGCGATTCTCATCAAGCATCTCGTCCCCCCGATATAACGAAACAATCGACACCAAGACGCTTTTTGCCGGGTCTGGGATCAACCAGTTGATTGGCAATCGCAGCTTGCGACAGCGGTATGTGGAGTTGCTCCGAAAACACGATAGCATGAGCGAAAAGGACCGCACGAGTGTGTTTGCCACCATCGACACGCTCGTGGACACTGCATGCGGGTACCCCGAGCCCGAGATGATCGACCTCATCTTCAACTTGTGGGAGGCCATCTATGCCAAACCTGCTGTTGGGGAGATTGCACAGCTCCAAAAGAGCCTTGGGGGCATCCGCGACAAGATGACGCACTTGTGCATCAATACTCGCAACTACCATCTCTACGAGCAGCATCTTCGAAGGGGTTTCCAGCCATCGTGGGCTGATCGTTTGGCACAGACGTTCCAGATGCGGTACCGGGGCTCCAGTGTGGTTGTGAATCGCACTAGCATTGTGGCGCACCTCCGCGACGATACCATAGACTTGGGGAAGCGACGGGCGATGCTTGCGCAGCTTATCCATGCGGGGGTGCTCAATACGTGCGATGTGGAGGAGCGCTTCTACTTTTACGAGCTCTTTGTGGAGATGGCGGCCCATCTAGGAGATATCCACTTTGAGTTTCTTGCGCCTGAGTACAATGTATATACGCGGATTGTTCGATTGATGGGGACACCATACAAGATGCCCTTCATACAGCACACGGAGAGAATCGGGGCGCTTTTTGGGGAGGAGCAGTTCTCCAACTTTCTCACACTGGCCATGGACAAACTCCACAAGACCAACCCCAACGCGGCGCTCAACTTGTGGAAGTACAAGTTGGATACCCTTGAAAAAAGCTCCAGCACACGGTACCGGGACGTTCTCCACTACCACGACCTCAGCTCGGCCATGAGTGCGCTCTGTGGGCTCCAGCTCCACAAGGAGGCCATAGTGCTCTATTCCAACTACCCAGATATCCACAACGAGGACCAGATCGAGGTGATGTTGCGCATAAGCGAGGAAACGAAAAACTGGCTGTTGTTGCAGTCGCAGTTTGAAGACATGTATGGCAGAGGTCAGCTCCCGTATGTAGAGCACTACGTGGTGGTGATGCGCGCGCTCCTGGCCACGGGCCACCGTGAACAGGTGGACCTGCTATATGCGCAGATGCAAAAGCGCAAGCTCCAGCCCAATGCCTTGATATTCGCGGCCCTCATACGGAGCCGATTGCACGAAAATGACTTTGATGCCGCGATAAAGTGCTTTGAGGAGGCGATAAAGGTCTGTGGAAGCCACACGGCCCACCTCTACTCACTCATGTTTCATGCCCATATCCAGCGGGGCGACCTTGACAGTACCATGGACTTTTTGCGGCAGGCTGCTGCGGAGCAGGTCCAGCGAGGTGTACGCCTTGTTAGCAGCAGTACCATGGCCCATTTGGTGAAGTTTGCGGCGCGCAACTATGGCTTGAAGGAGATTGAAGAAATGGCCCAGATAGCAAAGAAATGCAACGCTACAGGGTGCAAAACATACATTGCATTGGCCCATGCCTATACCAGTTTAGACCAACATGATCGCGCAGACAAGATGGTGTACCGGGGACATCTCGAGTCGCCGGTGCCCTTCACGAACCCCGACTGCTATGCGGCACAGTTGCGCAACTACGCCAAGTGGGCACAGAACCTGCCCAAGGGCAGTCTCAAGCGGTTTGTACAGACAAAGGCGAGGTTCATTGTGGATATGTTTCTGGTTCATGATAATGGTGTGGTGAGCAAATACGGCGGGAGCCCTGCGATATACGCGCAAATCATCAAGCACCACCTCGCCCACCGCAACGTGGAAGCGGCCTCGCAGGTGCTTTCCAGTGCCAAACAGGCCGGGCAGTTGGCCGAGGACCACTTCCTCCCCATTTTCGCCTACCTCACCCAGCAGGCCACCTACGACTCATACACAGAGATCCTCACCTTGTACCGGCGCATGGCCACGGAACGTGTGGCCGCCAGCACACGCACATATGTGTACATGATGGAAGCATTGAACTTTCTCGACCAGCACCAGCACACTAAAGGCGTGAACTCGACGAAATTGCTCGCGAGCGTGATGCAGATGAATGGGCTCCTGCTCGATGGAGTGCCTGTGGAAAAAACGTCTGCTCCCCTCGCCATGAGTGCTTCGATTGACCTCTGTAAGATTATATCCACATATGTGGAGTCGTACAGTAACGAACTGCACACACAGCTCCTCGTCAACTTCTTTGACCAGATCAAGCACATGTTGGACTTGCGCCACCTGCATCGTTTCCGCTTCACCGTCTACACGGAGATATCAAAGATATACCGGCTCCAAAGGCACAAGGCCCTCGCCCGGCAGTTGCTCCTCGCAGGTATCGCCGATTTGCGCAAGGTGGCCGACTCCTATGCCCTCAACTACCCCTTTGACGAGACTCCAGTCATGCCATCGTCCATGAGTATGGTGTATCGCCGGCTCCACACACAGCTCTTCCATTTGAGCTCCTCCACAAGAAGGGCCCTCGACTCAGCAAACACAGACTTGATGACGCTCACAGGCTCGCAGTACAACAAAATCATCAACGACGTGTTCCGTAACCACGTGGACAATGAAGCCTTCCTCAAGGCCATGAATATCGCAGAGGACCACCTTGTTGCTGGCAACTGGGTCGAGGTGCGCATCATGCGGGTCCTCCAGCAGGCCTATCTCTTGGTCTACGAGCACTTGTGCCGCATGCTGGGGCCAAAGAGAGCAGAAAACCAGTACCTGCTCTTGAACTCGTACTACAACGTCCACAACCAGCCTTTCCCCAAGCTGGCCCTGCCTGCAAAGGCAAGACTAGCAGAACTCTTGCATAGGGAAAAGGCCGTGATCCACGCAACCAACTGGACCGTGGACGACATTCTCGAGGACATTCCCCGGTTCTTTAACCCAGAGCGCAGAACCCGCACAACAAACAAGTTGTTGCCAAAGAATTGCTCAGCATTGTGGTGGGGCATGCATAGGTACGCAAATAATGACTTGGACCGTGCGTTTGCCTTGATGGACCGTTTTCCCCAAACAGTCGAGTTCTTGATGTACAATGATGCGGCAAGAATACGCAAAAAGATCTTTGTGAAGGAGGTCGACCTCGTCATCCCGCCAAGGGAGAACGAGAGCTACGAAGAGAGGGTCGACAGAACGGCAGAGGTGTTGAAAATGTTAAGCGAGAGGTATTTATAGATATAGACTGTACATAGAAAGAATGAGCATAGGATTTCCTAAGGACTACCCTCAGGAGGATGTAGAAACAACATCAGGACTCCTAAGGACTACCCCTCAGGAGGACTGTAGAGATACTTCCTATAGTCTTCGGTAGTTAGGAGAGATCAGGAGGATTCACAAGAGAGATCAGGGGCTTCCTCTGATACTCGGGCCTTCTGAAGATTTCCTAGATGGACCTCAAGAATGACTTCTAGAGATGTTTCGAAGGACCTCAGGAGGCTTCTTTCTGACGCTCCCTAAGAATAAGCTCTTTTCTATTTTGATCTGGCGGACCTAAAATAGTATCGGACGACTGACAAGGGAATATGTTGCAGCTCCGGTAGAAAAACCAGATACGAATCGTAGGAGAATGTTGATCATTCTGACTGTGTCCTAGAATTATCTACTAGCCAAAATTATGATCTAAATGGTTGAGTAACACGATTTCTGATTATGAGCATTCATGATCTAAATGGTTGAGTAACATGATTCTGATCATTATCATTCATGATCTAAATGACTGAGTGACCTTCTCATCATTAGCATTATGATCAAAATGACTGAGTGACCTTCTCATCATTAGCATTCATTATCTCCAGTAAATGGTGAGCATTGATATCATTCTGAACATCCTCAGTTCTTCTAGTACACAATTTGTTCAACAACCCTAGCCTACCATCCTGTGTTCAACTGAGCTACCTCATTCTAGTGTTCCTCCTAGTTATTTCATTGATATGCCTTCTCCTTGTAAACCTATCCTTATCACTTAATGTTCTTTAGTGCACCCTTGTTATCACGAAACTGTTTAACTCTACATCCTTGTTATACGAATCTTTATACACAGGCGTTTATTTAGTAGCTCACCTATTCCTCTTGAGTAGCTTCAATACATGCATTAGTTAGTACTTTTCATCACAACCTTGTTAGTACTACTCATCAATACCTTGTTAGTGTTCTCAAGGTCTGAGTACCTCCTCTCATGTACCTCGTATATCAAGTACTCATGCATCCATAGCGCGGCAGAAGGTGCTTTAAGTGGTATGGCTTTCGGTAGATTCAGATACCAAAATAAGATCATTGACATAGAGATCATTGTATTTAGACAATCAGACATGATCATTCAGACATGATCATTGAGATCATGCATACAGACATGATCATTCAGACAATCAGACTCATTCAGACTCATTCAGATCTTGATATACGTCATGCATCTTCATTCCTCGTACATTCTCATTCGCTCCTAACTTTCTTTATGGATTCTTTGCCTCCTTCTTTGCTTTCTTCTCTTTTGGGGCCACAAAGGTAAACACTTCCTCACCAGTTTTGCCGTAAATCAACGGCCCGATATACGGTTGGATATTCCACTCCAACCTGACGGTCGCGTTTCTTCCCCTGAACGACTTCTCCACGTCCCAGACGCTGTACTTGCTCTTCTGGCCCTTCAAGTCCAAGACCGCGGCGTCTTTGGAGGTGATTATCTTGTCCCAGAAGGTGACGCGGCTGGAGGCGCCGTCGCTCTTGCCATCGTACTCGGCCGTCAAGTACACGAAGACCTGCTTGGTGTTCCAGTTGAACAACGGGCGCAAGTCAGCGTCCAAGTCGAACTGGAGACGTGCGTTTTCCTTGGGCTGGCGGTTCACCGACCCATAGTTGAAGGAATACTTCAATGATGACGTGGGTTTGAGCCCTCCAATGTACGACTCGAGGCCCCATGCGTTCGCAAGTAGGAGCTGGGCGAGCGTAATGGCCACAATGATGGCCAGAACCACCATTGACGTGTTGAGAAGCTGGTTTCCAAGGGTCTGGAACCGCGTGGCTAAGTTGAACATGAAAAAGAAATAGATCGATAAAGTGGAATAAGTAATGAGTACATAGAATGGGTAGATATAGAGAATGAGTAGATGTAGAGAATGTGTAGAGAATGAATAACACGTATCAGGGCCTCCATCAATGATGATGACACGTGAAGGTGATGACAGGGTGATGGGGTGTGGAAGAAGTAACGAGACATGAATAGAGTGAATATAAGCGGGGCGTGTTCTATTCAGAAGGTGTTGGTTTATTCAGAAGGACTGTTTGACAAGTTTTTAATATTCAGAAATTGTGGACATGTTGACACTTTCCTGTTCCTGTTATTTTCTCCTCAGCCTCCTCGGTTCTCACGCGAGCGTTCGCGAAGCCAGCACAGTTGAGCGAAGCGAAACTGTGCACAACTTGGGATAAACAATTTATTAAGCAGTTGAGCGAAGCGAGACTGCACACTTAGGACACTTTATTAAGCAGTTGAGCGAAGCGAGACTGCTCACTTAGAATACACATTTATTAAGCAGTTGAGCGAAGCGAGACTGCACACTTAGGACATTTTATTAAGCAGTTGAGCGAAGCGAGACTGCACAACTTAGGAAACATTTATTAAGCAGTTGAGCGGAGAGAAACTGCATACATCTGAGGATAAATAGTTTATTAAGCAGCTGAGCGAAGCAAAATTGTGAATAGTAGTATAAACAGAAGCACAATTGAGCGGAGCGAGACTGCACACTTAGGATACACATTTTATTAAGCTGTCTCTCTCAACTGCACAACTTGGGAACCATTTTAAGCACAGTTTCGCTTCGCTCAACTGTGAACAGTAGTATAATAGAAGCACAGTCTCGCTTCTCAACTGGACAAGAACAGTAGACATATCCACACAATTCCGCCGCTAATATCCATCAAGTGTATAAACAGTGGTCAAAAGTTCATCAAGAAAAGTAGGCTGAGTACAGTGATCGGTTCAGTAAATCAAGTAGATCAAGCGAGTACAAGTACATAGATGCACAGAGATCAAGGGTAGAGTAATGGCAATTGCTGACCACTACATAGTATACTCCAATCTCTAGTCTGGTTCGATGAGTAAGCAACTAGAGGGTCCGCTTGAGGGTAACATATGAGCCATGATCAGGATAGTACATCTCTCAACTCAATTTAGGATCAACAGTTCATCTTGCGCCGCTTATTGTGGCTACAACTGCAGTTTATCAAGTATCCTAGTGTCTTCAACTAAACTGCTTTCCTCTCCACACATCTATTGTGGACTTGCTCTAGCTCTGGACTTGCTACCGAGTGGAAAGGACAACGATGGATGCTGAGACTGGTGAATATTGGGGGAAACGGGCCAGTTGGTGTTCTTCATTGGTACTCCCTCACCAAGCTTCGCTTGGGTGGTGTATCCCATGCGCCAATTGGTCTATTCATCCTATCTGGTCTTATCTGCTGATAGTTCTCTCACGAATCATTAGTCTCATTGTATCCAAGTATCCTAGCTATCTTAGTATACTCTATTTTATTCGTATCCTAGCTATCTTAGTATTCACCTTCCCTAGTCTCATTCAAATATCCTAGCTATCTAGTATACTCTATTTTATTCGTATCCTAGCTATCTAGTGTTCTATCCTTACCTCTCATGTATGCTCTCTCTAGTATTCTCTTTCTATTTTCCTATCTAATCTCATCTGTCTTAGTCCGTTCCCTCTCTATTCATTTGCTTTGAACAACTTCTCCTGCTGCTGCTGCTGCTTGGCCAACTTCTTTCTCATGCTCTTTGAAACCTCCTCGCCTTTTGCATCCTTTAATGGCAAGCCCTGGTCGTCCCACTCGGAGTACAAGGAAGCATCCTTGAACATGTCCTTTGGATCAATCTTCATCTTGGCCAAACGCTCCTCCTCCCTCTTTCTATTAGCCTCCGCTTGCGCTGCCTTTTTCTTTTCCTTCTGGGCCCTTTCCCTTTCCTTATCCTCCTGCTGCTGAACCAACGCCTTGACCTCGTCCTCATTCAAAAACTTGACCAAGGCCGAGCCATTGGGTCTGTCATCCAAGGAGACGCCAAGCAGCACCAATTGGGCACGCACAGCGTCTGAGGCCTGGAGGAACTGGGCAGGGTCTGCCTTTTCGATCGCAAGCGAACGCACCGAGTCCCTGAACAGCGAGAAGGCCTTGACATAGGGCAAGGCAGCGTCCTCGGCCGAAGCCGCGGCATTTTCCGCAGAGTCGAGCCAGCCCAAATTATCGGAGCGGGTCTCAAAGCCGAGGATACGGAGGATCTTGACGATCCATTGCGTGGGTGCCAACAACGCATCGATGCGCATCTCGGCCTTTCCGGCAGCACATTGCTGGATATAGGTGTTGCACTTGGTAACGAGGTCCTGGACACTGCGCAAGGCCTGGGGAGTGGCCAAGTTGTCGCAAAAGGCAGCATGGACCTCGTCCTGGGCAATGCGCAAATCGTCATGGAGCTGCTTTTCAAGGGGCCCCAAGCGCTTGGAGGCAAAGCCCGTGTGCTCGTTCCGCAATGCGCGAACCGTGGTGAAGAACCTGGAAAGCGACAGCTCAAACAGACGGACCTCGGCAATCAAGCTGTCCTTAAAGTCAAGAGGCTTATCCCAAGCCAGAAGGGCAAATACCAAACGCAACTGGCGCGCAGAGTAGTCGCGCAATGCGTCGTCAATGGTGATAAAGTTCTTCAAGGATTTAGACATCTTCTGGCCCTGGATGTGCAAGTGGCCATTGTGCAAAAAGTAGTTGACCCACTGCTTGTTGTCGTAGTAGGCCTCACTCTGGGCAAGCTCGTTGTCATGGTGGGGGAAACACAAGTCCACTCCTCCCGAGTGGATGTCCATATTGGCGCCAGTGATATCGGACGCCATCACCGAGCACTCAATGTGCCACCCGGGTCTTCCCTCGCCCCAGGGAGATTCCCACGCGGGTTCGCCGGGCTTGGAGCCCTTCCAGAGCGCAAAATCAGCAGCGCTGCGCTTCCCATCGCTACTGGAAAGCAGGCCCTCGCCGTCGTTAATCAACGACATGTCGCCCTTGTTCCATGGCTGGAGCTTGGCATAGTCGTGGTTTGGGTCGTTCTCAAACCGAACAGTGTCAAAGTACACCGAGCCGTCGGCTGTGGCGTACGCAAAACCATTCTCCACAATCTTCTTCACAAAATCGATAATGTCGGGAATGTACTCGGAAACACGCGTGGTGATGGTGGGAGGCGCCACATTCAACCTCGCCATGTCCTCGTCAAACTTCGCCTCCCAGTATGCAGGCAACAGCCGGAAAATCGACGGATCACGCACACTATGCCCATACTCTTTATCAAGGGCCCACTGAGCAACGTCCTTCACAGAGTCAAAGAACGCAGATATATCAGAGTTGCCCTTGACAGCCTCTCTGGCACTCTTTACGGCCCTCAAGTGCATGGGGAATTTGGGCGACAAGTTGGTGGCATCCACATCCAGTGCCCACTTGTCAAAGTCCCCTCCCGTGTACTCTGGGAGGTTTGCAGCAATGTAAGCGTCTACATAGCCCTGGATCTGGGCCACCAAGTCCGCTGTAACAGCCGTGTGCTTCTTCTCGAGCCGCTCCTCAAAGAGATACTGCTGCCGAGCAGCAATGATGATCTTGTCGTCAATGTCCGTGACGTTCTGCACAAACTGCACATTGTAGTTGAAGTAATCCTGGAGAATGCGCCGGCACAAGTCTGTGCTCACGTAGTTGCGCGCGTGGCCCATGTGCGAGTGCGTGTAGACCGTGGGGCCACAGCAGTACCAGGTAATGTGGCCGGGCCGGTTGGGAATGAACTCCTTCTTACTCCGTGTGAGCGAGTTGTAGAGCTGGAGAACAGGTGCGTCGAGCCGTTGGGGGGAATGCCATGCTGGTTGGGTGGTTCTGGACATGCTGCGTATAAATCGCATAAAAAAAAGAAGAGTCAGAGGTAGAGAAAATAGAAGTGCTAGAGAATCCTAGTAGAAGCTGAGAGAAGATGAGTAGAAAGCTGAGAGAAGATGAGTAGAAAAAGCTAACATGAGTAGAGAAAGAGCTGATGAGTAGAGAAATGATTCTGACATGCTGAAAATGTATATGCTGAGACATGGTGAAAAACAATAGCAGACCATACATGAACATTGACCTTCAAAGATTAGATAGAATAAAGAGATAAGAGCAGACAGACATAATAGACATATGAATAGACGATACTTCAATTGACACAGTCAGAATACAGAAAACACATCGATTAATGAAGACCTTTAGATACTAGTGAATGCAGATTTTAGAGGTCTGAGTGACTCACAGGTGGTCATTAAGAATTCATCATTTTCGAGCTCGTATCATTTCTCAGCTCATGTATCACGTGATCAACTTGCGATAATCACAGCCTCGCATGTTAGCTGCCGGTACGAGCGAAGCGAGTACTCGCTGCTGGACTTCTAGTAATGCATCATGCTCATTCTCCACGATATTTTTACCTTCTGAAACACTTTCCATACCCTAATGAGACTTCTCCATATACTTCTCCTCTAGCTACTTCCTCTAGCTACTTCCTCTAGCTACTTCTCCACTAGCTACTTTCCTCTAGCTACTTCTCCTAGCTACTTTCCTCTAGCTACTTCTCCTAGCTACTCTCCTCTAGCTCTTCTCCTCCAGATTCTCCTCTGGATCTCCTTCGTACTCCTGCCTGTCTACACCGACTATACATCCACAATCTGTAAGCTTCCATCACTTACTTCGATTGTTCTCTACTGGCTGGTCCAGCAGTCTCACCCATATACTGATCCATTACTTGAGCCACTACCCCTCTTCACTCCATACGATTCAGATTTCTTCAATACCTCAGTCTTCTCCCCGTCTTTCTGTTAGTACTCAGACATGAATTGGTCGCATTTCACGTGCCCCCTAATGAAACTAGGCGTGTTTCAGGGTACACGCTCTCGAACGCAAATTATCGGTCATCACAATACATACAATTTGTGCTGAAATGTTGGTGGTGCGCGCGGCTTATATGTGGGTGCCCACGTGACTTAGGGCTCGACCCCTTTTATTTTGCGAAAAAACGCTGATGTGGGTCTTACGTAATGCGTGCACCGAGTTCCCTGGGTAAAAAAAGTCAAAGTGAAATTTTTTATCACTCTTCAAACTACACAACGATGTCCACACAAACAACCGTTAGAGCCGCAAACTGGAGATTGGTCGAGGTCGGCCGCGTTGTCTTGGTCAACAACAAGGACCTTGCCACCATCGTCGAGATCATCGACCAGAAGAGAGTCTTGATTGACGGTCCAAAGGTCCAGAGACAGGCCATCGCCTTGGCCAGAGTCGTCTTGACTTCCATCGTCTTGGAGAACTTGCCAAGAGGTGCCAGATCCGTCATCGTCGCTAAGAAGTGGGCTGCTGCTGACATCGACGCCAAGTGGAGCCAGACCGCTTGGGCCAAGAAGATCGCTGCTAAGGAGAGAAGATCCCAGTTGACCGACTTTGAGAGATTCCAGGTCGTTGTCTTGAAGAAGCAGAGAAACTTGGCAGCCAAGAAGGCTGTTCAGGCTTAGGTGTAGTAGGTCATTTTTAATGAATGTATATTGAGACGGTGTAGCCGGAGGGCAAGCAGATATTGAAGCTAATAAAGCCTAATCAGATTTGTGTAGAACATGGACCATTGAGTGAGATACAGCAGTCATTGAAATGAAAAATACCAGCGGTCATTGAAATGAAAGATACAGCAGTCATTGACATCGCGTAGATTCGGCAGTCATTGAAATGAAAGATACAAGCATTCATTGACATCGCGTAGATACGGCAGCCATCATCATAGACAGGTAAACCCATGGAGGGCTGTACCCATCTCTCAAACTGTGCAAACATGAATCAGGACAGATAGTGAGTATTTAGCAGTGAGCAAGCATGAATGGCAGATAGTGAGTATTTAGCAGTGAGCAAGCATGAATGACAGATAGTGAGTATTGAGCAGTGAGCAAGCGAACTGCGAATGACAGATAGTGAGTATTTAAATAGTGAACAAGCGTCTGCGATGAACTTCTTTGGAGAGCTCAGGATTACGGGCACACGTACTACCTAGCATTAATACACAACCATCGAAAACTACCATACACAACCTACTTATTTGAAAGATAGAAGCCTAGATGGTAGCGTATTCAAAATATTGAATCGCCTATTGAATCTCCCCACGATTACCTGTTAAATATCCTGAGATCAATGTTGATACTGGTGCCATAGTTCTCGTAACATTCCCTACTCCATTGTAGCAACCGATCAACAGATCTATCAATTCTAGAATCGTCCTGGATGTGCGAGAAGGAGTCAAAATGCACCAGTACATCACAAGATAAGATCTGAATCTCTTGATAGCATCATATTAATGGTACAAAGATCAAGACAACGTACTACTGACAGTTACAGCGTACTTTGGCCTCGTGGCTCATGGTTTACGTTCCATTGCTATTATTGAGAACATTCTAAGCATCTACATTTTATATTCTAACATAGTATCCACAAGCTCACTCATATAGCGACCGTTGATCTCAACTGCGCTATGATGTACCTATCGTTTAGGTGGACTATATACAGGAGTGGACTGAGAAGTGAACTGGGCGAAGCGAAGTTCACTGAACAGTTAAATGAACAGTTGCAAGTTCATTGCTTGGCCATTGCTTGGCCATTGCTTGATTTATTGACCAGTTCATTGACCAGTCATTGCAAAGTTCACTAACCAGTTCACTGCTCAGTTCACTAAATCGGCCATCTCTATGGATTCTAAATTAAGTGAACGCTTCGCAGTTCATTGACCAGTTCACAAAATCGATTACCATGGGGAATAGAAAGTGAACTCGTTTTGCTCGGTTCACTGACTAGTTAACTAGTTGATTTTTTATGGTTTCAAAGTGAACTGAGCGAAGCGAAATTCACTAACTAGTTCATCAAGCTCAAAGTAACTTCGCTAAGCTCACTTACTAGTTTATTATGGTTTCAAAGTGAACTTCGCTTCGCTCAGTCACTAACTAGTTCATTATGGTTTCAAAGTGAACTTCGCTTCGCTCAGTTCACTAACTAGTTCACCATGCTTCAAGTGAACTCGCTTCGCTCAGTCATTAACTAGTTCATCAATCTTCAAGTGAACTTCGCTCCGCTCAGTCACTAATTAGTTCACCAATCTTTAGAGTGAACTTCGCTTCGCTCAGTTCACTAACTAGTTCATATACGCGAACTTCGCTCCGCTCAGTTCGCTTTCTTATTCTTCTCTATCAACTCCCTCTGCAACTGCGCCGAGGTCTGCGCATACTTCAAAAACTCCAACGAAAACTCCCCCTTCCCCTGCGTACAAGCCCTCAAGCTCGTCGAAAAGCCAAACATGCTATTCAACGTACACTCTGCCGTGACCGTAAACTCATCCTGGGAATTGACCGTCTCCATAATCATACCCCCCAACTTGTTGATCAACCCCACAACAGAACCCTGGAACTCATTCGGAGCACTCACCTCTACCGACATGATTGGCTCCAAGATCACCGGCTGGGCGTCCAAGAACGCCTGCCTGAAAGCACCTGCAGTTGCGGCCTTAAAAGCCAACTCAGAAGAGTCCACAGTGTGTGTAGCACCATCATTGACATGCATGTGAACACCAAGCACACGGTGCCCAATCAATGGACCCTTTTCCAAGCAATCGTCAAAGCCCTTGGAGCACGCAAGCAAGTACTTTTCCGAGATCTTACCACCCACAATGTGGTGGGAGAACTTGTTGTCGTTTGGCAAAGGAGTGAATTCACCCATAACACGACCAAACTGACCAGCACCACCCGACTGCTTCTTGTGGGTGAAATCAAACGTGGTGGGTGCGGTGATGGTTTCTCTGTAAGAGACCTGGGGCTTTCCAGTGACACACTCCACGCCGTACTCACGCTTGATGCGCTCGACATAGATCTCGAGGTGCAACTCGCCCATACCGGAGATGATGGTCTCCTTGGACTCTGGATCGTACTTGACACGGAATGTAGGGTCTTCCTTCTGGAAACGGTTCATGGCCTTGGAAAATGCACCATTGTCCTTGGATTTGGGCGCAATGGACAAGGAGATGACGGCCTCGGGGACAAACATGGACGACATGGTAATGGCCTGTTCATTGGCCGGGCTGCCAAAAGTATCGCCAGACGCACAGTCGATACCAAAAGTGGCACAGATCTCGCCCGCACCCACTTCCGCCACATCCTCCATGTCATTCGAGTGCATTCTCACAAGCCGCGACACCTTGACCTTCTTCCCACTCTTGAGGTGGGTCATGTACGCACCCTTCTTCAACTTGCCCTGGTACACACGGATGTAGGTCAACTGGCCATAGGGGCCCTCCTCCAATTTGAAGGCAAGCCCCACGAACGGAGCGGCCGAGGAAGGCACCAAGCTCACCGGCACCTCCTCGCCGCCCTTCTGGAGCTCCAATCCCGTGTTCAACACCTCGTTTGGCTGCGGGAGGTAGTCCACCACAGCGTCCAAGACCGGCTGAATGCCCTTGTTGGCCAAGGCAGATCCCATCAACACAGGCGTGAACCTGCGCGCAATCGTGGCCCGTCTAATGGCAGCCTTGATCTGCTCGACACTGGGCTCCTCGCCCTCCAAGTACAAGTCTGCCATCTCGTCATCCACATCTGCCAATGTTTCGATGAGAAGTGCACGTTTTTCCTCCACAAGGTCAACCAAATCGGCAGGGATCTCTGGCGTCACACGCAAGGTCTCACCCTGAGGGCCCTCGTTGTACAATGCCACACGGTCAATGATGTTAACCACACCCTTCAACTGGTCCTCAGCCCCAATAGGGACCTGGATCGCGGCTGCTGGAGTCTTCAACTTATGGTTGATTTGTTCAATGGCACGGAACGGATTCGCTCCCATCCGGTCCATTTTGTTGATGAATGTCACACGTGGAACATTGTACCGCCGCATTTGACGGTCCACAGTCACGGTCTGCGACTGGACGCCACTAACAGCACACACAACCAACACTGCACCATCGAGAACACGCAAGGCACGCTCCACCTCGATAGTGAAGTCAATGTGCCCGGGCGTGTCGATCAAATTAAAGTGATAGCTCTGCTCGTCCTTGTCCCATGAACAGTACGTGGCAGCCGACTGGATCGTGATACCTTTTTCACGCTCAAGGTCCATGTGGTCCATCTTGGCTCCAACAGAGTCACGGCCTCTCACCTCGTGGATAGCCTTGATCCGCCCGGTGTAGAAAAGAACCCGCTCCGTGAAGGTGGTCTTGCCTGAGTCGATGTGGGCAGAGACTCCAATGTTTCTCATCTTGCGCGCGTGCGCGAGATCGGAGGAGGGAAGACTGCCGTTGATCTTGTCGATAATGACTTTCTCCTCATCGTACGTCTGGGGAAGGGTTTTAAGGGCTTCGGAGGTGAAGCTTCGCGTGAAGCGTGGGAGGGGGATTCTCCGTCGAAGGAACATGAAAAAAAGTATTTAGTATTTGAGCATCGAACGAAGTGAGATGCGATACATTAAATGATGTTGAGCATCGAACGAAGTGAGATGCGATTACATTAAATGATGAACATTTGAGCATCGAACGAAGTGAGATGCGATATATTAAATGATGAGCATTGAAGGGGTAACATTTGAGCATCGAACGAGTGGATGCGATCCATTAAATGATGTTGAGCATTGAAGGAGAACTTGAGCATACGAGTGAGATACATTCAATGACCATGAACGAGTGTGTAATACATAAATATTGGACAGTAGATAGACAGTAGATGAACCGTCAGAACATAGATGAAGACTAAGATCTTGAAGATTGGCAGACAAGCGAGCATCTGCGCTGAGAATTCAGATTTTAGACTACCCAGAGGCGTTTTAAAGGACCCACCAATAAGACCACCAATAAGACCACCAATAAGACCACCAATAGGACCACAATAAAACCACCAATAAAACCACCAATAAGGCCCACAATAAGGCCCACAATAAAGGAATTTTCCTCGAAAGGAGCCTAATCCCCAACGTATGCATCACGGTGCGATAAGGTGTTTAGTCCATTGGTCATGACCCACACTACACCCACAAACAATCTAACTCTCACTTTGGTATTTCATCGCTCCCTCGTTTAGGTACTCTATTTGACGTAAACTAGACGGCATTCTCATCGCTCCCTCGTTTAGGTGACTATTTGACTGTAAACTAGATGGCATTCTCATCGCTCCGCTCGATTCGGATCTAGACTGCACTTGATGATTGTCGTTGTGAATATTCTATACCAGCATGCTGGCGTGTCTGAAACTTCTGCAGTATAGTGTAGTGATTTGCTCACTTCTACTGTAGCCAGTGTGTGTAGCTCGCCTGATGATGAGCACCAGTGTATAATGAAGAGTAGGTATAACCAATATACTCTAAACCCACCCTTATAACCCACCCTTATAACCCACCCTTATAACCCACCCTTATAACCCACCCTTATACCTACCCCTATAACCTACCCTTATACCTACCCTTTTCCTACCCTTATAACCCACCCTTGAAATACCTATACCCTTCATATACCTATACCCTTCATATATCTATACCTTTCATATACCTATACCCATATATGTATACCCTTCATATACCTATACCCTTCATATATACCCTTCATATACCTATACCCTTCATATATACCCTTCATATACCTATACCCTTCATATATACCCTTCATATACCTATACCCTTCATATACCCTTGATACTGTATCTTATTCTATCCACTCGTTTATGAACCAGTTACTCTACATCACGTAATCAGATCGTGTGACCCTACAATCTTCCATCCATCCTATTCTATATCTACTTCTCCTCACGAGGTAGTACGGGACCAGGTGACGTTTCCGAGCTCCCCAGATCTGTCAAATCAGTCCCGCCCGCTATCGCTCAGATTGAATAATCAGTTCACCTTCTATCGCTGGGCAGTGAAATACTTCCCCTGGTTAGGCGTTAAAAAAAGTATCACCTCACTACTCCTCCCTTTACTTGTCGAATAGTATTCCTCACCTTCGCTACGCTCAGGTCGTCATTCACTACTCCTCCCTTTCTTGTCAAATAGTATTCCTCGCTTCGCTCAGGTCGATGAGTTGTCAAATAAGTATTTCTAACCTGAGATCCTCTTCGCTAGGTTCGTCTATTCCAACCTTTACTTGTCTAATTGTATTCCTCGCTTCGCTCAGGTCGTCAAGTTGTCAAATAAGTATTTCTAACCTGAGCGATCCTCTTCGCTAGGCTCGTCTATTCCTACCTTTACTTGTCTAATTGTATTCCTCACCCTCGCTTCGATCAGGTCGTTGAGTTGTCAAATGAGCATTCCTCACCTTCGCTACGCTCAGGTTCGTCAAGTTTTCAAGTTGTCAAGTCAAGTTGTCAAATAGTATTCCTCACCTTCGCTACGCTCAGGTTCGTCAAGTTTTCAAAATTCCTCACCTTCGCTCGCTCAGGTTCGTCATTTTGGGTCCACCCCAATCCTATTCACATTCCTAAACATGTAAACCCCCTTTGCCTCGCTATCATCCACAAACTGGCACGAACGCACCACCTTCCACAAACTCTTCCACATGTTCTCCCCCTCATACCTATAATGCGACCCCATCACCTTCTTGATAGCCTCGGTGGCCTCCCTGGCATTGTAGAAAGGAATGCGCGAGACATAGTGGTGCAAGACATGGGTCTCGATGATGTCGTGAAATATGTGCTGGCCCACGAAACCAAAGTCACGGTCGATGGTAGCGGCCGCGCCACGTGCAAAGGTCCACTCGTTGGCCGCGTAGTGGGGCATCGTTGGGTCCGTGTGCTGCAAAAACGTCACAAACACCAACCAGTGGTTCACCCAGCACCACGGAACAAACCACAAGATGAGCATGTTGAAGGTCCCAAAGTTCTTGGCCCACTGGTAGACTGTAGTGAAGGTCAAGGCGATTCCAATGTCCGACAATACAATGTACCACCACTGGTGCGGGTCAAACACAGGGCTGCCTGGGTTGTAGTGCGACTTGCCAATCATGGACCAGCCCTTGTACACCTGGCCCGTGGCGTTGGTGGCCAAGTAGAACTGCAAGCCGCCGAGCTGCTGGAATACAAGCACGAGGAAGGTGTAAATTGGCGACTCCTCCATCACCTCGCTAATTTTGCTCTTGCCACTGGCCTCAACGTACTCCTCCTTGGTGTACGGCACGAAAACCATGTCCTTGGTGAGGTGGCCCGTGGCCTTGTGGTGCTTGGAGTGCGAAAACTTCCACGAAAAGTACGGCACAATGAGATACAGGTGGAGGACCCAGCCTACAAGGTCGTTGATTCCCTGGTAGTCGGAAAAGGCGCCGTGGCCACACTCGTGGGCCAAGATCCACAAACCAAACCCAAACAACCCAATGAGGTACGATTCAACCATCCAGAGGCACCCACGCACAACCTGGGACGCCGTCTCGTGGCCCGCAAAACTCACCTGCGGAATGGCCCAGTGCCCGGCGTATCCGATCGCAACCATAGCAGCTATGTCCCGCACCACATAGCCCATGGACCGCACCAACGATCTCTCGTAGCAGTGCTTGGGGATGGCACTCAAAATGTCCTTGATGGTGTAGTCGGGAACCACAAACTCGTTGCCCATGGTGTCCACGGTCTTGAGTCCCGTGCTAGGCACGTTTTTCTCGTATGTCGCCGTCCTGACGCTTGTTCCGGTAGCGGTGGCCATTACTTTTTTACGGCACCTCTTCCTATTTATAGGAAGCCAAAAGAAAACAGCCAAAAAGAAAACAGCCAAAAAGAAAACAGCCCACACGCTGCGTACTCTGCTGACTGTCTGAACTTTGTTACTTTATCTGTTACTTTATCTGTTACTTCGTGCTTTACTTTGTTTGTCTGTACTTTGTGCTTAACTTTGTGTTGTACTTTGTCAGACTTCAGCTTCCTATCCTGCTGAATGTCATCGCGACTTTTGTTGGTAATGCACGTGCCGTGATGGGCTGAAAAATGTGGCCCAAAGAGAAATGTAGGGAATCCACATGATCTAAGATAGTACTTAGATACATAGATGATGGTATAGATATAGTACTTAGATACATAGATGATGGTAGATATGGTAACGTATAAGCGGACATGATTTATC
This sequence comes from Kodamaea anthophila, assembly GCA_015708815.1. NCBI lineage: Eukaryota > Fungi > Ascomycota > Pichiomycetes > Serinales > Debaryomycetaceae > Kodamaea > Kodamaea anthophila. The sequence continues at coordinate 52,389 of JACFYR010000012.1, forward strand.
TTGCGTCTCGCGTATCAGTCTGCAGGTACATACGTTATCGTTATCAACAAAATGGTCCGGGAAAAAAAAGCAAATATTGAGCATTATTTGAGCAGTGAGCGAAGCGAACTGCGAATGACAGATAGGGGGTATTTAGCAGTGAGCGAGCATGAATGACAGATGGTGGGTACTTAGCAGTGAGCGAAGCGAACTGCGAATGACAGATAGTGAGTATTGATCAGTGAACAAGCATGAATGAGCAGTGAGAAAGCGTCTACGAATGACAGATTGTGGGTATTGATCAGTGAGCGTCTGCGAATGACTGATAGGTTTAAATAGTGAACAAGCGTCTGCGAATCAGATAGTGAGATTAATGCTATTTCTGTTTACTAGTACTGCATGTACCGCACATGATCAAGGTTCCCTTTTCGGTTCTTAAGGTGAGCAAAACCTGAGCGAGGGCATGCGAAGGAGTGATCAAGTATAGACCTAAGCATAACCTGAGCGAAGGTTACTGCTGGCATATAATACTTTGTATGTTTCAACTATTTCCCTAACTAAAGTGGAACCCCTAACAATTTCATTAATTAGAGTCATTTCAGCACTTACGTGGCTATGAGTCCAACTATCTCATAATAGCTGGGTCTCACTAAATTTCACAATCACTCATTATGGCTTCACTCGTAGTATGTCTCATCTGACTAATATCACGTGTGAAAAGGCATCTTTTAATGCCACACCACGTGCTATATTATCATCTCACATGATTCAGATTTTCTGAACTGATTTTCTAAATTTCAAGCGAATTCGCCAAAAACTTAAAAAGGTACCTGAAAAGTCACATGACCGCCACATTATCCTCGATGACAAGTAGAAGGACCAATAGAGATGAACTAAAGTTTATGGGCAAATGAGAGATGAACTAGAGAGATGAACTAGTTCATCTCTCATTATTGGCTTTGGTTATGTACTGATGTTTCAGAAAAGCCGTTCGACACTATTCACCCCATTCGGTCGCCTTACCCAAATAAGTTAGACAATTCCTAATACAACATGGTAAACAGGCAGATTTCGTGTGGCTAAGCCAAGCATAGACGGTTCCAAACACGGTTCTCAAGAATATCCATGGTCTGAATTCTCATAGCTTTCTCAGCCACTTTAATCATTTCACCTTCTCCTCACTAGTGTCACCTTTGTGTGTTTAGCCACTCGTATATTGACGTTTTACAGAAAATAGGAGCTTCGTTATTTCCTATCTAGTCCATATTCACAGGGTGGTTTTTTACGAGAATTTCACGAGAGCATGTGCTAAACGAGTGGAGACGGCTTGCGCGGAGTAAAGTGGCTTCAAACTCGGCCGCACCAACCCATTGTACTCGGGCACTGGGTGCGTCAAATCCATTGTGCTGTGCGTTTTTATCGGTCTAACCACGGTATATGTCTGTGTTATTGTATCTTATTGTTTACCATTCTGTCAGTGAGGTGGGGTGCCGGTTTTCACAGCGGATGGCCGTCACAATACCTGTGCATGGCAAATATTCAAAATAGGAAGAAACGGGTATTGTGCCTTCTTCCCTGTACCGTCTGTGGTGCTAAAGAGACTTTGTGAACATCCCTTGGGGCATCCCCAGACTTCCCAAAAAGGAAATTTCCTCGTGTGCAGGACTTCCTGGAGCCAATTACTGCAAATTAGGTGCGAGGAATGGTGCCACAATCATAAGAAAGTTCAAAAGGTTTAGAGTGGTTTAAGAGTGGAGAGTGTTATAGAGTGGAGAGTGTTATAGAGTGGAGAGTGACATAAGACTGGTTGTGTTATGCTTGTGTTATGGTTGTGTTATGATTGTGGAGTGTTGGATTACCCTCATGTTTCTTTCCTCGCGTGAAAGCAACGCCTCCTCATCTCCACTCCTTCCCAAACAAGTGGGAATGTTAATTATAGCATTGGGCAGAACTTCCTTTTTGGGAAAGAGAGGACCCAAATTTCCTTTTTGGGAAATTTGATTTTGCAGCTGCCATATTCTTCTCTCTCCACTGCCTTGCCATATGTGGGCATAGTTCTCAAACCACGTATTGTATAAATACCATCAGATACCCCCAGACTTTTTCTCATCAACAAACACTCACACTCGCAACTCAATCAACAATGAAGCTTTCTACTACCACCGCTTTGGCCATCCTCGCCTCCTCCGCCGCTGTCCAGGCTGCTCCAATCGACGCTGCTAACGCTGCCCAGCTCGAGTTTGCCACCTCCACCGACCTCACCTTCATCAAGAAGTCTGACGTTGCTCAAATCAAGAGCCTCATTGCTGAGATTTCCCACATCAACAAGAAGAGAGAGCTTGTTGAGGACCCCGTCGAGCTTGCTGAGCTCGAGGCCAGAGCTGACTCGGCTCTCGGCAACTTGCTTTCTGCCGTCTTGAACTCTGGTATCCTTGGCGACATTTTCAGCACCATCACAACCGACTCTGGTATTAGATCTGCTCTTGGCAGCATCATCTCTGCCACCCTCCAGGCTGTTATCTCCAGCGGCCCAGCTTTGTTGCAGGCCATCTGGAACTCTGGTTTGCTCAGCAAGATTTGGACCGACATTCAGAACTCTGACATTGGCTCCGCCTTTGTCGCTGCTCTCCCAGAACTCCTCAACGACGTCTTGTCCTTGATCAGCACTCTTTTCGGTTCCGGTTCTTCTACTACCGCCAGTGCCAAGAGAGAAATTGTCGACCTCGCCCAGTTGAGCGGTGACGAATACTTGTCCAAGAGAGACCTTGCCTCTGTCATCCAGTGGGTCATTAACGAGATTTCCAGCTCGGGAATCATCACCACCTTGTGGAACAAGTTCATTGCCAACCCACAGCAGTACCTCTCCCAGCTCGTCAGCATCTTGGAGACTGCCTGGAGCGTCGGTAAGCAGATCTTTGCCTGGGCTCAGTCCTCGGGTCTCTTGAGCTCCGCCCTCACATGGTTGGAGAACAACGGTGGCTCCTTCTTGAGCACTATCGCTAAGCTCTTGGCTTCCTTGTTTGGCACCTCGACTTCTACTGGCTCTACCACATCCACCGCTACCACCACCGCTAAGGCTGCTGCTGCCGCATACACCGCTGCCACTAGCACCGTCACTACCCACACCACCACAACCGCTGCCGTGTACGCCACTGCTGCTGCTGCCACCGGAGGCGTCAACGCTGTCTTTGCTGCTGCCAACGGTAACGCGAGAAGAAACTACTAAGCAATTTTGTCTGTTTTTGAGGAACAGTTGTAAAATAGCATACTCTGGTTACCCCGGAGGTTTATGAGTCATGCGTTGGAATGTCGCAAGGCGACAAAAACGTTGTTTCGGTGCCGATTGAGGTTCTTAATTTGGCGGCTCTAGAGAGTCTGTAACCCATAACTTTAGTTCAGGAATAAATAAGTAAAATATTATACTGTATTCATCACTTCAAGTGAGCTTCGCTATTCTTCAACTGAGAGACAATTTAGATCGTTCGTTCATATTTAGCTTTTCAGAGTCAGCAGCTTTCATCACAGCTTCAGAGTCAGCAAAGCTTTCATCCCAGCTTCAGAGTCAGTATGTTTCAGAGCATCTTCAGTTGACCATCTATTTGATCACCAGAGAACCAGCAATAGTCATCAGCTTAGCTTTAAAAAATGTCAGGTACTCGCTCAGACCCAACTAGGAGATTCTTCGCTGAAACTTGAGGGTCACTTAAGCATTCCACTTGGCAATCACGTGATAACAGTGTGGCTGCAAATCCTGCATATACACAGCTTTTGTAAAGTACAACAACCAAAAGACAGATGCTTGATGTGGGTATGGAACGTCAGATAAACTATATCCCCAAAAGTGAAAAAATAGATCTTCTAGTCGCACAAGCGTGTACTGTTGATAACATCGATTAAGGTTTCGTTCATACCTCACTGGTTTCGCCTGTGAGTATCTATACGTAGGCGAGTTCGAGAGCACGGTTCAAATACCAACTTAGCCAGAGAATTTGAAAAATCAAACAAGTGTTCTTAAAGACATTTGTTCCTAAGTTTTAGGTTTCTTTTGGGTGCATTTTGAAAACCCTTTTCATCCATGCTCATAAACATTCCAAGATCGAGAATGTTGAATTCTCTTTCTCTACCTGTGCCAGTACGTTTGTCGAGAGGCAAGGAGTATGAGGTGGAAATTGAGATCAACCAGTGGGATACCACAAGTGATATTTACGTATTTGAGTGCTGGTATTTCGAATGACTACTTAACTATGCGGATAATATCAGCACTCAGAAATCACCTGTCGCCACTTTCCAGTCAAATTGAAAATAATTTTCATCTCGCTTAGGTGAGTGGAATGATTATGGCGAAAGTTTATGGAAATGTTTCTAGTGGAATGATTATGGCGAAAAGAAAGTGAGTGAAAAAGTTTCTAGTGGAAATATGGCGAAAGAAAGTTTATGAGTGGAAATGTTTCTAGTGGAATGGGCGAGAAAGTTTATGGAAATGTTTCTAGTGAATGATTATGGCGAAAGTTTATGGAAATGTTTCTAGTGGAATGATTAAGGCGAAAGAAAGTTTATGAAGTAACTTTTCATGTAGCTTTGGCAAATTCTATTCAACTCCAGTAACTTTTTATGTAGCTTTGCCAAAACTTTCTCTTATTCAAGTCGCATCTCATCTTCGCTCCGCTCAGATTCGATGAGTGAAATGATCATGAGGAGAAAGTTAATGAGTGAAAATGTTTAGTTTTACTACTCTAACGCATCAACTTGATCATTAACCTTGACGGATGGTGCTTATAATGTAGATAAATTAAAGCATACCATATCAGAAAAATGTAGTAGATAACAGCAAACTGCTGTTAAGGCAGCGTACTGGTAACTTACCACGGTATCCACTAAGATTAATACGAGTAGGTCACAGTTCACTGCCAATCGGTTGCTACTCGTGAATGCGTTCTTGATAGCACAATAAACTCACTGAATTCATTATTCACCGTTATTGCAGCTCATAATTCACTGAGGTAAGGGACTGATGTCCGGGGGTTTTGAATGTCGCCCACGCCTAGGCGCTCCGACTATAAATACGTGTACAATCCCTCGAAATAAAGAAGTCTGTTATAAACAAATCCCCCCATAGGGTGGTATTCTAACACTGAGTTCGCTTCGCTTATTATCAGCTCATTGCGAATTTTGTCCATTGAAAACTCACAAAACTGAGTCAATTCGCGTACCTTCGCTTATTAGCAATCATCACAAATACCGAGTCATCCAGAGTGAGCGAAGCGAACTCAGCTTTCTAGTCAATTTTTGTTCACTCATGCCAGATCACTGCTCAGCTGAGTCAATTTTGGCTTCGCTCATGCCAGATCACTGCTCAGCTGAGTCAATTTTGGCTTCGCTCATGCCAGATCACAGCTTTCTAAGTCAATTTTTGTTTCGCTCATTCGCAGTTCGCTTCGCTCACTGCTCAGATACTGATCAGCCCACTGCTCAGCTTTCTAGTCAATTTTTGTTCGCTCATTCGCAGCTCGCTTCGCTCACTGCTCAGCTCACTGCTCAGCATTACACAAATTCTCGTACTATCGCAACCCCTCGCTTATTCATTCGCTTCCTCATCACGAAATGCTCATAACAATGCATTTCGCTTCGCTCCCGGTCAGTTCCCTGAGGCCAGCTTCGCTCACAAATTCACGGGTCATCCAGTTCGCTCATACTGAGCTTTTCGCAGTGAGCGAAGCTTTCTAGTCAATTTTTGTTTGCTCATTATTCAGTGAGCTTTTCGCAGTGAGCGAAGCTCTAGTCAATTTTTGTTCGCTCATTATTACTGAGCTATTCGCAGTGAGCGAAGCTTTCTAGTCAATTTTTCGCTCATTCGCAGCGGCTTCGCTCACTGCTCAGATACTGCTCAGCTTTCTGAGTCATTTTTCGCTCATTCGCAGCTCGCTTCACTTACTGCTCAGCTTTCTGAGTCATTTTTTCGCTCATTCGCAGCTCGCTTCGCTCACTGCTCAGCTTTCTGAGTCGTTTTTCGCTCATTCGCAGCTCGCTTCGCTTACTGCTCAGCTTTCTGAGTCATTTTTCGCTCATTCGCAGCTCGCTTCGCTCACTGCTCAGCTTTCTGAGTCGTTTTTCGCTCATTCGCAGCTCGCTTCGCTTACTGCTCAGCTTTCTGAGTCATTTTTCGCTCATTCGCAGCTCGCTTCGCTCACTGCTCAGATACGTTTCAACCTTCCCAATTAGGCAAAATGAAGGACGTGGGTGAGCGCCCAACCAACGGCCCTATTCCGCCGTTTCATCAAGAATCGATATTTTTTGCCGATCACTGATCCTGCTGATCCCCCTTATCTCTTTTGGCTATGGACAGCCTGTACTCCATCGTATTCCTTGCATCTGTACCTACGCTAATTAAACGGTGTGGGACAAAAAAAACGTTCCTGCGGGAAAATGCACTGGCGACGCCTTGTCTCGGTCTATTCGTCCGAGCGTTTGTTCATGCTGGCCGCTTTGATTACGAGCTCAATGGAATTCATTTGCGCGGGGATCGCCCGGTATTGGTGTGTTTGCACACCTCGCTTGGCTCGCTTGGTGTATGTGCACCGCCTAAATGCAATGAGATCATTGCTATTTTTCAGCACTGATCATAAATATTTTGATGCACAGCTTCACCAGTCACTCACTGAGCGAAGCGAAGTGAGTGGAATTTGCTTAATTGTAACACTCACTGAGCGACACTCACTGAGCAAACGAATTGGAATTTGCTTAATTGTAACACTCACTGAGCGAAGTGGAATTTGCTTGTAACACTCACTGAGAAGTGAGGGAATTTGCTTCTTTAGCACTCGCTCCATCACAAAAGACTCGATAAGGTACATGTAAAGATCATAGGTCTATCAGTCCATAATGGCTCAGGTTATAAGGCACTATGCGTTATAATGGGCTTTGGACTTGTACTTTGCGCATAATCACGCCTGACATGCGCAAAGACTGTTCCAGAACACAAATAGAGGAATATCGAAGACGCAAGGCGCTTCCTCATTCACCCGTATATAATGGGCGATTTCTCTCATTCCCAGCATGTTATTTGCCTTACAAACACCAGGCTCGGCCTTCAAGCCTTCTCTCCACAAGGTCACCTGTACGTGGAGATTGAAGAAATTCAAAGAGTTGCACCTCAGAAAAAGCGGGTCCCAAGACAACTCAGGGAGCAGCTCCGTCAACTACATAAGCGACCTGGATGTCGTGGACTTGCAGCAATTGGGTTAGAGGATGGTATTTAGTATTGAGCTAGTCTCAGAGAGTTAGTAATGTATGTTAAAAATGGTAGTCTGTAGAGACAGTATCAAACTGTCTGATAGACTGGCTATGGCTACTATTGACTCTGTAGTCTAAAAACTATGGCTACTATTGACCCTGTAGTCTATTGCTATAAAAACTAGGGGGTGCTATCACTATTGACTCTGTAGTCTAAAAACTATGGCTATCACTATTGACTCTGTAGTCTATAAAACTATGGCATCACTATGGTACTCTGTTAATCTATCAATGTGGTTTAGATAAGACATCACCTATTGACCACAGATTGCACCTATTGATACACCAGGATGGCGTCACCATTGAGTTCATTCTGTCAATCTGAACACCTTCGCTTGTCCTAAGTGTAGGCAAGTAGTACCGCTGGCTTCGCTCGCGCCACGAATGATAGTGTTAGCCGCACATCTCGCTTCGCTGGCTCTAAGTATAATAGTGGTTACCGCACAGTTCGCTTCGCTCGCTGTGCTCGCTCACTGTGCTCGCTCACTGTGCCATTAGTAGTTACCGCACAGTTCGCTGCGCTCACTGTGCTTCTTCACTTAGGATCAGTACAGGGGTCTCGTGCGGCTCTAAGGCAATTACACCCGCGAGACAGAGAAGATTGGGTGTGGGGATTGCCGAGCAGCATATCGCATCTCAGGCGGAGCTCTTAAAGCGACAGCTTCAGCACAGAGTTACATACACTATGCCCAATCACACTATACTATGCTGTTTCGGTCCATTTCATTCTTCACTACCCAAAACGTCCTGGACATGGCGTTTACAAATCTGCGTGGGGGCTAGCGTGGGGGCTTTTGTGACTCAAAAACGCACTATGCCTGAGTAGTCGTTGATGCCTGGTCAATGCCACGCATTGATGAAGAGGATATGAGAAGGAGTAATATGATGGAAATGAATAGTCTAATAATGAATAGAATAGTATTGATAGGATAGTGAGTGTAAGGGTCTGGCCTATCAGGTACGTGATTCTAGCACTGCATATAATACTACCCTTTTCGGTAATAACACACTGGCTAACAAAGTATTTAAGTGGTGTATATTTCCCGAGAGATTAGTAAGAGATAAGTTACGTCAACTGAAGTGTATGAATCCTGACAGTGAGTAGGATAGTGAAGAATAGTGAATAGGATAGTAATTGAATAGGAGTATTGAATAGTCTAGTATTAGGATAGTGAATTTAAATAGAATAGTAATAGCCTAGTCTTGATAGTATTGATAATCTATTCTTGATAGTCATAGGTAATTAGTTCTGAGTCGCCGTGATCAGCTTGAACTGAGGTTTTCATCTACATGATTTATTTGTGCTTGATCGACGATATCGCTACGCATTGGGTAAGCCGTAAGGAGCCCGCTATTCGCCGTCGGCCACAGACAAGGAAAAGTCCAACTAATCCACCTCTTAAATCGATGCTGGGTACACGCATAACTACAGGCAGATAATGAGTTCGCGTACATAGCGTAGCGTAACAGAAGATACTTTACGTAAAATGATACAAAGTATCAGCAAAGTATCTGAGCAAAGTATCTGAGCAAAGTATCTGAGCAAGTATCTTCGCTACGCTCAGATACTTCATGGCTCAGAGCTCATGGAGTATTAGTATTCAGAAATAGAGATTCAGAGCCCAGTGAGTCAGTGGCCAAGCTCACCAATCACAAGAGGACTCAGAGTAATCAACATTGGCTAACCATTGGGTGGAAGGTACTACATGCTGGGCAGATGGGTAGTACAAGTGTTACATGAAAGACTATTCCCGACACCCAGTCACGGGCGCCGAAGGCGCCAGCGTGACCGGGCCAGGCTTTAGTTCCGGTACTCTAACCCGACTGGCCCGCGTATTAAGGTTAAGC
>JACFYR010000012.1:61515-162283 GCA_015708815.1 Kodamaea anthophila
TCGGATCCAATACTCGAATCCGATTGGTCTCTAAAGCTTCCGGAGTCACACCTGAAGTCCGACCGACGGTCCATGGGACCTAGTGGATAGCACTTAAATAGCGTACATACCCACTCAATAAGATAAGTCAGTTTGTTTATATCATCAACTCAAGAGTGGAATCCCTAACATTGGGTTTGGTAATGCATTTCCGAGATGAAGAATACATTGATCGGCCAACCATTGGGTTTGGTAATGCATTTCGAGTCTCCCAGCTCTCCGTATTCGAGATCAAGAGTCTTGAAAATCGCCAACTACCCTCAGGGATACGGTGAAGATGCAAAAATACTTGATTGGGGGGATTTCCAGAGAACGACTGTCGGGGTATCTGGATATCCATAGAGCCAGCTCACTAAATTTGCCGGATGATAAGAGTTATAAACTCACTAATTGCTAGTGCACACTGTTGAGTAATACCTAGGCGCAATGCTCCATGCTCGATTCAACAAACAATAGGACATCTAACAGACGTAAATTAATAGCGAGCATCTGTCAGTCGTAAATGAGCATCTATCAGACGTAAATTAATAGCGAGCATCTGTCAGTCGTAAATGAGCATCTATCAGTCGTAAATTAATAGCGAGCATCTATCAGTCGTAAAAGAGAAGGGACATCTATATCCATAAAAGAGAAGGGACATTAAACACTTTCGCAATAGTTAAGGGACATCTAAACACACCAATGAAGGTCATCCAAAGTCGCCAATAATAAGGACATCTTAAGTCCCCAATAGTAAGGACATCTGAACACACACGAGGAAGCCAGAAACGATAATATAAGAGCCATCAAACTCTGGAGATTTGCATGCTGTGTTAATCCTCCGACTGTTCGTACCCATGATAGTACAAATACACAGTTCGCTCCGCTCACTGTGTAGTGATCATGAGTAAATACACTGACTACGGAAAAGTACACTGAGCGAAGCGATGGGCTTGCTTAGAGAATAGATTGGTAAATACCAACAAAGTCACAAGTACACTTCGCTTCGCTCAGTGTACTTATTCAAGTATCTGAACCTCTTCGCTTCTGTTCAGATTCTGTCAAGGAAATCTACTCATGGAGGGTTCAGTTTACCATGATCTTGGCTGTTTCATGAAACGTTGGCATGTGTCAAGTATGATGATCAGGAAATGGCCAACGAGGGAGGTATAGAGACAGTCGACAATCTACACCAGCTCATATAGTGGTCCTGAGGTACCAAATACAAATATCAATCGTTTTATGGTATTCCTATGTAGAAGGTGCAACTAATCTGGTCTGTAGGCTCAAAATAACTCTCCGAGACTTCTCAATACTCTATACGCTCTCTCAATACTCTGCACGACTCTCTCAATACTCTGTACGCTCTCGCTATTTGCATCTCTCTCGTTATCGCCCGCTCGTAATGCTACAGTGTCAGTTTGTTCTTAATAGACGATCATCCATTCCAGTAGTCATCCATTCCAGTAGTCATCAGTTCAAGTTCCTTTTTGCATTGCCCAAGATCAAGAAGTTAAACTCGCTAGGCTGAATGCTGAGCTCGAGCCCAAATTGCATTGCTCAGCTCGTTATCAGTTTTCGGCTAGCTCACTGGGAGCGAGAGGATCAGTTAGAGTTCGCTCACCAAGTTCAACCAAGTTTCATTGGGTGGCTCACTTGGCCGCTTCACCGAATTGAATGATTTAGCTCGCTTGGCCAAATTCATTTTCACCTACTCACTTGTTACCAATCACCAACTTACATCAGTTTATTTAGGTACCTCTCTTGGTCGCTTCGTATGAACATCACTCTTTAACTACCTCACTGTTCGCTCACAGAGTTCACACATAAGTCTTTCGACTCACTTGGTGAGCAAAGGGAACCAAGTTCGGTTCACTCACCAAGTTACCAAGCTTCATTGGGTAGCTCACTTGGTCGCTTCGTTCAAGTTCGATCAAGCTTCATTGGGTGGCTCGCTCCAAGCTCGCTCCAAGTTCAACCAAGCTTCATTGGATAGCTCAGCTCGCTCTAAGTTCACCCAAGCTTCCAATGGGCAGCTCACTTGGTCGCTTCACTCCGAGGTAAACCAAGCTTCAATTGGATAGCTCACTTGGTTCGCTTCGCTCACCAAGCTCGCTCACCAATTTTACTAGTTCTTTTTCAGTACGCTTCATACACCCAATGTCAATTTGTTACATAAATTCCAGTACCCAGATGTATATAATGTGAAGCCGCTGGCTTCGTTTGGGCAGGAGACTTTATCAATTGCTCAGCCATATTTTCAGATGTAGACTCATGTATGTAAACAGCTCATCAGACATCCTCTCCAATAGCTCCTATATCGAGCTTGAAATCGGTGCTCACTGGTGGCGAAGCGGACCAAGTACGTCAGTTCATTTAGGTAGCACTCGTGAGCGAGGCGGACCAAGTCACATCAGCTCATTTAGGTAGCACTCGTGAGCGAGGCGGACCAAGTACCTCAGTTCATTTGGGTGACGAACCAAGTTCGACCACCGGCTTCATTTAGGTGCTCACTTGGTGAGCGAAGCGAACTAAGTTCTGTCACCAGCTTCAATTTGGTAGCTCACTTGCTCGCTTTGCTCACCAAGTTAGACCATCAGTTCTCTTGGTTAGCTCACTTGGTCGTTTTGCTCACCAAGTTCGACCATAAGCTTCAATTTGGTAGCTCACTTGCTCGCTTCGCTCCAAGTTCGACCATCAAGCTACCAAAGGACTGCTCACTTGGTCGCTTCGCTTCAAGTTCGAACATCAGCTTCATTTAGGTAGGTCACTTGGTCGCCTCGCTCCAAGTTCGATCATCAAGCTACCATAGGGCTACTCACTTGGTAGCTCACTTAGTTCGCTGCGCTCACGAAGTGAACTCACCAAGCTCGCTCCAATTTCGATCATCAAGCTACCATAGGGCTACTCACTTGGTAGCTCACTTGTTCGCTTCGCTCACAAAGTGAGCTCCAAGTCGACCATCAACTTCAATAGATAGCACTTGTAGCTCGCTTGGTTCGCTTCGCTCACCAAGCTGGCTCCAAGTGAACTACGCTCTCTCATAGGTATTTCCCGGCACCTGCAACCCCTCCCCCCCCCTCCTCTCCCTCTCATACTCCCTCCACCTCTTCATCACAATATGCGACGAATCAAACAACCCCACTACCGCATGGCTGTCCTTCGCATCGCCCTGCACCGCTCTGGTCTCGCCCCACGAAAAGTCGTCAAACTTCCAGTAGGCATAGACCGGCAAAACAAAGTTCCACACCGGCAACGCCAAGAGGTAGCAAAAGAAGTAGAGCACATACGACCACGAGCTCACCGTCACCACAATGAGCAAGCCCGGAAGCCCAAACACCACGGCCAACAACACCAACGACATGATCGGGGTCGGGTGCGACACAATGGCAAAGATAATGACGTAAAGCGTGAGCACAATGGCGGCCGGCAAAACCAACGTACTGATCAAGTCCACCGCAATGATGAACTGCATCGAGAAACAAAAGGTGCCGCACAAGTCATTGACCTGGACCAACTCCATGAGGTTGTGGACGGTGGAATTGATCCAGCGCCGTCTCTGCGACAAAAGCACCTTGAAGGAGTCCGGCACAATGGTCTTACAGATGGCCTTGGGGACAAAGAGCTGCTTGCGCTTGGGGAAGGTGCGCAACATGAGCGACGTGAGGTAGCGGTCCTCGCCCAAGAGAAGGAGGTTCTTGGAGTGGAGCGTGGCAGTGATGTTCTCCGAGTAGCGCTCCACAATGTCCGGGTTGGCCAAGATGGGGACCCAGAACCCGTCGGAGCCCTTGGGGGCCTTGATGCGGTACATGCAGAAACAGCCGGGGAGACACGTGACGCCGCCAAACACGGACTCAAAGGCCTTGGCCTGGTGGTGCGAGATGTAGTACTCAAAGACCTGGATGACCAGGACCCACAGCGCCAACTTGTTGGCGATCTTGGTCTCGCCGCACAAACCCATAATCATGGGGTCGCGCACAAACTCCGCATTGAGGTGCTGCACAGAGTCCGGGTACACCATGGAGTCGGCATCGACAAACAACAACGTCTCGTAGAACTCCGCCATGAGGCCCGTGACACACCAAATCGCCTTGAGCATCTCGTACTCGAGCTGCGTCATGCGCTCGTCAAACATCACCTTCTGGAGAAGCGACATGATGATGATTTGCGAGTCGCGCTTACCACGGTTCCCGGCCTTGGGCGTGGCGGCCTCCTCGGGGGTCCCGCACTTGACAATGCACACCACAGGCACACGCTGCTGCTTTTCCGGTGGGACCGTGTCGTCATTGTACTTGTAAAAGCCCGCGTACACCTTGGCCATGTTGTGGCGCTTGCTGCCCTGGGCCACGGCCACATACGAGTGGGGCTGGACATCGGCCACGGGCACCACAAAGTCGTGCATCATGCCCAACATGATATCGGGAGTGGTCTCGTCGTTACCGTTACCCTTGATGAGCCCGTCGCACACCACCACCATGAGCTTGTGGGAGTTGGGGTAGTCGGTGGTGGCCACCGAGTCGAGGGTGGTGCGGATGGCCTTCTCGTCCTCCGAGTAGCACGTCACCACACACAACGTGTGGAGAAGCGGGAACCCAAACGGCTGGTACTCTACCGGGGGCTGTGGCACCGCGGCCGGGTGGATAATGTCGGGGGACAACTCGTCGATGGACGCGGCCTCGGTCTCAAACGGCAGGAGCGTGGACACGGGCCGAGCCAACGCGTCGCTGCTCCCGCGGCGCAAATCGGCAGTGCTCCGGGGCACCAACGCATCGGTGCTTCTCAACGCATCACTCGACCCCACGTCGCTCAAGTACATGGTGCTGCGGTGCTTGCGGGCGCCCATCGTGGCGGCCTGCGTGGTCATGGTGGTGTATTCAAACGTCTTGGACAACTTATCGGCGGAGTTGTAGTAGTCGCCGAGCTCTGTCTTGTTTGCACGGCGCTTGGCGGTACCAGCGTTGCCCAAGCGGTTGAAGACCGACTGGCGGTTCGTCTTGGTATCGGCGTAGTTGGCACGGGCCTTTTCCGGCACGGTTTGGATGCGCTCGACCACGGCCGCGGCCGCATCGTTATTGTTGACCCAGCTCTCCACCATGCGCTCGCGCTCCGCCATCAGGATATTGTCCTGGACACCCTGCTTCACGGCAATCCAGTAGCGGAAATAGCACGCCATCACAAACTTGGTCAAGACAACAGCAAGAATAAACACAAGCGACAGCCAGAGCACCACGTCCAGCGCCAAACACCCCACGGTATCACTATCGATGGTGCCCACCTTGATGATTTCCGTCAAGCACCGGGCTGCCTGCCGCTCGCCGGGCTCCGTCAACACAAGCGAGATATCGTGGCCCTTGTACACGGTATCGTTCCGCAACTGGTCAAACAACAGCGGGTACTCCAAGCCCAGCGCAAACCAGTCAATGAGATCGAGGTCCAACACATTGCCCAGGTACACCACCAAGTTGCGCAGCTGGTTGCGGATATCGTTCCACGTAAAGTACACGTCGCCGCCCACCTTGAGCCCATAGTACGCGTCACGGGCCTCCAGCAGCGTGTGGCACGCCCACCCATTGTAGTACACCTCACTGGTGTTGGGCTTGCTGCTGCCATCCTGGTCAAACACACGGCACGGCATGTACCACGCGAGCTCGTCGCCATCGGACGGGATGTCTGCCGTGCCCTTGGAAATCAAGCCCTTGCAGTTACCATTCACATTCTGGAAGAGAAAGGACGCGTCCTTGCCACCGGCATTCACCGGCGGGTACAAGATATTCAGGCCGCTGCCGATGCCCGCCACGCCTGGGTGCTGCGAATGCGTGAGGTCGTAGAACCGCCCGTTGATGATGAGGTTACCGGTATTCACCTCATTGATGCGGATCCGTTCGCGCGCGTGCGAACACACTGTGCGCGTGAAGCCAAACGTGATGAAGGCCACTATCGCTCCAATGTAGATGATGACCAGCACCAAGGCCATCTTCTCGCGCCACGCAAACTGCGCGTCCTTGTTGCGGATCCCAAACACCCGCAAGAGTGGCGCAGGCGCCCAGAACGTGATGATGTAGCAGTACACCTTCCACGGGTAAATGTTGTGCTTGGCCTTGGGCTCGGTGGCACGTGCCTTGGGCGGGTAACTGTGCCTTTTGGGAGACTCATCATTTAGCCCAAACACCTCGCGCCCGCCCTTGAGCTCTTCCTCGCTGGACTTGCCTGCCCTCAGGTCGTGTATCTCCATGAGCGGAATGCCCTCGTCCAGGTCCTCGTACCCAAACTTCTCGTCCATCGTGGGGAGCTTGTGATCCATCCCTGTGGTGCTGGGCTGGATCTTCAAGTGCCCGGCCTCTTGCTGCGCCACCTGCGTGTAGTGGTACCGCGGGTGGTTCTCGTCGATCCGCGACCGCTCAGGACGCACAAGCGACTTCTTCCGGCCCACCTGGGACTCGTGGTCAAACTCTTGGTAGGACATGAAAAAAAATAGCAGCAAACTGAGCGAAGCGAAGTAGCGAACTGAGCGAAGCGAAGTGAGCGTACCGATAAGACGAGAATATAGACAAGAAGCGAACTGAGCAAAGCGAACTGAGCGAAGCGAAGTGAGCGTACCGATATGACGAGAATATAGACAAGAAGCGAACTGAGCGAAGCGAAGTGAGCGTACCGATATGACGAGAATATAGACAAGAAGCGAACTGAGCAAAGCGAACTGAGCGAAGCGAAGTGAACGTGCCGATAAGACGAGAATATACACAAGAATATAGACGATGACTAGTTAGACACGCTGAAGATCGATGATCTGAGAGATGATGTTTCAAAGGGATAAAAATACACATTCCAATGTAAATAAACATAAATAGTAGCAAAGATTAATGTACCTACAGTATATCGTAATCTTTCTGAATGACTCAGTAGAGTGTCTCAGTACATCTTGTATATTAGACATCATTTGAGGACATCATTTGAGGACATCATTTGAGGACATCATTTGAGGACATCATTTGAGTATATTTAGACATTGAGTATATTTAGACATTGAGTATATTTAGACTATATTTATAGACATCATTTTTAGTATGTCATTATTTGTATATACAGTATTCGTGAACCACATCACTCCATAGGGTAATCACTTCCATAGGGTAATCATATCATTTCGTGTCCAGATCACCTTGTCGTACTGTCGTCCTTCTGACACTTATCGTGGCTCTTCCAGCGTATCTACACGCCCAAAGCGCAGAAAGGGCGTTGGTGTCTTGCAGGCGATGAGCAGTACGAGTGAAACGGCCAAGAAAAGTGAAAAGCTAAAATGAATGAAATGTGTAAATTTGAAAAACCTAAATGGAAATGACTTGGCAAAGAAATAAACCTAAAACTAGGATAACTAGTGAAAATCTTACAAATCTAGCGGGGGGTATTATGAGCGGGAAAGAGTCGTATTGTGTATTCGCTTGGGTGTTGTTAAGGGAAGTCACGGTACATCGTTTAGCTCTCACGTGACTGATGAAACGAAAGATTTTCAGGTGAATGAAAAACACTATAATTCTGAGAAGTGAACCACAAACATCTGAGACATACACACTCTGCACTTCTGGGAAACATACTCGTCTAAGCAGTTATAGTCCAAAGATTCTGCTTATTTATCTAATCTATTATTTCTCTCAATTCTCGTAATTCTCAAATTGCTTGAATACCCTGCAACTCGAATATGTTGATCATATACCCAGTTCTCCCACTCTCCCCCCCTTCGCTAAATTACTCAAATTTCTCAAATTTCTTTAGCAGTTGGAATTCAACGTTAGATCATCCTTCCCCCTCAATTCTCGCATTTTCGCATTTTCTTTGATGAGATCATTGCTCAAATTGGTCTATTACTCGTGATTCAACGTTCATTTCTACCCCAATTGTAAATTGGTCTATTACTCGTGATTCACCGTTCATTTCTACCCTAATTGCTAAATTGGTCTATTACTCCTGATTCATATTTCATACTACTCAACCTCAACCTCTCAAATTGGTTTATTACTCTTGATTCATATTTCATACTGCTTGTAAGGGACTGATGTCCGGAGGTTTGCATGTCACCCAATTCGGAACGCCTCAGCGTTCCGACTATAAATACGTGTATAATTCCTCGAAATAAATAAGTCGGTTATAAAAAGATCCCCCCCCTATAGTGTGGTATTCCTAACACTGCTCAATCCTCAATTTCGTATTTTCGCTCGCTCGAATTACTCAAATGCCGAATCACTCGAATGCCGAATTACTCGAATTCCGAATTACTCGAATGCCGAATTACTCGAATTCCGAATTACTCGAATGCCGAATTACTCGAATGCCGAATACTCTTACTCAAGGTATACAATTCTACTGTTCAGTCTATACTACCATCATTAATTCACTCCCTCGACAACTCGACCGTGCTCTGCTCTCAAAAGAAATCCGAGTACAGATTAAGAGTCAGTATCTCAAGATCTCAGACAACTCTTCCTCGCTTCGCCAAACAGCTCAACTGCCCTAGTCCTCTTGAATGTTCATCTCAACGACCGTGTTTCCCGCTATTCTCGCGTTCACGCTTCACAGTCAATACAGCTGCATTCACGCTTCACAGTCAATACTATTATCTTCTATTCCTCCTTCACTCAGTCGTCATTATGCCTATTCCTCGCTTCACTCAGTCATTATGCCTATTCCCCCTTCACACAGTCGTCATTATGCCTTCCTCACTTCTAAATGGCAATGGTCAAGTACTATATTTCTGAGTAACCTTCGCTTCGCTCGATGCTTAGCCATTCTCAAATCACCCCAACTTATCTAGATTAACTTTTATCTTGAACTCTTTTTATCCCACAATCAACAATGTATCATGATCGGGTCGGGTTTTATCTGGCGATCGCTGGTTGCCGTTACCTTAAGAGAGGGTACTTGTTATTCTTGTCACGTTATGTAGCTGACTAGTAAGCTTGCTTCTCTTAAATCGCCGGTGACCCCTGGTCCGTCTAGTAATGACTACAACTCACCATACCCAAATTAATGTAGATACTGATTGTCCTATTTAATTTCCCATCGCCTTCTTATATATTTACTCAGCGGAAGCCTCAATCATTCATTTAGTCGTGTTCGCAGGATCTTCTACACATTGGCATCGGCTATGTGAGGTTATTCAGAACCTTTCAGTTAGCATCCATATGGCTTTCAGTCCTCAGGATTGCCGGTTCACAGGTAAATAGCAGTAAATACCCCGGGTTCAACAGATTAAAAGTTAATAAATGCACCTATTCTTACATCACCCAATGTTGCAACTCGCTTCGCTCGAATTGTTAGTAATCTGGATTGTCACTAGTCCTCCTCAATCCTCAATTCATCTGTGAATCACAAGGCCGAGTAACTCTCCAGGTCTCACTTACTGCACGAATTGTACAATTGCCCAAGTTCTCTTGAAATCATCCGTTTACATTTAATAGTAAACATCCCTCAATATTCACAATTCCAATTATCGCTCGCTGATTGCTCATGTAATTTGAATTGATCATCTCGACTCCGAGTTATCTGCATTCTCCAATTCTCATTCTCATAAATCTCGCAATTCTCGCAATTTTCGCAATTGTAATAATTCGAGTAATTCCTCAAGCATCTTTTCCCGAGTCACCGCAATTTTCATGATCCTAATAACTTTCATGATTCTTTTAATTCTCATGATTCTTATAATTCTCATAATTCTTATAATTCTATCAATTCTCGCTTCGCTCGAATTGAGAGAATTGCTTGAATTGCTCGACTTCAATTCCTCAAGCATCTCCTCCCGAGTAACCGCAATTCTCGCAATTCTCATGATTCTCGCAATTCTCATAATTCGAGTCTCTCTCGCTTCGCTCGAATTACTCAACTTTCTCAAGCATCTTCTCCCGAGCAACGCAATTCTCGCAATTCTACAATTCTCGCTTCGCTCGAGTTGAAAGAATTACTCAACTTTCAACTCCTCAAGCATCTTCTGCCGAACCACCGAAATTCTCGGAATTCTCATAATTCTCGCAATTCTCATTCTCATATTTCTCATATTTCTCGCAATTCTCGCTTCGCTCGAATTACTCGACTTTCAGCATCTTATCCTGAGCACCCGCAATTCTCATAATCCTCACGATTCTCATGATTATTATAATTCTCGAAATTCTCGCTTCGCTGGAATTACTCGACTTCAATTCCTCAAGCATCTTCTCCCGAGCAACCGCATTTCATGATTCTTATAGTTCTCATGATTCTCATAACTCTTATAATTCTATCAATTCTCACAATTCTCGCTTCGCTCCGCAATTCTCGAAATTTTCATAATTCTTATAATTCTCGCAATTCTTGCTTCGCTCGAATTACTCAACTTTCTCAAGCATCTTCTCCCGAGCAACCGCAATTCTCGTAATTCTACAATTCTCGCTTCGCTCGAATTACTCGACTTCAATTCCTCAAGCATCTTCTCCCGAGCAACCGCAATTCTCATGATTCTTATAATTCTCATGATTCTCATAATTCTTATAATCCGATCAATTCTCACAATTCTACAATTCTCGCTTCGCTCGAATCGCTCGAATTGAAAGAATTACTCGACTTCAACTCCCCAAGCATCTTCTCCCGAGTAACCGCAATTCTTGTAATTCTAATAATTCTCATGATTCTCATGATTATTATAATTCTCGCAATTCTCGCTTAGCTCGAATTACTCGACTTTAATTCCTCAAGCACTTTAATTCCTCAAGCATCTTCTCCCGAGCAACCGCATTTCATGATTCTTATAATTCTCATGATTCTCATGATTCTTATAATTCTCGCAATTCTCACAATTCTACAATTCTCGCTTCGCTCGAATTGCTCGAATTGCTCGAATTGCTCGAACTCAACTCCTCAAGCATCTTCTCCCGAACCACTGCAATTCTCGCAATTCTATCAATTCTCGCTTCGCTCGAATTGAAAGAATTGAGAGAATTGCTCAATATCACCCCCACCTCCATCTCCTGCACCCTCCCCATCGGACACTTCCCCCCCAACCCCCTATCCTCCACATACCTCCTCAACGCAAACGCCGCCCTTAGCCTAAACAACTCCCTCGCCTTCCCCCCCACATACCCCTCATCCCCACTCAAGCGAATCAACTCGGCCAAACACTTGAACCTCGTTGGCGTGAACGGAAGCCTCACTAGAGGCTCCGTGGACCCAAAGAAATCCCCAAAGTCGTACCCCACGAACGCGGCCGTTTGTTCTGCCACAGAGCCCACCTGCAACAGGCGCTCGATCTCGTTTGGGAGGTACAAGTACGAGTTTTCGTACAATTGGTGGAGAAAGGCATCCAAAAGATCGTGGCGGCCCTCGGTGACGAGTTTTGGGAAAATGGCTGGCGCCAACCGCGCGTACTGCTTCTCCAGCAACTCCTCATCGAAATGGGCCACCTCGCTCTGGCAAAAAGATACAGTGAGACAGGCCACGACCACTTCCCACAATTCCTGGTCGTTAATCTCCACACCCATGAGACGCTCTATGAAAGCACCCACTATGGCATTCGCCTTGGCCCACGACAGGCCCTGGTCCACCTTGATTACGTTGAGCATGGCCTTGAGGATCCGAACAGCCCCACCGTCTGCCACAGCCACCAGGGGGTCGCGCAAGCGCCCTAGCTTCTCCTCTGTAAGCTGCAAGGCCACACGGCTCATGGCTGCAAAGGTAGGGACCTTGATCTGGCTCATGAGGGCCTGGCTCCGAGATAACTTTGCCTCGATGCGGTCCCGGAGCCCAAATGGATACACGGCAATCTGGCTGAGCTGCTGGACGACTGCGGAGGTCACCGTATCGTTCTTTGAGTCCATCAAAGCAAGATTGTTCATCACAGCCTCCTGGAGACGGCTCATCCGCGTGGTATCAGTGCTGGAAGACGGAAGAACAGGGTACTTGGAGCACTTTCCAAGGACAGCAAGGACCAGGGAGCACTCGTCTAGGGTGATATCAGCACCAACTAGACGCCACAACTTGGGAAACGTCCCCAAAAACGCACAGAGACGGTCCTGGTATGCATCCACAAACTCGTACTCGATGCGAACGCCAATCCAGAACAGAAGAAACATATCGCGAGCATGCTTGGGACACTCTTCCGGCAAGAGTAGATTGAAGGAAGAGAATACCTGATCATTATCACACAACGCATCAAAGTACTCCATCAAATCCTTCCACATCTGCTCGTTGTAGTCGGTAAAGAACCTCGAGTAGACCAGCACGAGGCCTTGGAGAACAAGGCCGGGCTGGTCTTTTACGCCAAAGAGCTGTGTGATCACGTCCGCATACACAGTGGGCCATACACCTGCCTCGCTGAAAAGGTGGCCGTGCACGTCAATGATCTGGAAGAAGGTCTGTGTGGCCCCGTCACGGACCTGGGGACGTTCATCTTTGGTAAGCAGCACAAGTTCATGGATGAGGTACACCTCATAAGAAACAAAAGAAACGTTTTCATCTTCTTTCTCTTTCTCATTCTTTTTCTCATTCTCATTCTTTTTCTCTTTTTCTTTCTCTTTCTCTTTCTTCTTCTCTTTCTCTTTCTTCTTCTCATTCTTCTTCTCTTTCTCTTTCTCCTTCTCCTTCTCCTTCTCATTCTCTTTTCCCTTCTCATTTCTTCTCCTTATGCTATCGCTCACCAACCAAAAGTAGTGTACACTGCTGAACAGGATATTCAAGTCGCTCTTTTGCACGCAAAAGCCCCTCAAAGTGTCAATCAACAAACGCAAATGGACCACCGGAAGCAGGCCCACAAACTCGTCCAATATCAACTTCATGGTCCCGAAGGCCAGGTCCACGAGGTCCGCGCCCCCCGCAAACAGCGTCTGCACAAGCCCAAATACCCCATCCCACACGTCCGCATAGGCTGCGTCGTACTTGTCCACCATCCGATGGAGTGCCTGCAACACAAGAAGGTGTATTTCGCGCTCGCAGTTGAGAGCCGCCAGCTGGTGTATGGAGAGCCCGTCGAGAACCTGCCGGAGGGCCGAGACGGTGATGTGGGCTGTATGGGGATCTTTTGCTGCGAATCCCTCCATGGCCACATGCGCCACAATCTCCAAAAACGTCTTGGCCGCGAGAATGCGCATCTGGAAGAGCGCCGAGCGCTCGACAATGGCCGCCGTGAAGTGCGCCCGGATGCGCGACAAGTGCACGTCAGTCGAAAGGAGGAATTTGTGTGTTTCCACTTTGGAAAGAAGGAGAATGTTGCGTAAAAAGAAGGACCGATTGAAGGGGCAGGAACGATTCTCAGCCCCATTATCATTCTCTACTTTCTTCTCATTCTCTTCTTTCTCTTCTTTCTCTTCTTTCTTCTCATTCTCTTCTTTCTCTTCTTTCTCTTCTTTCTCTTTCTTCTCTTTCTCTTCCTTCTTCTCTTTCTTCTCCTTCTCTTCCTTCTTCTCTTTCTTTTCTCTCTCATCCAACTTTATCAAAACTCTTAGCACCTCGCCATAGGCCTCCATTGGGTAACTTGCAAAACTCTCAAACAACTTTTGCCAGGAACTGGCTATGCTGCGGCGCTCGCTGGAGCTTATTTCGACCGCCACCTCTGCCTTGGCCGCGCTGAACTCGTCTGCGCCTTCTATGTAGCAGTCACACCACTGGAACGCGGTCCACACAATCTCCCACGCACTCCCTAGCGTGCTCCCAAGCGAAACCGCGAGATTCATGAGCGCACGGAGACACGCCACGTGCCGCGAGTTGAAGGGCACCGCGGCGGCCTTTTCTGTGCCCAAACTGGTCCCGAGCGACTCTGCAATCGTCTCGCCAAGCGCAAGAAGCTGTTTTCCTGTTTCCGAGAGCTCTGGCCGGGCCTCGACCCGCACAGACGGCTCCACCACCGCACGCGCCAATACAGAGAGGAGCGAGTCGCGGAGACTGGTCAATCCAAGGAGACCCGTGGCATGCGTGAAGCGCTGAAGTGCCCGTACAAGAAGGTGGAACGTGTCGCCGTCCATGGCGGTGTACATGAATGTTTGGAAGAGGGAATAGAGGGGGGGGAATATGCTTTCGATGAGCATGTTGCCGAATTCCACCTCCTCAACAAGGCCCATATTTTCCTGTACTTCTCTCTTGTCTCCCTCTCTCTTCTTCTGTCCTTCACTCTTGTCTTCCTCTCTCTTCTCATTCTCTCTCTTGTCTCTCTCTCTCTTCTCTCTCTTGTCTCCCTTCTCTTTCTTCTCTCTCTTCCCTCTCTCTTCTCCCTCTCTTTTCTCTCCCAATTCCTGGACAAACGTTGCTGTGCCCTCTGCCAACAACACCAATACCCTGTTGATGAGGTACGTGGGGTACACCTGTGGGATTGTCGGTGCCTCCTGCTTGTCGAGATGGTCTAAAACCGACACTTTGAGGGCCGCGTGCCTTGAAAGCTGGGCTGGGGCTCCCACAGCGAGATACCTCACCGCTAGTTCCCTGTGCGACTCCATGTAGCTCTCGAAGACCAGCAAGATCTGGCCCAACACCGGCGTGCCACGGCGGTCGTAGTCGTCAAAGAGCGTGCGAACCACGCCGAAATCAGCGCAGAGCGCCCGGTACACCTCCAAGACCACGGCCTGCTGCCAGTCCTCGCCGCTGAGCATCTGGTTGAGAAACAGCACCACCACGTCGCTCTCGCCGAGGTGCTGCGAAAGACAAACAAGAAGGACCCGCATGGCCCGGCAAACAACCGCAAACGGCGCCTCACGCCCAAGGAGGCCTAGTATGGCTGGCACGAGCCGTGTGCGCACGGGCTCCGCCATCTGGGGGTGGGAAAAGAGGGTTTTTTGGGACGACACCACGTTCTCGATGATTTCGAGGGACGACGTGAGCCGGATAGAGAGGGAGAAGTGCGTGGGTGTTTCGTCAATGATGGATATGAGGTCGGAAAAGAGAAGGGGGAGTTCACTAGATAGACTAAATTGGGTCAATTGAGTCGATAGACTCAATTGATCCCCCTTCTCTTTCTCTGAGCTTAATTGATCCCCCCCTTTCTCACTAAAACCCTCTCTCTCACTCAATTGATCCCCCTTCTCACTAAAACCCTCTCTATCCTTCTCTTCCCTCTTCTCTTTCTCTTCCCTCTTCTCTTTCTCTTCCCTCTTCTCTTTCTTCCTCTCCTCTCTCTCCCTCTCCTCTCTCTCCCTCTCCTTCTTTTCCCTCTCTTTCTTTTCCCTCTCCTTCTCGAAAACCCCACTGAACAACTGCTGGAGAGTGGCCAGGGCAGTGTTTACGACCACGCCCGACTTGCTGTTCGCCGTGAGACCCACGCAAATGGCAAGCAACTGCTGGAGCCGCGGGCCGTGGATGGAAAACTGCTGCAACAAGGCCGGGAGACACTGGAGAATGCGGAGTTGTATGTCCACGCCGAGGTTGGCCGCCTCGCTCAAGCCATCAAGAAGCCCAGCAAGCATGTTTTCGGGTAAAAGGCCCCACACTATGATCTTGTTCACCGTGGAGATGGCAATGGTGGTGATTTTGGCGTTGCCGCTCGCCACGCCCAGAAGGAACGGCCGGATCACCGTCGCGGGGTCTCCTTTGTTGAGTGCTCCGAGTGCGCTCTCGCATTGGCTGCGGATCTCAGGGCTGCGCCGCTTGGTCTCGGAATGGAGAGTGTTGAGATCTTCGGTGAGGTTGTGAAGGGACATACGAACAACGAACCAACGAACGAGCGAAGCGAGTGAGTTGTGAGTTGTGAGTTGTGATCTGTAGATAAGACTTCAGACCAACTTTAAGACGTTGAGACGAGAAGACTGTTGATAAGATCACTTTATAAGAATAAGACTATCGACAAATCAGACTTTAACACTGTTGAATCGAAACTATCTCACTTCCTTATACTTTCTTACTATCTGACCTCTGATAGTTCTTACTTCTGATAGTTCTGACCTCTGGTAGTTGCCTGACTGACTATCGTATCGACTTTGATTGATATTGAATTACCAGCCTTTCAATTGAGTGGTTGTTTGATGCTAGCTGATGTTGGTAGGATAGCTGGATGTTAGGATAGCTGGATGTTGAATAGGTAATCTGTCTGTAACTTGAGCACGATTAGCGTGTTACGATTAGCGTGTTGTTGCGATTGGCGTGTTAAGCACAATTAGCTGTTCGAGCTGACTATCGAGGGGTGGATCGAGGGCTCTGTATAGCTATGATTGATATGCTGGTCCAATATCGTGTCTCCAGAAGCTGGCTTGTGTGATCCTAGCGGTAACTAAAAAAGATTAAATAGAAAATGAGAATCAATAGAGCATGTGGTGAATTGAGTAAATAAGTGAGGATACATAACAGGGACGAAAGGAAATCGAATGAGGATACATAACAAGGGACGAAAAGGTAATTGAATGAGGATACGTAAAGAAGTCATGGAATGAGGATACATAACAGGGACGAAAAGGTAATCGAATGAGGATACGTAAGAAGTCATGGAATGAGGATACGTAAAGAAGTCAATGGAAGAGTATACGTAGCGAAGCAACTGAGTATACTTCTCCAAGCCAAGATATTGAGTCCATTATCTGAGCATGGATAATAGAGCATTACCTTCGCTTGCTGGTTAGTAACTAAAGGCTATCCTTCGTTAAGCGATACTGTAATTGAGTACTCCTGAGTGAACTGTTAACCTAAGCGATATTAATGAAATAATAGCATAAGCGAATCGAATTTCATGAGTGTACCTGGTCTAAGCGTGGTAATGGTAATGTATTATTCGCATCGAACGGAGTGAGATGTGAATACAGAATATTTCATCGAATGAGATGGATACACTTAGAATATTCTAAGTGAGATTCTACTCACTTAATTGACTAAATCGGTGAATACCCTTCGCTGAATTGTAATTGAGCATATTGCTGACATCGTTTAGACCATGTATCTCCTGAACACTCATAGTGTCAGGTAAACGCCAGTCACTCTACAGTAGCGTCTATTCTAGTCTCTCTATTCTAGTCACTCTATTCTAGTCACTCTACAGTAACGCAATTATTAGTAGTCACTCTTAGAGTTACGCAATTTTGTATACATTCTTGCAGTAGTCAACTACCAATCGCAGTAAATCATACCTGTAGATTACTACGTATTCCGGAATATTGTACAGGATAATAATGCTGGTGATTGCAGTATAGCCATTGGTATGGACGGGAAATAAAGGTGAGGTGCACCGATATGAGGATCCCCAAAGGCTAAGTATTCCAGAATATCATTGATTATAGGAAACATCAATGAATATACCTAGCTGAGGATGTATAAGTATGGCAGCTGGCACCCTAAATAGATATCAATTACTCAGATTATACATTTGGTAGTGTATTACATCGGTGAACTAAGTTATTCAATCGAACAACTACCAACGACCAGGTGACTCTTCCTGCACGATGCCTAGAGAGTCTCGGATTACAACACAGTCGTAGACAGCCAGAATGCAGATAAATAGGATGGGTTACGTGAGGCTATGCAATTCATATTTGATAGAGTAGGTCTGGTTGATGAGACTTACTGGTTAGTAGATAAGCAGAGAATATTCCGGTTGAAATATGGTAGAGAATATTCTGGTTGGTAGATATAGTACACTTATTATGGATAGAGTCCATAATTCGGTTGATAGATATAGTAGAGAATAATTCCGTTGATATAGTAGACTATGGCTGAGTTCTTCGATCTTAGTCCATGTATCCGATTTATGGTCAATGTGACCCCACATGTATTCCCCAATGAATCTAGACATCAACGAGAGAACATATAATGCTACTATACAGTATTCTTTAGGATCGCGGGTTTCTACAATCAGTGGCATGGCTCATAAGACAATAGTAGCAATTGATAAGATTGCAGAGATCATAATGTCTGCTTTGGATTTTAGTCCCACAAAATACCAAACAGTATATCTGATTAAACAGTATATCTTATTAAGAACATTTTAGTTCTTATAGTCCAGCGGTATTTTAGTGACCTTTCAGACAAACTTTTGAACTCTTAGTCTTATTCAAAAGATTTATCAACATTTGTCAATTTGACTTGAGTCCTTTGACTAGTCATGCTGACATCAAGCCAATATTTGATTCAATATCCGCTGGAAAGTGATAAAAATCAACAGGGTGATCTATGTTCGCATGCTAGAAGAGGTCTAGATCGGGTAGGTTATAGAAGTTGCATCTGGTCATGTGAACAATGGTTACGTGATGGGTACCTCACTAATTCACCAAATTACTCAATGTCACTAAATCTCACTCAATGTCAATCAATGTCACTCAATGTCACTCAATGTCACTTAATATTACGAAATTCACCTAATCACTCACCAACTCAATGTCACTCAATGTCACTCAATCACTCAATCTCACTCAATCTCATCCAATCTCACTTAGTTCAATTCGTTCGATTCGTTCGATTCGTTCGAGTTCTTGGCGTACCATCTAGTTTATTCTGTACCAGTAATACTACTATTTCAACCGAACCCAAAGTGACCGAATGGTTGCTACGTAAACAGTTGGATACGATCTCACAGAGACAAAAGGTATTATCATTCCATTCAGTCTCAGGATAGACATATCTGTCTCAGGATATTCATACTATCTCAGTCTCTAGTAGACATATCTCTCAGGATACACATATCTGTCTCAGCATCTATACTCATTAGGGCTTCTATTTGACAGCCATTCTCTCATATAATAGCCATTCTCATTAGTTTACGAACTCTGTCAATACTCTAGCCTATGGTCTGTTCGGACATCATTTACGTTTTTGATCTCCTCGCTCATGCTCAAAAACACATGAGCATCATGAGATCATTAGCAATTCCAATAGACATTGAGATAAAAGTTCATATCTTCAACTTGAATTTAGATCGATTATCTGAGATCAACGACTCAGATCTGAGTCGTTTGGAGCTCCCGATGCATGGGTATGTTATTACGTGACCCTGAGCAACAGAATTCACTATTTAACAGTGTTCTCTTGCTTATTGACTAGAGTTCATATTCAGCCTCACACATCCATTTTGAATGAACCAACTGATATAATACAGACATTAAATGAATCACCAACTGATACACAGACATTAAATGAATCACCAACTGATACACAGACATTAAATGAATCACCAACTGATATACAGACATTAAATGAATCAACTATAATGTTGCTGTTTTTTTTTTTTTATATTCCGCTGTATTGACTATACAGTGAACCGTACACGTATACGTACTTCGTACGTATACGTGCTATATTGCCAGCAATATCATATTCCCTTTCTCAAACGGTCGTTTTCTGCACGCAACTCGAGAATATAATTTGCGGCTCTCTCGAGAATGGCCAGCTTGTTCAAGCGGCAGGCGCCCTGGAGCGACGGCACGACCTCGGCCAAGCCGAGGATCTTGGAGTTTATATTGACACGGTACTTTTTCTCGATTTTGTTGTGGGCGATTTTCTGGTCCGAGGTGAGTTTCTTGCGTTCACGCCTTTTCTTGGGCTTGAGCTCGTAGTCGTCTTTTCTCAAGGCCTCGTCTTCCCTTTTGATGTAGTAGTTTTCCGATTCGCGCGAGCTCTCTCTCGAGAGCTCTGCCAACTCGGTTTCTATGGGGTACGGGTAATATACGCGTTCTGGTATTTCCGGGAGCCCCGAGCTCTTTCTCTCGCTCCCTATGCTTTGCCTGCGCTCGTTTTCCACCTGCTGGAGGCGCTCCGAGACCATATTGACGTCTAGTTGTTTTGTGTTCAAGTCGTTCCACGTATCGAAGAAACCCGTGAGCGAGGTGCTGGCCGTCAATGGGGCTGTGGACGCGGTGGAGTACATCATCCACTCGTCTGAGGCGGGCGAGAGCGGGGCCAGGTCGTTGAGGATATCGTAGCAGTCATTCATTGCGCTGATGCTGGGAATACCTTGCCTCCATTTATATACATGGCAAGGTGCCACAAAAGCGCAAACATCCGATCGGACTTTACGAAAACGTATGAGAAGACAAAATAAAAATGAGACTTGCTACACAAAGAAAAAACTGTCTATGGTTTGGTTTATGGTTATGGTGTATCTGTATATAATTTCTTTCTGTCTATCTACCTATCAATCTATCTATCTATCTATCTATCTACCTATCTACCTATCTGTCTATAGTCTACCTTTCTATCTATCTATTTCTCCGGAAAAACTCGGAATTCTATGATCTGATCCTGTCTGTGCATTCTGGGGAATTTCAGACACGACATTGATTCCGCCGCGGCATTCGAGACGCACGACATTTCCTGCGCCACGACATTTTGCAGTGTCACGACATTCCCGCATTCCATCCCGACATTACATTTGCACCATGGCCTTGAAAACCGACCTCCAGCTCGCCACCATAGGCATCCTGTTCATGTGTGTCCTCATCTTCCACTACGCATGGGTGGTCAAGTCGTGGTTGGACAACCCGGGCCAGGAGTGGTACGAGATTCTCCTCAAGTTTATGCTTTTCTTTGCAAATTTAGCTTTGTTGGGCTGGCTTTTGGTTAAGATTCTGTCTTGGCTCAATGGCAAAGAGAAGCATGATTGAGACAGAGCAACAGAGATGATGGCTACTACGATGATGAACAGACTACGAGAATGTGAACAGACTACTACGATGAATGATGAACAAGAAAGGCAACACTAATACGAATAGACTAGGTAAGACCTAGCGGATAGACTTTCTAGCTCAACAAATCAGTTGTCAACTGAGAAATAAACACATACAGTATCAGTAGATCTCAGTAGATCTCAGCCTATCTCTATCCTCATAGTCAATAGACAGCACGTACGCCAGCTCTCCAACACGCCAGCCGTTAATACACCCGCGTCTATTATACCTATAGATCCATAAGCCAAAATCACTATACACTTATATACACAATACACATTTACATGTAAGCCTATATTGATGCATTCACGCGGTTCATTGATACACATATTCTCACTGCTGGACATCATACACCATAATCCTAAATTCATCCCACATTACTGATTTCTCGCTTGCTGGTTCACCATACACATTGTTTCTCGCTGCTCGGTTCACCATACACCATAATCTTAGATATTGATGCATTCACCCTCGCTTGCTAATTCATACACATTGTTTTCTCGCTTGATAGGGTTCATTCATACACATTGTTTCTCGCTTGATAGGGTTCATTCATACACATTATCTCACCCTCGCTTGCTCGGACATTCATACACATATTTCTCACCCTCGCTTGCTCGGGACATCATTCTACATTACTGTTTTCTCACCCTCGCTCCGCTCGGGTAATTCATACACATTGTTTTCTTGCCCTCGCTCCGCTCGGGACATCCTCGCTCGGTTCATCTAAACCTCCTTGCAACAACCAACCCATAAACACCCAAACTAGCAATTGACAACACATTCACCAACATCGAGATCCCATGATACGCACCAAACTGTTTCGTGAGGCGCTTGAACTCCCCTGAGTCCTCCTCCAACTTCTGGCGATCTTCCTTCAACTGCTTACACTTGGGCAAAAGGTACCCCCAGTTCAAGCCCCCGGCAGCCGCAGAGAGCCCAAGGAGCCCCAAGGAGAAGGGGCACAACTTCCATGGCGAGAGCGCAGCCAAAGCAAGGGGGGCGAGGGTCTGGTACTTGAAGTAGGTGGGAAACACCTTGTTTTGCAAGTTGCTGAACTCCTCGCGTGGAAGCTCTCGGAATACGAGAGGCGACACGATGAAGGAGTAGAAGCTGGCCCCTCCGAAGGAGATTGAGTAGAGTAAAAAGTGGTAGGGGAGTTTGGTGTTGAGGCCGAGAAACATTTTTGCAGTGAGCGAAGCGAACTGCAATTCATAAATCGAGCAGATATATTGAGCAGTGAGCGAAGCGAACTGCGAATCTCTTTTAAAGAAATTAGCTGTAGAGCAGTGAGCGAAGCGAACTGCGAATTCATTAAAGCAGATATATTGAGAGCAGTGAGCGGAGCGAACTGCGAGTGTATATTAGAGTAAATAGCTGTCGAGTAGTGAGCAGCGAACTGCGAGTGTCTATAAAATAGCTGTAGACCAGTGAGCAGCGAACTGCGAGTTCTATTAAAATAGCTGTCGAGTAGTGAGCAGCGAACTGGAGTTCTATTCAAGATAATGTGAGAAAGCAATCAGATGTTAGGAATCTTTTGAGTTAGGGACTTAGAAATAACTGACTTACTTTATTCGAGGGATATTACTATTTAACCACCACTTCCGCTGGCTGTGCGGGGCGTAGTAGGTGGCGTTTAGACCACTTGTAGAAATGTGGGACGTACGAGAAGTGAACAGCGAACTGGAGTTCTATTAAGCAGATATCTTGAGCAGTGAGTGAGCTGAGAGCAGTGAGCGAAGCGAACTGCGAGTGTATATCAAAGAAAATAGCTGTAGACCAGTGAGCTAGCGACTCGAGTTCATTAAAGCAGATATCTTGAGCAGTGAGCGGAGCGAACTGCGAATTCAATTAAATTAGCTGTAGACCAGTGAGTGAGCGACTGCGAGTGTATATTAAAGAAAAGCAGTGAGTGTGCGAAAGCAATCAACGAGTACATTCAAGCAAATAGTGTGAGAAATCAAATTACGAGTAATCTAGCAATAGATTTAGCGTAGCGAACTGGAGTAGTGTTCAAGCAAATAGCGTGAGACATCAAACTACTAGTAATCTATCTAGCAATAGATTAAGCGAAGAGAACTGGTGTAGTCCATTCGAGCAGCCTTTACCGGAGAACACGAGCAGTCTATCAAGGAATAGCCTCAAGACGAGTAGTTATTCAAGAAAATGGCTGCGAGAAAGCGAACTGCGAGTAGTCAAGCAGATAGTGTGAGAAAGCAATCTACGACTATTCAAGCAAATAGTGTGAGAAATCAAACTTCGGATATCTATTCAAGCAGATAGTGTGAGAAAGCAATTTAAGAGTATCTATTCAACAAATAGCTAGCGAAGCAAACTGTGAGTTCTATTAAAGCAAAGGGCGTGAGAATCAAATTACGCGTATCAAGAAAATGGCCCGAGAAAGCGAACTACGAATAGTCCTATTCAAGCAGATAGTATACACAATCTTTTTCATTGAGAAATGTTCCTTACTCACTTAAATATTCAGCTCGCAGTGAGTCGCCAGAGTGCAAAGTTTGCCAGATGTTTCGGGGCTCTTTTACGAGTGATTGGAGTGATTTGGAGTGATAGTAGCGATGATAGTGATTTTTATAGCGATGATTGGAGTGATTTTTTATAGCGATTTTTAGTGCTCTTTTAGTGAGCACTTTTAGTGAGTTCTTTTTAGTGCTCTTTTAGTGAGCTCTTTTCAATGTCCTTTTATTGCTCTTTTAGTGAGCTCTTTTAGTGCCCTTTTTAGTTCTCTTTTCAATGTCTATGTCTTCTTTTCTCTTTTTAATGTCATGTCTTCCTTTCTTCTTTTTAATGTCATGTCTTTTCTTCTTTTTAATGTCTATGTCTTTCTTTTCTATTTTTAATGTCTATGTCTTCTTTTCTTCTTTTGTCTTTTCTCTTTTTGTCTGATGTCGTGACATTCACGACATGCAACCCGGGGTGCCTGTGGCGTGTTCAACGGTGTTATTTTTCCGGAATGTTGCAATGAACGGAGTAAACCATTTCCGTGGCTGATCCAAGCACTTAGTGTTACATCAGTGCCTCCGATCTGTCACGTCTACTTTTGCCGACCCATCAGGCGCTCTTCTGTGCAGAAAGTTTTTCCGAGTGGCCCCATCATCGGTAAAATACGGAAACGATCGGAGCCGTGCCAGAGTGGCACAGAAGCCGTACATGCAGACAAGAGCACGTAATACTCATCGAAATAAGTACTGATGAACAAGAAAAGATGAAGAAAATTAGGCTTTGAGAAGAATGTCGCTAAATTCAGGAAGATTCGGCTGATTTGACAAGAATTGTCGCTGAATAAGAATTCGAATTCCCTGAATTGAATTTCGAATTCCCTGGATTGAATTCGAATCTCTGGATTGTATTTCGAATCTCTGAATTAAGAATTCGAATTCCCTGGATTGAATTCGAATCTCTGGATTGATTTCAAATCTCTGGAGAATTCCTGCATTCACCTGCTCATGCTATTTTTTCTCATCATGACCGTCGGATTTTAAAATCCGACACTAGATGACTTTGTGACGTCATCGCTCGCCTATTATGGGGTGCCGATTAGTCCCGTTATTATTTGCCATTTAGACACGCCGCATGGGATCGATGACCATCTAGACTTGTCAGTTGCGTGGGCGATTCATTTAGGCTTGTGTGTTTGATGTACGGCTGATTTCTATGGCGTCGTACGATTGACGGAATCCCGATCGGAATTTCTTATTTGGGAGTAGATTAAGAGTCAGAAATAGAAAGAAGGTACGGCACGTTGTACTGTATCACGTCCCCAGGTCTTTGTAAATCGTACCATCTCGTTTACCATACGTATTACGAGATAGTCGCAAGAGAATCGCCAAGTAAACGCAATCACGTCAAGTGAGGCACAAGAAAGCTCAATCACGTTAAGTGGGCAGAATAAGAATATCCACCCGTACTTGCTTCTCAAGAAATTGTCTTCTTGTGCTACCGACATGAGTATGCAGTAGAGATCACCTGATTCTAGGCCTAGTTAAAGTTGAGAAGTGAACAGAGTCATGAGCAGACACCAGATGCTGCTGAAGTTAGCGCTAATATATCTACTGGATTCTCATAAGAAAAGGTAGATAAATTGAACGATATCAAGAATTCAACTCGTACTGGATGCCCTGAAATCAGTTGAATAGTTCTATTTATACAAGTTCTATTCTGTTGGATACCAGAATGTGGATAGTACCCATATTGCAGCCATTGGTTGAGGAGATGCTAATTCTCCTTCACTCGCCAGTTGCTGCCTGAAAGCATGTACAGATATCCCAAGAATATACAGAACATGGTGAATCGGGCCTTACTTATCTGTAGCGACTAGCTACCGGTGACCATCAATCAGCTATTCTCTTTTGTAGTGTTTCATAATGTCTGAATTCCATGGAAATATCAACCATTTAGTATGGACCATCCGATTAATAATTGATTAGATACAGTTATCTGTTACACCGGTGGAACTGGTATTCATTTACTGATCACAACAGTAAACAATTCATGAGCGAATTATTTCATTTTATCTGATCTTGTATACTCTCAAAGATTATCTAAGGGTAGCATTTCAGAACTGTGGTTAATCTGTAATTCACTTTAGAAGCTAGATCTTATTTAGCTAGATCTTATTTAGCTAGATCTTATTTACCGAATTAACGAAGTGAGCTAATGAGTAGGAATAAAGGAGTTGAAGCATACACAGGCAGCTGTACAAACCTTCGCTTGCTCAGGTTATGCTAAAACCTAAAGGGACCTTCGTGTGGTTATATGCAGTACTAGAACACAGTACCATAATCAGTTATTTGATACCTTTCTCTGGACATAATTAATCACACAAGTGAGCGAAGCGAACTTGTGCTAAATACTGATACTCCCCTTATTAATCAGTTATCGTTTATTTGATACCTTACTGCTGGACATAATTAATCACACAAGTGAGCGAAGCGAACTTGTACTGAATACAGGTACTCACCCATTCATTGAATATCATTTGTTGAGTACCTTCTTGAATAAGGTAGTGATTGACATCACAAGTGAGCGAAGCGAACTTGTGACTTTCTCAATAGATACACCCACTAAATCTCGCTTATTTGAAGATTCAGGATTTCAGCTCAGAAACCTTATCCCTTATTTCCGGAAACACCTACTAATACATTCGGTTACTGGGAACCCAGGTAACTTAGGGTATTGTTCTATGCAGTACTATATTGAAGCACCTGATAGCCCTTAGAGTTCCTAATACCGGGAATATTCCCACGAAGTGATACTTAATTTAAATCAGTTATCGTTATTGATACCTTAACACTGGATAAGCGGGACAATCGCACAAGTAGCGAACCGAGCTCAGTAGGTACAATTCAAAATAAATCAGTATCGTTATTGATACCTAATACTGGATGACCGTAATAAAATCAATTATCGTTTATTGGTATCCTTACTAAATAACGTGGTAATAAATCAGTAATCGTTTATTTGAGTACCTCACTACATAACGCGATTATCAATTCAGTACTCGTTTATTTGAGTACTTTGCTACATAATCGTGGTAATTAAACCAACTGTCGTTTATTTGAGTATCTTACTACATAACCTGGTAATTAAATCAGTAATCGTTTATTTGAGTACCTTGCTATTGGAAACTGTGTGAATTACAATTCGAAGCGATTGTGATTAAATCAATTACCGTTTATTTCATACCCTACTGCTGGATAATCGTGGTAAATCAATCAGTAATCATTTATTTAAGTACTTACTACTGGATATTACAATCG
The DNA here is from genome assembly GCA_015708815.1 of Kodamaea anthophila. NCBI lineage: Eukaryota > Fungi > Ascomycota > Pichiomycetes > Serinales > Debaryomycetaceae > Kodamaea > Kodamaea anthophila. Next base: position 87,893 of record JACFYR010000012.1, read on the forward strand.
CACCAGTCGCTTGCTACTTGTGCTCAATAGATACCCTTTAAACCAATTATCGTTTATTTGATACCTCACAGCTTGGATAACGTGGTGAGACGATCACAAGCTCGCTTCGCTCACTTGTGCTCGTTTCGCTCATTTGTGCTCCCCACTCGTGAGGGTTCTAGAACAATCCAGCCGACACTCGCACAAGTCGCTTCGCTACTTGTGCTCGCTTGCTACTTGTGCTCGCTACTTGTGCTCGATACTCACCCTCACTCCGTGAGGGTTCGTGTCAATATGCCCTATCATCTCAAACAAACACACCAATGCCTTTTCTCCCCCCACCCCCCCCCCCAACATCCACGCGACATCACTCTGTACCCCCAAACTGACCTCCTCGCTCTTTTCAAACCTCATTGTCAGCTCGTGGTTTTTAGCCGCAATCTCAGCACTATCCACAATCTCGTCTGCTATCCCACACATGGACGCCACGTTCATGCCAAACGAGCCCGGGGCCACACCCTCCTCTAGCCGGTACAAGAAGGTGATGTTTCTGGAGTCTTCGTCGAGGACAATTGCCATTCTGCGAGGGCCAATCTGGGGATGCCCCACAAACAGCAGGCCTAGGGTATTGTAGTGGGTTGCAAAGAAGCCCAATGGCTGGATATGGGTGGCCAAGTGGTACAACACCGCCTCTGCGATGGCATACCCATCACTACTGCTTCCGCCCCTGCCTAACTCGTCCAAAATGACCAAGGACCGGGGCGAGGCATTGGCCAAAAGCTTCTTTGTCTCGGAGAGCTCGACGTAAAAGGTGGATTTGCCCTGCATGATGTTGTCGTTAGCCCCTAGACGGGTCATGATGCGGTCTACGGGAGCCAACGACGCTTTGGCCGCGGGAACATAGCATCCCACCTGGCAGAGGATAGTTGCAAGGGCTGTTGTTCTCATCAAGGTGGACTTTCCAGCCGCATTGGCCCCGGTAAGCAAGTTGAAGGACGCATGGGGGCCTCCCAAGGCCACTGTGTTTGGAATAAAGTCGCGGCCGGCAAAGACAGGGTTGCGCAACTCCTCAAAGTAGAGCCCTGGCTGTTCGGTCAATGATGGCCGGCATGCAACGCCCATGGCCTCGGAAGCACGGGCAAGTGATAATAGACAGTCGATAGCGGCCACCAGGCGCACGGCCGATGCCCAAAGAGGGTACTGCGCATCGAACTTGGCGTACATGCGCAGCTTGAGCGACTCGCACACGTGTTTGTGGAGCTCTCGTTGTTCCGTCAAGCTCCGCGCAAGCTGTTTCACCTCCGGCAGCCAGTAGCGGCGGACTTTGGACGTGGCTCCCATCTGCTGCCAGTCAGCAGGGACCTGGGCCCTCACAGGCAACTCAATGAGGTATATTTCTTTGCCAGAGTCGCGATACACCGTCTCGGACCCGTAGCTCTTCTTGTAGGTGCGCAAAAGACCCGCCAACTCCTTCTCCAAGGCGTCCAACTTTTGTTTGGACTCATTGAATTCCTCATCGAACCCACCGATGGGGACCACCACGTCGTTTTTGGCCTCCGCACGGTCAAACGCATCCTCCCAGACCTTGATGTGGTCCACAATGTCCGTTGGGAACGCACAGAGAAACGTGTGGAGAGACCCTGCGGACTCCGGAACCGTAATCTGGCCCATTTCAGCCACGCTCTCAAACGCCTCGACAAGACGCAAAAAGTCGCGGAACCGGAGCGTTTTCGCATGAACCCTCGCCAAAAGCCGCTCCAAGTCGGGAAGAGACCTCATGGCAGTCTCCAAACGGGCGCGGACCTCGAGGCCAGGGCCCATTAAAAAGTCCACCGCATCGTAGCGCTGCTCAATGTCCTTGATGGCCACCAACGGGTACAACAACCACTTCTTCATGGCCCTCTTGCCAAACGCCGTGGTGGCTCTGTTGAGCAACTTGAACAAGGTGCCTTTATCGCTCCCGTCAAACGTATTGGCCACAAGCTCGAGGTTGTGGAGCGTGATTCCATCAAGAAGCATGTGGCGCGCGGTGCTTTTGGAGACGTCGTACGCAACAATGTTGCCGAGAGTCATGATATTGTCCAACTTGAGCGACTCGAGGTACGAAAGAAGACCGCCAAACGCATGGAACCCAACCGACCACAGCTTCTCAAAGTTGCCCAATACAGAGGACAGAGGAAACTGCTCCACTCTCTCCTTTGTAGTCTCTTTATCCCAAAACTCGTCTCCATCATTCACGGCGTTCCAGATGGTATCCTCGGCCCTGAGGATTCTGGTGGCCGTCGCACACAAGTTGTTTTTGGCCACCACCACCTCTCGCGGCCTTGTCTGGGCCACAAGGGTATCCAACTTTGTGCACTCCATGTCGTCGTCAAACTCCACCAAGTTGATTTCTCCGGTGGAAGTGTCCACAAAGGCCGCGCCAAAGTGCTTGGTTCCATCGGCTTCGGCCTCCCGCACACACATACAGTACGTGGGCATGTCGTCGGAGATCATATCCAAGTCGGTGAGGGTTCCTGCCGTCAAAACAGCCACAAGCTCCCTCTTGATGATCTTTTCCTCCTTGGAGCCTCCGCCGCGCATCTCCTTCATCAAGAGCGACTCTTTCTGGTCCACCTTGGCAATCTTGTACCCGTGGGAAATGAATTCCTTGGCCCAGTACTCAAACGACATCTCGGGGATGCCCGCAAGCTTCATGTTGGCCCTACCGCCGCCCGCGATCTTTAGGTCGAACTCGCGGTTCGCAATGAGCGCGTCGTTTTCGTACAACTCGTAGAACTTGCCTTTCTTGAAGAAGACTACAGTGTTCCACATCTGGCTCTTGATCTCCCAGTACTGTTTCTCAAAGGCTGTGAACTTGCTCCACGCGCTCTGGGGGATGTAGAGTGTCCGGGGATCGTATTGGGGGTGAGAGGGGTCCCGGTTTTGCCCATCCCTCACATCCACAAGCCACTGGTACCGTTCCTCATTTTGTTTGTTGAAGGAGAAAACCAGAGGCGTAGTTTTCTGAAGGTTAACCAGAGGCGTAGGCTGACTCAGAGGCGTAGGCTTCAGAACCAGAGAAGGCTTCTGAGGTGTGCTCTTTATTCTCTTTACCTCAGATCCTTCAGCTCCCTCGGATCTTTCTCTTCTTCTCTTTGGCCTCACAATCACGTCATCCTCGTCTGAGTCGTAGACGTTTCTCAGTTGTAGTGGTTTCGCGTTCTTGGCTGGCGAGGACGAGACAGGCGTGGGAAGCGAGGGCTCGTTCTCCTTGTCGGACTCGTTTGGCTTGGTTGGGGACAGGGGAAGGTTGGCCGGCTTGAAGAACGACATGAGCGTCTGTTGCTTCTTGCGGGTGGCGTTCTTGGAGGACATGTATTTATTTTTACGCGTAACGCGTATGGAAAATCAATTAGCGAGCACTCACTTATCAACCAATAGCGAGCGAAGCGAGCATTGGTTGATAATTGAGGCGAGCTAATTGATTTTCCTATATCATGATCAATTAGTGAGCGAAGCGAGCTAATTGCTGTCCTAATGATGCCTATATCAATTAGTGAGCGAAGCGAACTAATTGACTGTCCTAATGATGACCTATATCAATTAGTAGCGAAGCGAACTAATTACTGTCCTAATGATGCCTTTATCAATTAGTAGCGAAGCGAGCTAATTACTGTCCTAATGATGCCTATATCAATTAGTAGCGAAGCGAACTAATTCTGTCCTAATGATGATCAACTAGCTCGCTTCGCTCACTAATTGACTGCCCTAATGATGACCTATATCAATTAGTAGCTAAGCGAGCATTGACTGTCTATATCAATTAGTGAGCGAAGCGAGCTAATTACTGTCCTAAATGATGCCTATATCAATTAGTGAGCGAAGCGAGCTAATTACTGTCCTAAATGATCAATTAGTGAGCGAAGCGAACTAATTGACTGTCGTAATGATGATCAATTAGTGAGCGAAGCGAGCTAATTGACTGTCTATATCAATTAGTGAGCGAGCGAATTATTGACCTCATGATCGATGGATCAATTAGCTCGCTAATTGGGTGATCCTTAAGGACTCAATCTAGCAGTCAATTTTCAGGCATTAGCGAGCGTACCGAGCTGGGTTAATGATCGATGCCTATCAATCAGCTCACTTCGCTCACTAATTGGTTTGATTGATGGCCTCAATTAGCTCACTTCTCTCGCTAATTGGTTTGATCAATGGCCTTTCAATTAGCTCGCTCGCTCACTAATTGGTTTCATGTTCGATGGCCTCAATTATCTCGCTTCGCTCACTAATTGGGGGATAGCTAGCTATTTCAGCACTTCCTAGCGGGGTAGTGGCGTTAGACACTTGTAGCATGTGGGACGGAGGCGTCGTAGGTGAGCGGGGTCACTTGCAGCAAGGTGCTAGATCATATTGACCTACACATTTCTAGCGTGGCAATCTGGGTTCAAAATCTCTTGCCGAGTTGTGTGCCTATAAGGGGTACGGTCCCGGGGGGATTCTTAACGCCTTTGACTGTATAATTAGTGCTAAGCGAGCTAACTGTCCCTAGTTTACCATATATCAATCAGTGCTAAGCGAGCTAATTACTGTCCTAAATGATGCCTATATCAATTAGTGAGCGTAGCAAACTAATTGATTGTCCTAATGATGCCTTTATCAATTAGTAGCTAAGCGAGCTAATTACTGTCCTAAATGATGATCAATTAGTAGCGAAGCGAGCTAATTACTGTATTAAATGATGCCTATATCAATTAGTGCTAAGCGAGCTATTTACTGTCCTAATGATGCCTATATCAATTAGTAGCTAGCTAGCTGTCCCTAATTTACCATATATCAATTAGCGCTTCGCTCACTAAATGTCCTGACCTTATCAATTAGCTGCTCAGATCTGATATTGATGCTATATCAATGCTGGGGTTGATTTAATGACCATAACAACGCTAGCAGTAATTGAAAAGCCAGAGTAAGAGATAACTGGTCTGATATTGATGACCCTGTAGTGACTAGCGAGCAGTAAAAAAGCCGATTAGCTCACTTCCACTAATACTGTCTCTAAATTATCATATATCATTTGTAGCGAAGAGAATTGGTTGATAATTGAATATTTCCCTAATGGTGACCATTAGTAAGACATTCTTATAGACATTTATTACGTTGTCGACATTCTTGGTTGTTCACCCTCGCTTCGCGAGGGTTCGCTAATTGGGTTGATGATTGAGCTGCTAATTACTGTAGCTGATGACGTATAATTCGTCATTATAGCTTTCTATTAATCTTATTCCTCACCCTGCTACGCTCGGGCTCTATCAAGTAGGAAGCGATCTAATTGACGATCTAATTGGCCGTATATCAGCGAGAAGAATTTTCAAGTGCCAGCGAATTGGGTTAATAGTAACGAGCTAGTGACTGTCTAATGATGACCATATTGTGAAGCTATCTAAATGATGACCATATCAATTACTGAACTGATCGATATTTGATATCTATAGCCATTGAATCATCAAGCAATGAGCGACGTGAGTATGGCCTATTAATGACCCTATCGCGGCCAGCTAATTAAAAAGCAAATTAGTAGCGAAGTGAGCTAATTTTGTCCCTAATTGATTACCATAGATCAATTGGTGCGAAGCAAGAATTGGTTGCTAATTGAAGCTAGCTAATTACTGTCCTGTGATATCTCAATTAGCGAAGCGAGTATTGGCCTATTAATGACCCTATCGACCAATTAATTACAAGCAATTAATGAACTAACTAGTAGTTGTTTGCAATGATTGACCTTTATCAATTGCTCGCTTCGCTCATTGGCCTGATAAATGAACCTATCTCCATCAGTCAATTTACAGTCAAATAGTGGCGAAGAGATTGGGTGAAGCTAGCTATTACTGTCCCTAGATGATCATAGATCAATTGGGGCTAGCCAGCTAATTACTGTCCTAATGACGGTCGCTATTATACCTATATCAATAAATGACTGCCCTAATGATAACGTATTTAGCAAGCGGGATCATCATTGTATAGCAGAGTCGGGTACATAAATAAATACAATTCATCATATGGCAATACTCTTATATCTATTCTTTGCTGTTAATGATTCCCCTTTCTAAGAGGTTCGCTGCATGAGTAGCAACTAGTAGTATCCACTCCTAAAAGATCAGCACTAAAACCAGACCATACGAGCTAACTAAAAGATCATTCAATTCAGCACAATAAACTGACCCACAAGTCTAGTGATAAAATTGAATCATGTAGGAAGAAAACCACTGGCTGAGGGCTGTTCGCATGCCATCGTATCCGAGATTAAATGGCAGACATGGCCAGAAGAAAGATAAGAATGATAAATGGGAGCTCTATGATTTACATACTTATTGGAGCGCTCTACTATTGCCTTGTATTTTAGTTTGTTTGGACCCTGTCGTCTCATTGACAACGTGCCCTTTTAGCCCGTACAAAGCTAACTTTATTTAGCATACAACTAGCGATCGTTGAAAATGAGGATAACATAGAAAAAAGCTTCTGAAGATTGTTCTTGAGCTGCCACTTTTGAGATCTGAGCGCTTTCACAAATTTATTGGGCGCATGTTGGAAGCGAGACTGTACTCTTTCCATTCCTTTGCAACGCTTAGCTCGCGCAATATTAAACTATATTCAGCGCATCCTGCTTATATTTCAGACTTTTCACACCCTTAGCGTCGCATAGAGCGCATTCTTGGCCCATTCCCTTTGGGTGGTAATTTTCACCCACTCATACGGTCTATTTTCACCTCACTCAAACGGTCTATTTTCAACCTCATTAAAGCGCATTTTTCATTTCAGGCATTTTTCAATTCAGGCATTTTTTCAAGCGCATCTTTTCATTTCAAGCGCATCTTTTTTTCACCCATAATTCCACATTCTCAGTCGCATTCTGACATTTTCATTAGCAGCTAGCACCCCTATCAGAACTTCAACATTCCGAAAGCCCCTCCAGTCAAATTTAATGAGAAAGTTGGTAAATGTATGTGCTGTACTGGACTAATAACCAGGCTTGACAACATGACCTATAAAACCTTATATAAGACCTTCTATAAGACCTCATATATCAAGACCTCATATAATAGTCAGGTCTGTTTTTTAGTCTGAGGCCAAGAACTACGCTCAAGACAATTCTGAAACCTTGAAATGTCGGTTGCAAGGCGCCTAATCCTCATGAACTGGCTGATATCGGACATTCACCCGGTGAATAGTCAGACAGATCCGGACACTCACCAGGTGAACGTCAGACAGATCCGGACACTCACCAGGTGAACAGTCAGACAGAGCCGGACACTCACCAGGTGAACAGTCAGACAGTTCCGGCCTGGTGATCCAAGTTAGAAGAATTCCCTACTCTGTCATCTCAATGCCTCAAAGAATCCCACTGAAGGACTGTCCTAAATCTAAGCCCTTAGCTAAGCTCACTCAGATGATCGAACTAAGGATTACTTTCCTAGTCTCACGTACAGATCAGTATGACAACCAAACAAATTGGCCAAGCGGACTACGTAAATAGTTCGGAAGATCCCAAATGGTGATGAAGACAATAGTATTGAATATTCAGGTAGTTCAGTCAAGTAGCCAGTCTAGTGCACTCAAAACTCAGGTATTATGTCAGTCAAGTACCCAGTCTAGTGAATACTCAGGTATTATTTCAGTCAAGTAGCCAGTCTAGTACACTCAATATCCATTTTGCATTCTTTTCGTCTCAGAGATGTTTCAGACAGCGTGTATTCAGGAGACAGGAAGCATAGATTGAGAGTATCACCCACTCAAATATCACTTTTATTAGTTTATTCCAGTAGCTTCGCTACTGCCAAATATCAGTTGATTTTTTATTATTCAGTATACTCAGCCCTGCTATGGGATTTTTACAGTTCTGTTTAGTCTTACCGCTATTCTCGTATCTAGGCTTTAATCACTCAATCATTTTCGTCACCTTGATCGCTCTGTATTCTATTGGTGAATTAAGAAGAATTGAGCGCAGCGAAATTCTTCTATAAGGGGGTAGCAATAAAAAGAATCGAATAAGAAGAATTTCGCTTCGCTCAATTCAATACAGCAGTATTTTTGATTGTTCTCACTGTTCATAAATAATGGCTGCAAATCCTGCATGTAAGCATTAGAGAGTTTTATTTCTGCCTAAAATCATACGACCAGAAAACGGTCCATAAGAGCTCTTTTCACGAGTTTTCATATACTCAATTGGCTCAATATTTCATATATCCATTTCAATCCCTACGAAGTCCCATTTTCTGGAGAGCTAATACTTTTAGCTGCTTCGAATGCTTCATTGTCTGCAAAGAGCTACACAACTGTGTGTGAGGAGTTTAAGTTCAGCGCCAAGTACAGTCTCACTTAGTCATATAATGTACCATTACTGACTCATTACTCCTACAGTCTCACTTAGTCATAAAATGTACCATTACTGACCCATTACTCCATAATATGTCGTGGAATCATCTGGTAACACTGGAGATCGCCCGTGGGGTAATATACAAGCCTCGAATATACAAGCCTCGTTTCTGACTCTAAGTCTCTGGTGTGTTGCTAACCACAATTAATTAGGCACTCGGACTACATAATAGGTGTCCTTTTGTGATTTTATTCTGTACGCTCCTGGGGGTCTTGGTCATTCGTGTTGCTTCTTTTATCTCTCATACTCATAATCTCATACTCTCACAGTGGCGGAGCCACTGGGAGAGTACCTGATCTTTACCGAGCACTATAGTTCATCCTGTTGCATTGGCAAGCCCTGTTATGTTCATTGAATATCTCACTCGTGCGAAGCTGTGAGCTACAATACCATTTATACTCCGTATCATGGCATAGGTGATTTATGGAGCGACTCAAATGGTAGTTCAACGACTAGTTGTCAGTAAGAATTACAGTTGAAAGGAGACCTCAGGTGACTTCGTGCTCATCTGACTGACTGGATCTCATTCATTTTCGGTGCCATATATCCATTTTCCTCAAATCTCAAGCAACAATCCATTCTTCCTCAAGCAGCAATCCACATACTTTCATTTACCATCCATATATCCTTTGCGTCTCGTGTAAAGTACATCCACCACAAGGGTACGAACTCCCAAAGGGAAAATGTTGGAAACTAAAGAAGGCGTTATACGGTATGAAACAGTAAGGACTTTTATGGGAAGAGTGCTTCAGAGAACGGTTAATGGAATTAGGATTCGCCAGTGAGAGCGAGGCAAGAGGATTATATCACAGAATGCAAAGAGACTCAGCTTTGGTGGTATGCGTATACGTTGACGATACCTTAATCACGGGAAACAAGTTGGAAGAAATCGAACAATTCAAGAGGGCCTCTACGAATATTTCGCTTTGAAAGATTTTGGAGAGATCTCGGAGTACCTTGGAATTAAGTTCTTCAGGCACGAAAACGGTTACGAACTATCACTGGAACACACCGTATCTGAATTGTTGGAGGATTTTAACATAAACCCGGAGAACCCAGGAAGACAAACCCCAGTGAAGGTGATAGGAAGAATGGAAAAGATAGGAGAATACGGTTTCGGAGAAGAAGACGATAGCAGAGCCTTACTAGGGGAAAGCCGAAAGAAGAAGTATCAATCAGGAGTTGGATCACTAAACTGGCTAGCACAGACCACAAGACCATTAGCTATGCCGTGTCCATGCTAAGCAGCAAACTACACGCACCCCAAGAGGCGGATTATGAGAAGCTATGGGACTGCCTTCTTTACCTCAAAAAATTCCCAGACATAAGGTTACAGATCACGAGACTGTCAGCCGGACACAACGGAAACTTCACGATAAACGTACTCAGACGCTAGTTTCAACGCCCCCGTGACGGCTATACTGGTGTCAGGAGCCATCATATTTTTGAATGACAATCCAGTATACTGGGGAACCAAGACCCAAAGAATAATACAAGAGAGCTCGGCTGAGAGCGAACTAGTGGCTTTGAGACATGCAATATCGGTGGGAAATAGCATATTATTGGTATTAGAAGACCTAGGTTTCGAGAGAGTTGCCCAGAACATATTTGAAGATAACCAAGCGGTAATAAAGATTTGCGAGAACAGAAGGAAGTTCCATGATAAGAGATCAATTAACATTCGTTTGAAGAAAATCCAGGAATATTTAAAAGGAACATGTTTAAGCTACATCAAGAGTGAACTCAACCTAGCAGATACATTTACGAAAGCACTAGGGAGAAACAAATTTCATTAAGGAAAATCCATAATCATGATTTACCAGAGATAATATCCCATTGAGGATCTCTTTGTCTTAATGCACTGTGCAGCGCTAGCTCCTAATAACCTTTAGTGCTGCATCAGCTAATAGTCAATACTGGCACTATTTTTCATTTTAACAGTATTTGGTACTGGTACTGCATGTAACCCACGTGATCAAGGTTACCCTTTTCGGTTCCCGCAAAACCTGAGCGAAGCGATTCAAGTATAGACCTAAGCATAAACCTTCGCTTCGCTCAGGTTTACCGACATATAAATACTTTGTATGTTTCTGTAAGATCTAAGCTATTTCCCATCTAAAGTGAATACCTAACAGATTCATATAGTTTTTGCCTTTCCTTTTTCAGAAAAATTTGCAACCATTTTCCTTTTTCAGATATTTGCAACCATTTCCTTTTTCGATCTTTTTGCCATTTTTTTGTGCACAAATTCAATACATCCTTAGCCATTAATAGCTATCTAGCCAGTCGCCCTTTATCATGCTTGCTCACCTATTTCTCGCTTTGCACCTCCTTCTCTGCTCTGCGAACCCCATTGTCATTTCCCAGGCCCCGTTCTACAAGGTCTCCACCCTTACCCACGACCGCACGACCGTAATCTCGTTTTTAGAGGACGCCTACCGCGCCATGCTTCCCGATGGGCACCCCATGCGCGATCCCAGCCACGAGCTTCCGCTTTTGAGCCGTGCGCGCCAATGTTTCGAGCACACGTCCATCCTATTCTACGTCAAGGCATTGCACTTGGTCACCGACGATCTGGAGGCCTCGGAATGCCGCACCAATCTCAACGACAAGTTCATGCTGGTGGTTAAACCCATTGCCAATATCCACCAGCACTTGTTTATGCACACCGATACGCTCCAAACACAGCTTGAGGACGCTCTTGTGGAGCGCATGCTGCATTACCCCAATCTCCGCGAGTACCTGTTCTTTGACTTTAGCGCCGTGGACTACTCCATGGAGTGCTTGGCTGGGTACCAGGAACTCATGCAAGTGCGGCTCCGTACCAACGCCATCCGGGCGGAAATCGAGCAGGTGGTGCTGGTGCCGCCTGTGTGCGAGTTTTCCACAGTGAAACAAGAGTTTGACGGGTCTTCTAGGCTGCAAATGGAGCTTCTCCTTCCCATGAACGCAGAGCTTTATTGTAGGAAGGGGAGGTCAAATACCTGCACTCGTGTGACTGCTGAGTATAAGAATTCAAGGTATGCGATAGAATGAGAGATACGAGCGAAGCGAGTATCTCGAGCTGAGTGTCTGTCGGGAATCGAGTGAGCGAGTATCTCGAGCTGAGTATTTGTTGGGAAATCGAGTGAGATTTTGAGGTATATAGAGAAATGATTTCGAGAGATCGCGTAGTACTTGAAGATGACTCTGTATTGAAATTAGTCTAGTTTATGTTATTCGCATGCGTATAAATGGTCTAATGTATTCGCATCTCACTACGAATGCTCAACTAGGTCATTCATGTATTCACATCTCACGTAGTGATGCTCAACAGTTAGTTTATTCGCATTTAACTACGAATGCTCAAATGGTCATCTAATGTATATCACTCGTTCGATGCTCAACATTTAGTTTATATTCCATTTAGCATATTCCAGAGTACTGTGCAGGATGGTGGTCATGTGCAGGATTGTGCAAAAACCGTATTTAGTTCTGGAGACAAGAGGAGGGGATTGTCTATACCTGACTTCCCATGTGGTTCACACCACAAAGGCAACGCGCATCAAATCCTGGAATGATTACTGAATAAAGAGTTTACTTGGCAAAGAATTTGTTTCGGTGATCGAAAGCCTATTGGACGGTCCTATTCCGAAGGCCACGCTAGCTTAGCGGGCCGAAGCATAAATAGTCCAGATATCCTAGAATATATTCACCGGCCGTCTTGGAGAATGATAAATAGTCCAGATATCCTAGAATATATTCACCGGCCGTCTTGGAGAAGCATAATCCAGATATCCTTAGAATATCCTTGAAATTTGGTGAAACTTGTGTTATTCATTTTCTGTAAGAGAACAACTAAGCTAATCACGTGACCTTTCAGCATCCAAAAAAGGAACTCGGATTTTAACATCATTTCACTACGAATGCTCAATAATGGTCATTTAATGTATCCGCATCTCACTTAGTGAGGTGCTCAATAACTGTTAGTTTATATTCCATTTCACTACGAATGCTGAATAAATAGTCATCTAATGTATTCGCATCTCACTTCGTTCGATGCTCAACTTCATTCGATGAATTAATATGTCCTTCAAACCGCTACACCTCCCCCACCTCCGAATTATGGGCTCTCTTGTCACATTGAGAGCACATCTCAGCTCAGTGTTCAGTTATTTTATTGAATTCAGACATCTCATCGCTCAGTGTTCGATTCTTTAATTCTTGACCATATCTCAATCGTTCTGTTAGTTCTATTAGTTCTATTACATCATTCAATAAGTTCAATCAATTCAGACATCTCACTGACGCCCATTTGTTCAATTCTTAAATTCTTGCATATCACTTACTTCGCTTGTTCGTTTAGTTCCTTCAATTAGTTCATTAAATTCATGCACATCTCACTTTGCTCAGTTCATTGCGTTCGTTCATTCAACTATTTCATTTATTGAGAACATTTCACCCATTCGCTCATTTCATTCAATTCATTCTATCTAGCACATCTCACTTCGCTCATTCGTTCTATTAGTTCAAGTAGCATTAGTTCATTGAATTCAGACATCTCACTCAATTCGCTTCATTGAAATTCTTGACCATATCACTCACTTACCACTCACTTATTTCGCTCGTTCGTTTAGATCATTCAATTAGATCATTCAATTATTTCATTCAATTCAGACATCTCACGTCGCCCATTTTATTCAATTTTTCAATTCTTGACCATATCTCACTTGCTTCGCTCAATCGTTCTGTTAGTTCTATTAGTTCAATTAGATCATTACTTCATTTAATTCAGACATCTCGCTCACGTCGCTCAGTATGTTCAATTCTTCAATTCTTGACCATCTCACTCACTTCGCTCGCTCAGTTCGTTCACTACTACTCACTTATTTCGCTCGTTCGTTTAGTTGACTAAGATCATTCAATTAGATCATTCAATTAGTTCATTCAATTAGTTCATTCAATGGTTCTAGCGGAATACTCCTTTCCTTTGAGCAGGTAGCTCACTAACTGCATAACTGACAATTCAACTCCCAGACCGCTCTGAATAGGTCAGAACCTTCAAAGGTAGGGTAAATTGACAGCTGTCACGTCGATCGAGGGTCTTTGTATTGTATACATTAGTGTCTCTGGATATATCTACCAAGTCATTTAGTAGTGGTGGTTTGTGTGCAGGATTATTGGCTGCAAATTTTAACTTGCAGTTGAGCAGTGAGCAAAGCGAACTGCGAATAGAGTTTGAGAGTGTGAGCAGTGATATCTGAGCAGCAGTTTGAGCAGTGAGCAAAGCGAACTGCGAATAGAGTTTGAGAGTGTGAGCAGTGATATCTGAGCAGCAGTTTGAGCAGTGAGCAAAGCTAAATGCGAATAGAGTCTGCGAGTGTGTGAGCAAGCGAGAACTCACCACTCATCATTACTAGCTACTGTGAAAGGTGGCACTCATAATAGTGAAGGAAGGGTAATCATGGTTCTATTAGCTTCAGAAAGTGTATCGAGTTAGTCCTTCAAAATGATTCACATTAAGTAAAGAGATTGGGATACTTAAAGATTACTGGTACTATAAGAATGAATGTCACAGGGATCCTCTGGCCCTGTTGGCCTCCTGCACATCACTGTCTTTTTCCAAAAGCTCCCTGAACCTGCGATCGTTATTCTCCAGACCTTGTTGTATATTTCCTTATAGTTGGCGTTTGACCAAAATCCCCGAGTGTTCATCTGATTGGCTCATTTCTGCTTCGCGTTCGACTATGAAAACCTTGGATTCACTGATCCAGTCATGTAAGCTCATGGGCTTGTAGTACTTGTAAGCCCCAAACCAACTACTGGGTATTTAATTCAGACATCTCACTCACGTCGCTCAGTATGTTTAATTCTTCAATTCTTGACCATATCACTCACTTGCTTCGCTCAGTTCGTTCACTACCACTCACTTATTTCGCTCAGTTCGTTTAGTTGGCTAAATTAGATCATTATTAGTTCCTTCAACAATTTCAACACTTTCGCTTCGCTCAATTGGTGAGAATCTTCTTTGACTCTCACCTACAGTTGAGCGCGAAATTGTGTTGATTTTGAATTTGTCTCGTGTATCAATTCACGCCATCTCCTCACTGCTTCGCTCGTTCGTGAATCACATCTTATAAGTGGATTTAGCGATCACCTCACAATGGACACAGGTCACCCATATTTAGAACCTAGATCAAGAGTCATGACTTCATTTCCATAAGGTTTATATCGGTCTGACTATCTCACTGAGAAGGAAGACAGGACTACAAGCGAAGGATATACCAAGTGTATAGTGAGAATATACAGGCATATGGTAGTCGCATCTCTCACATATTTGTGGTAATGAAGCTCAAATCACTCATTTACGGCAATCCAGGAATTGACGCCGTTTGAGTGATATATTTGTAATGGGAACACTTCTTCTCTGTGTAGCAGAATATTACATTTCCTAAGCTGACCTGAACGAGGATACCCTCCTTACCCTGAACGCATTAGGGAAATATGAAGGTTCTCACTAGTTAATTTGAACTAGATAGAGATTTCTTTCAATACCAGATTTCTATGACTCAATAGTTCGAGTGCTTCGAGTCCGTTCTCTCTAAGGACAATACTCGACTGTCTTACCTAACACGGACATATCCAGGTAGCTCACCGTTCGTGGTGAGAAATGCACGCTTCGCGTGGTTTGATACGCTCATTCTCATTGGAGTGTTCACCACGCTTCGTGGTTCGGGATTCTCATTCTCATTGTAGTACTCACCGCTTCGCGTGGTTCGATATTCTCATTCTCATTGGAATGCTCACCACGCTTGGTTCGTAATTTTCATTCATTATGGTTCTCACCACGCGAAGCGTGGGAAAATAGTTATTCATTATGGGCTCGCGTGGTTCAGTTTTGGCCTTCATTATGGTTCTCACCACGCTTCGTGGTTCGATATTCGTTCTGTAGCTCACCACGCTTCGCGTGGTTCGATATTCTCATTGTTGTGCTCACCACGCTCGCTGGTTCGATATTCGTTCTGCATCTTCTTTCCTTATCTTCTGTAATGACTGGCACATGGATCTGATGGAACAATCCTCACTCACAATATGCGCCTCAAAGTCTTTCACTTTGAACTCAATCACCTGCTTCACTTGGCATCCAACCGAGCCATTTGGCCAACTGATATCCATTTCGTTGATCCGATCAATTTGACATATCCTACATTCTCGATACAATGCAGGTATTCTTCCATAGAGTCATCTTTTCATGAAACATGAGATACACCTGATTCTTCTCGTTGTCCAGAAATCACTCAACAAACTCGAATGCAGGCCCACAAATACTTTTCTGCTTGACTGCCGATATTGCCTGAGGCGTTGGTGAGTCCAGAGAGTATCAAAGTTGTCTTCTTCCCGAGGAACTCTTTCGGGAAATTTGTAGTCCTTCGAATGGGGTTAAGTGTTGCGGTTTGTTCAACTCCAGCCCGCATTTATGAAGGCAATCCAATTTCATCTTGCTGGTACATAATTTTACACCACCTCTCCAACTTTTCCTTTGGGTCCATTGTATAATAACTCCAAAACTCTCTGCCATTGATCAATAAAGAGCCACGACCATTTGCTTCGAGCAAATGAGAAGACCCTGTGAATTCGAAAATCAACGGACTTCTTTTCTGAGGTGGCGGTATGACTCATGGCATGTCAGTTCATCCTTCCCTCATCCACGGTTCGGAATTCTCATTCATTAGGGCTCGCGCCCGTGGTAAGATATTCATTATGGATCAGCACGCTTCGTGGGACGGAATTCTCATTCATTATGGCGTTCGCCACGCTTCGCGTGGTTCGATATTCATTATGGCTCACCACGCTCCGCGTGGTTTGAGAATTGTTATTCAATTCATGCGCATCTCACTCGCTTCGCTTCGCTCAGTTCGTGAATTTTCATTAGTGCTCACCACGCTTCACGTGGTTCGAAATAGTTATTCATTATGGGCTCACCACGCTCGCGTGGTTCGAAATGCTCATTCTCATTGCAGTAGTCACCACGGTTCGTGGAACGAAATTCTCGTTCATTTTGGCGCTCAAAACGCTTCGTGGTTCGTAATTCTCATTCATTTTGGTAGCTCACCACGCTTCTTGGTTCGGAATAGTTATTCATTATGGTAGCTCACCACGCTTGGTTCGTAATTTTCATCCATTATGGGCTCACCACGCTTGGTTCGTAATTTTCATCCATTATGGGGCTTACCACGCTTCGCGTGGTTCGAAATAGTTATTCATTATGATCTGACCACGCTTCGTGGTTCGATTTTGACCTTCATTATGGTGCTCACCACGCTCGCGTGGTTCGATTTTGGCCTTCATTATGGTAGCTCACCACGCTCGCGTGGTTCGATTTTGGCCTTCATTATGGGCTCACCACGCTTCGCGTGGTTCGATATTCTCATCTCATTATGGCTCACCACGCTTCGTGGTTCGAAATAGTTATTCATTATGGGCTCACCACGCTTCGCGTGGTTCGATATTCTCATCTTCATCCAGGCAGCTCACCACGCTTCGCGTGGTTCGATTTTGGCCTTCTTTATGGTAGCTCACCACGCTCCGCGTGGTTCGCAATGTTTCTCCTCACAATATCAATCGCCGCCACCGAATCCTCCCTACTATCATGCTCCCCCATCTGAATATTCCTGCTCAAATAACTAAACGCCAAATCCTTCAAACTATACCTAAACCCCGGCGACGCCTTATACTTTGGGTACAACACCGCCGTATCCACCACCCTGGTATGCACCATTCTCATGGCATTCAAGTCATTCTCTAGCCCATGCCCCACAAGCACCGTATTCCGATCTATATGTTCCCCAAAGAACTCCCTAGCCTCCCTAAACGACAATGCATTGCTTGGGACCGCCAGCACGCCCGAGTACTTGGTGTTCAAGTCCACCACTGTCCCCTCTGGGCGCACCATCACATCAAACACGTCCTTTCCCGTAAAAAAGTCCACTGCAGTGGCCCGTAGCAACTCCACGCCCTTGGTGGTGTAGCCCATTTCACAGTCGATTCCCAAGGCCCTACTGGCCCCTTCCTTCACGTGGTCCACCACAGTATACGCCAAAACAGCGTGCTTGTGCTCTGGTTTCTCCCAAACGTGCACGTGGTGCCTGTGTACCTCGCAGGCATCGCCTCCTTGGGCCAAGCCACAGCAGCGGTACACACGGGTCCGTTTATCCTTGCGGACCAACCGCCCGGGGTGGTATCTACACGTAACCACGTCCATTTGGCGCGAGAGCGCGAATTCAGCCCCACAGCGTACACACACGCCCTGCGAGGGAAGCTCACAGGCGGTAGGAACATCCACCACGTACCCAAACCGCCGCAAAGTGTCTATGGGTATTATAGCATCTTGTAAGGCGTTCCATAACGCCTCAGGACCACTCCCATTCTGCTTTCTGGCGTACCTGGCTGGGTTCTTAATCTGGTGGATCCGTTTCCGCACGCTATGCGTGTAGGTCGACTTGGAGTGGGTACTGGCCAAAAGGTACTCCTCTTCCGTAGCACGCAAAACAGGCCACGAAATCTCTTGGTATTGCCTGAACGCGCTCGCCATGAGCTCAATGTACTTTTTGCGCACCGCTAGCGGCTCTGGCGAGGGGTTTACTTCGCGTGGCATCACATACTGGGGGTCTAGACGCGATATGGCCGGTTTTCCGCTCGCTAGACGGCCAATGATGCTGCGGTAGTCCGCAACACTGATACTGGCCTGGTAGGCGCGTGCCTCGCTGGCAATTGCTTCCTGTGCAGAGCCTCCATGGGCGAATATCAGCTCCACGGCTTCGCTGCGCTCATCAAAGGAAATATCGCAGTAGAGAACGTCGTGGGGAACCTGTAAAGGAAGGGTACATCCTTCGATCCCTGGATCATTGTGAGGTGGGGGTGGTCCTTCAGCTCTTCCTGCTTTTGATCTTATCTCAGCTCCTTCTGCTTTTGGTCTTACTTCAGCTCCTGCTTTTGGTCTTATCTCAGCCCCTCCTGCTTTTGGTCTTTCTTCAGCTCCTGCTTTTGGTCTTACTTCAGCTGCTTCTTCAAGTCTTTCATCTTCTGGCTCTAATTCTTCTTGTACTTGATCTCTTTTTGTATGGAATTCTCCATTCTGGGTTTTATCTGGTGTATCTTGATGTCTGAATATGCAGTTGGTTACCGTGCAGGCTCTGTTCTTGCGGGTTCGGGGACATGGTATGGTTTTGAAGTAGGGTGTGGTGGCGAACATAAAAAAATACATACCTTTCGAACGAAGTGAGAAAGGTATTCAACCATGAAACAGGCGTTTAATGGGACTTTTACTACCATAAGAGGTCTATGACATACTAATTGGCACATGGATGCCTTGCTAATGTCTATTGAAATGAATACCATAAATTGTTGACATAACTAATGTGACCCTACATTGTAAATGTCATAATTATCAAACGAGGAGGGGAATATCTTGGTAGGTCAACGAGTGATGGATATCAAATATAGGCTAACGAGTGATGAATATCAAATATTTGTTAACGAGTGATGGATATCAAATATTTGTAGGTTAACTATTCAGTGCAATCTAATTTCCAATCGAGCACCACTCATCTCTCTACTCGAGTCTCTCGATCCGTTTGAATGTTGCACCATTCGTTGAGGAAGTCTTAGATCGAATTTGCTGTTATGACCGCTGACTCTTAATCTACACAATAGACCCGAACTGTTCTCAAGTTGTTGCCCTAGCGTACACTTTTCATCTATGTAGACATATCCACTATTATCAATACTGGCTATTTAATAAACCCTATCGTCTAATTCTCTTCAGCGCCTTGAAAGCTGGGGTAGATTTGAATAGACAGATGAGACACTACTACAGACTTATCTCCACTCATATGCTGTGATACCGCTCGTACGTTGCAGCCAGGGTAGAGAAACACTGCGGTTCCGATGTGCTCAATGGTTACTACAAAATTCACTCACTAGCGAAGCGACTGGGTGTTGTCTGTAATTAAACACTTAACACTAGCTAGTATGTTTAGCTAAACAAAATTAAACTTACGAAGATTGTGAGTGTTTATACATCTCTCGGTAGATATCTATTAAAGTCCGTACATTGTGTAGACGTACCAGTTTTCTCCCTTGGTCTTGTGGTTCATTGCCCTCCTCCAATCACCTACACCTCACAAATGGGATATCAGAGTTCAATGCTACTCCTATGGACATATTCGCTAACACCCACGTATTGTGTCTTGAACTATGAGTATCCATTGGGGAAGGTAAGTTTCAATCAATTCTTGCACGTACGAAGAGTCACGTGGTTAGAAGAGCTTCCTCTTGAAGATACTACCGTGATTGCATATATTGCAGCCATCATGGTAGCTCGCACTATTATTCCCAAGACCACAATGGATGCGAGCGAGGAACGAGGCACGAGCGAGGAACGAGCGAGGACGAGTGACGTGTGAAATCTTGTTTCTACCAGTGCAAACTGGCAGAAACTGAATCTAGTGAATCTAGTGAATCTAGTGAATCTAGTGAATCTGGTGAAAACTGGTTAATCTAGTGAAAACTGGTGATAACTGGTGAATCAAGGGAAATTTAGTGAATCTGGAATCTGGTGAATCAAGAGAAATTTAGTGAACTAGTGAATTAAGTGAATCTGGAATCTGGTGAATTAAGTGAATTTAGTGAATCTAGTGAATCTAGTGGATCTAGCGAATCTGGTGAATCTAGAGAAATTTAGTGAATCTAGAGAAATTTAGTGAATCTAGTGATAACTGGTGAATCTAGAGAAATTTAGTGAATCTAGTGATAACTGGTGAATCTGGAATCTTGTGAATTAAGTGAATCTGGAATCTTGTGAATCTAGTGAATCTGGAATCTTGTGAATTAGATCTGGAATCTTGTAATCCAGTGACTCTAATCTAGTAACGTGTTTCGAGCCACCATTAATAGGTGTGGAGGCAGTGAAACTATGGTCGAGAAGCCGTGGAGCTGGGAAATCCTGTTTCGAAAACGAGTGACGTGGTTGAGAAAGCCGCTGAAAGCCTGTAAAACCGTTTTTTGTTTGATTAAAAATTCCAACACAAACAAAATCACCTCGTGATTTTGTCTGAATTTTCAAACCTTTCAAACAAGACGAAATCGCTTCGTGATTCCGTTTGAATCTCAAACAATCTCAAACGCGAACGAGTCACCCTTCCCCCTCTTGAGAGCCACAAGTGCTGTGCACATGCCTAGAGTGTAGTCATAGGCAAAAGTCGGCAACGGCCTTTTTGGCGACAACAGCGTGACCTGCGGTTTCGGCTAGCCCTTATTCTTGCATTTCTTGGTAATCGCACTTACGAGCGTAGCGAGAGCCAAATGGAAATTATTGTTTGAATATTCATTACGAGCGTAGCGAGTAATGTGGAATGCTCACCGCTGAGTATCGTTGAATATCACCAACATCTTCACTCGCTATGCTTGTATGGAATGCTCACCGCTGAGTATTGAATATCACTATTTCTTCACTCGCTATACTTGTATGCGAATCTCACCGCTGAGTATTGAATATCACTATTTCTTCATCACTTGCTACTCTGATGCAACGCTTGTATGTGAGGTGGTATTCCTTGAGTCTTTTGGGACCCAGCCTGATTCCTCCTCTGTGACCTGTGATACTACTCGTTGTCTCGTTTGCATCGCATTACTTCTTCACATACTCGCTGCTGTGATAATGCGAGCCTAATGGGGCTTTATTCTAACACATTCCTTGATAAGCGCGTCACATCGCTAAACTCGTCATGTTAGCCAATGGGAGCCTAATGTCTGTTCTCGTTTAAATATCATCCTTCATCACTCCACGCCGTTAGGTGAGCGTGATCCTTTTCGTTTAAATATCGTTTGTATAGCTCGTATGCGTAATGATCATTGAGTTCTTGGTATCTCATAACAGTGCACATACTCGCTACGCCGTCATGAGAGTTGTGATGCTAATGTATTGAGCATCGTTTGTATCGCATAGCGAGCTACATCACGCGTGATGTGAGTAGTGCTACGCTCGCAAGCCGTTTCTTATTGTGTAGTCACGTCTCACATCTCGCTACGCTCGCTGTGAGCCGTTTCTCATCGTGTATAGCTTTCACAGCTCATCTCGCTACGCTCGAAGCCGTTTCTCATCGTGTATAGCTTTCACAGCTCATCTCGCTACGCTCGCAAGCCGTTTTTCATCGTGTAGCCACATCTCACATCTCGCTACGCTCGCAAGCCGTTTTTCATTGTGTAGCCACATCTCACATTTCGCTACGCTCGCAAACCTTTCTCATTGTGTAGCCACAGCTCACATCTCGCTACGCTCGTTGTGAGCTGTGATTTTCTTTGTGTATAGCCAGCCACATACTCGCTACGCTCGTATGCGTAGCTATCGTGTAGCCACATCTCACATCTCGCTACGCTCGTTGTGAGCTGTTTTCTTTGTGTATAGCCACCCATCTCGCTACGCTCGTTGGGCTGGCTATACACCTTCTTTCCACTCCCACACCCTATAATAATCCACCACCTCCCCCCCCAAATTATTCTCCCCCCCAATCGGCAAGTAAAACACATTCCTCCACTTCACCTCCCCCAAGACCCAGAAATCCAACCAGTTCTGCACCACGCCGTAATCCGACGGCACCACTATCGGCTCCCTCCACGAGCCCAAGGTGCTCAAAAACGTATCCAATCCAATGAGCGAGAAAAACGTCCCACAAGGCCTGTGCGAGTGGCGGGTGCGGTTGAGCTGGGCATATTCCCATGAAGTTATGCCCTTGCAGATCTGGAACGTCTGCAGCACGCAGAGGAGCGAGATCCACACAAACTGGAATAGACACCACACCATGGTATTGTAGACAAAGTGGTGGTTTTTGGCGCCGTAGCATAGGTTGGCCGAAAGAAGCGTGCATTCTTCCTCGGTCCCTTCGTGGGCAAACACCGTTGTGGCGAGGTAGGCAAAAAGGACAATTGCAGCCCATAACGAGTAGGCAAAGACCATGAAGAGCTTGTGATTGCGCACGCCAATGTCGTTGTAGACCCAAGGGCAGTAGTGGTCGAAACGGGCAATGAGTTTGCGGGCCGAGTGCGAGTATCTGGAGCGAATGGGTCTGCGTACAAACGCATCCACGCAAAAGTGGTCTGGGGTGAGTTTTCTCCTCTCCACAAGCTCCTCCACTTGGGTCCGAATAACTCGCCTGTCACTTGGAACAGGCACATAGCCTGGATTGATAAACATGGTCTTGAAGAAGCTCCACGAAAAGGCCACGATAAGCAAGGCGAGTGCCACATTAGCCACAAGCGGGCCAAGCCCCAAAAACACCAGCCGCGGCGCAAGCGTGTGGGCCCAGATGAGAATGGCCCAGAAGGCCGTGCCCAGGAATATGCCCAGCATCAACGGGCTCTTACTCAATGCTCTCTCGCCATACACGTACGAAGCAACCACGAACCGGTCTGTGGCAAACAACACACCCGCAGTAAGCGCCCCACAAAAGGCTAGCTTGGGAATGGCGTTCCCTTGTGAAAGACTGCACACATACAAACACACCGGGAGAAGGAGGTACGGCACCAAGAACGTAGCCACCTTGGCTGTTCTGGAGTCGTGTTGCGTCTTGATATAGCCCTGTTTGGCCTTGCGGCCATCCTCGCGCAAAACGCGCTCCCACGTCTCCTCACAAGCCATGTCCTTGGCCACCCCAAACAGGTCCTTGCCCTGGTCGTTTTTGACAAAGATATCGGAGCCAGCCTCCACGAGGGCCTTCAATACGAGCCGCTGGCCACGGATGAACCCCCAGTGGAGCGGCGTGAAGAGCGTGCTATCCACCTTGGTCACGTCGGCCCCGTAGTGGAGCAAGGCCTTGATCAGGAGCAAATCGCCCTGGTACGCAGCCCAATGGAGCGCGGTTCTCTGTGCCACGTCCACCTCATCCACTTCCAGCGCCGTACACACCAACATATACACCACAAGCATGGCACTGGACGAGTGCACCGCCAAATGGAGCGCATTGTACGACTGCGCGTCCCGTAGTCTCACATCGGCCTTCCCAACACGCACCAAATGGTCAACCACGTACACCAAGCCGTTCCGCGCGGCCCAGTGGAGCGGAGACGCCTTCAAGTCGCCCCCGAGCACGTTGCAATCGGCCCCTTGTTCCACCAAGTACCGCACAACATCGAGCCTGTTGTTGAGAGCAGCCCAATGGAGCGCAGTGATGCCGTCGCTGAAGCTGGACTGCACCCCTACCACAGGCACGAGCTCCTGGACCCGTGCGAGGTCGCCTTCCTGGGCGGCAGCCATGAGCAGCGCGAGCTCGGGGTTGATCTCGGCTTCCGTGGGGACCTGGCCGTTCGTGGAGTCCACTATCGCGTCGGTAGACGCAATGGACACGTCGTCCGGAACGTCCGCAGGGACGTCGGGTACAAGATCGTCAAGTGGAATGGACATAAAAAAGACTAGACAATATACATAGAACTACAGACATAGACATAGACATACAGGCATACAGATATCAATATACATACACTGACCAATATATACATACACACACCTATATTCAACACTATAAATACACACACACCTATATTCCACACAGTAAATACACACACCTATATTCCACGTAAATACACATCATACACCAATATACCTACATACACCAATATACCTACATACACCAATATACCTACATACACCAATATACCTACACCATATATATCTTTGACCATTCATACACATACACTAGACAATGATACTTGATCAATACCTAGATCTATACTATATACCTTTATCCAATCCCTAGATCTACTATTCTCATATGGACACTAAATCAACTCCTTAGCCGAACCATACAAATATCACTACACGCGTTCCTTTTTACCACAACAATTCCGTCACTCAGATAAGAATTGTAGCAATTCACATGCCATAATAGATTGGAGCACCATAATCTATCCAGCAAAAGACTTGATCTCGCGAGCATATCCGAGATATTCTAGTATATTCTATAGGCAGCTCGCAAGCGAAGCAAAGATTGATCGAATATACTACGTTATAGACAGCTCGCTCGTAGAATACACTATGTGATCTGACTGCCTTATTCTGTGTCCATACGAAGGATAAAAGTAATTGTGTGGCAAGCACTTACTCGTTCAGATATGCCAAATAATGACATCGTAATCAGATCAAGTTATTTTCATTTAGTATTGAATTTGCCACCATTCAGTAATATTTAATGAGAATGTCAATTTATTATATTCACCTCCGCATTCATCAATCAAACCATTAAGTTTTCAACTTTACCGTTAGAATTGATTTCAACCGTTCATTTTATACATAGTTTGTCTCAGTCCTCCGCAGCGTTTTATCAATTCTGCTTCTCTCAGGTTTTATCGACTATCACTGTTTCTACTGATCTTTCCCATCATATTTGGTAGTCTCACAGATTAAGAGTCATGGTCACGTTCCACCCCCACCACTCCAACAAATACGTTATAGCAAGTGCCGCAAGAATGATAATAGGTTATAAAAGCAAATACCGTAAAGAATGTTAAAAGGCGCTCATGTTAATCATTGTCGTTCAAGAAGCATGAACCCCAGTGAGCAGAGCGAACTACTAAATAGGATAATCTACCTTGAATCATAGTGAGGCAAGTGAACTGTAAATATCAGCCGTACTACTGACTACCTTCAACAGTTCACTCCCTCACTGAGAAAGCCAGTCCATTTGAATTCTTTCTGAGTATGAAATGATCAAATGTACTCACACAGTTAATGGCTAGATCTACTCATTCACAATATTGTATGCTCATTCGACCCAGTGCCGGCACCTCAACCTTTAAACAAACCTTAAGAACCCTTGATCACGTGGAGTAACAAATTTTGTGCTTCAGTACACTCCCGTAATGACCCAGGCTGTATTTTACGTTAAGCCATAACATGACTGTTGGACAATCTGGAGCGCGCAGATCAAGTATTGATACAAGTACGCATCTAGTAGTGTATTTCTCTGTATTTGGGTACTATAGTCGCTAACACCGTCTTTTTTAGCACGCATGCTACACAGCTGGTCTACTTAGTTTGTGCCAGAATTTAAACTTCTCAAAGTCCTGGCTTTGTACATGACACAGCCACTGTACACAGCCACTGTACACAGCCACTGTGCACAGCCACTTAAGCTGGCACAGCCACTAAGTCACTGTATACGCTGACCACTATTTCCTGAGCGAAGCGAAGGAAGTGAGATAATCGTGAGCGTAGGAAGGAAATGTACTGTATCGCTCGATGCAAATTTCTCAGTTTTCTCAGTACCTCTTATTAGGCAAGCCCTCAGTACAGTCGCCACACTGGGGATCGTTGGAATAGAATTATTGTATATTCTGTCTCGCAATCGTACTGTCCTTTAAGTAAACGATGTATTTATCCTATAGAGGTTGTCTGTATTAAAGTGATCTTTGCATGTTTCTGCAGGGTTTCCTGTTATGTTCCGTAATAAACAGTGAATACTGTATAGGTTTTTATATGATCGATTGTCACCCTTCACTGGGAATTTCCATGGGCACAATTTCCCCAGAGTTTTGTCACGTGACTACATTTCAAATACACAATAACTAGATCTGTGTCATGTCAGGAAAAACATTGACCGGTCTGACTAAACTAGCAATGTTCACTCTCTAAGTAGTTCAAGATTGAGTAGGTTTAAGACTTTTTGGTTCAGACTTTTTGGTTCAGACTGAGTGGTTCCGACTTTTGGTTCAGACTTTTTGGTTCAGACTTTTGGTTCAGACTTTTTGGTTCAGACTGAGTGGTTCAAAACTTTTTGGTTCAGACTTTTTGGTTCAGACTTTTGGTTCAGACTTTTGGTTCAGACTTTTTGGTTCAGACTTTGGTTCAGACTTTTTGGCTCAGACTGAGTGGTCCAAGACTTTGGTTTCAGAAAACTATGGGTGTTTCACCTCTTGTGTACCCTTGAGCATGTAACAAGTTCCCTAAGCTTAACAAACCTCCTGGCAGATCTCACCCAAATTCTTGTCCAATACACGTGACACCTCCATATAGACCAGATTAAACCATTGCTCATTCTACTTGCGACAGTGCCGAATTTTCTATCTTATGACCCTCTTTACGTTGTCTCCTGGACGTTGGCATACACGATAGCTTCGTGCAGAACTTTCTGTGTACCTCACGAATTCTCATCCACTTTGACTTCTTTCTATTCTCATGACCTCTGACCTTATTTCAACGTGATGTTATTTCTACATCTCCTACCTGTTTAAATACCCTGGTGGTTACCAGCAAAAAACTTATTTTTTTTATATACTTTATTGGGTGTTATATACTGTGTACAATCTATATATACCCCTTCCTAGACATTCCTAAGCCATTCTCTCCTTAATTCGCACAGTTTCTTCGCAGTTACCTCGCATTCCCTATCTGCATATACTAAGGCACCAGTCTTACCTGCTCTCATTCCCCGCCTCGCCATGTCACAGTTCCTGAGTGGAATCGATATAGTAATCCTTTGCTCGGGTGTGAAAATCTCGATATAGTAATCACCTTGCTCGGGTGTGAAAATCTTAATATAGTAATCACCTTGCTCGGGTGTGAAAATCTCGATATAGTAATCACCTCTGCTCAGGTGTGAAAATCTCTGTATTTAGGTATCACAACTTCGCTTCGCTCAGTTGTGGATGTTGTCGGCTCTTGTGTGACTCCACCATCGGTCCCACTCCTTGGGTCTGGTGAAATACAAAACATTAGACGGTTGTAATCAACAGCAGTGGAACATGTCATTTAATTGGTGGCCTTTCCTTAGTGTAATGGGGCCGTTCATCCACTGTGAGCATGTTTGGTGTCATACGGATTGATGTTGGATGTTGGTGTTTGAGCCAGGTCTGCAACTTTTGTGGTTTACGCCGTGTGAGCGTTTAGTCACTTTGATGAATCGTCTGACGAGGTTTGTTGAAGCTTCCGCTTTGGCGTCAGGTTGTACTATCGGTAGAATTTGTCTTGTCTGGTGGGAGACACATTGTCCCTTAGAATGACGAGGTGCACAAGCACCTTTTTGGCATTGAACTCCGTGTGTTCCTTGGATTGAATTTTGCATGAGTGAGAACACACTATTGAAAAGTGAGATGTCAGGCGACAGTCGGTACAATACGACAGTACACCACTTTCAGTTGAATTCAAAGTTATCTCATAGGGGTTTGGTCAAAAACCTCCTTAACGAAAAAGCTCTCATAATGCATGACGGTTTTGGCATAACCATTCAGGACAGCTCGGGTTTACCACATCATTTTCGAGATGGTTGCGAAAATCCGTATCGTGAGTGTGAATGTAGTTCTTTGTAATATTTGGGTGTGTTAGGGGAACCGAGTTATTACCAATATCGATGTGGACTTCCGCGACCATAGTGCGAGGTTCCTCTGAAACACAGTCTAAGACGCCAGGTATATGCAGTCCGTAGGGTCTAAGAATTGCTTAGAGTTCTTCCACTGGATGAATCTTTATGCAACGCGCGTGATGACTACGACAGGTATGGTCAATGGGAAATGGTGAATTCTGCGGAACCGTCAGGAGTGACAAACCGTTCCAATTCCAACACTTCAATAATTCTTTGTTTAACTTGTTTTGTTGTCTTGGCAAGTTTGTAATCGAGAATTCCGTACTGAATAGCAATCTTCATTAAATGTGATGTATTAAGAAGTTGGATGAAGTATGCCTGGTCAAGGACAACTTTAATGTTACCAATGTAAGCCCATACAACGATCTCCAATTCAATGATTTGTTTCTCCTGTAGGGTGTGCATATATGTCATCAAAAGATCCTTAGTGGCTTTGTTGGCTCTAGCTACAACCTCATACTCGTCACACTTGTTTGTTAACAACTGACTTGTTGGAAGAAGACGATTGATCTCTTTCAATGCCTTTTGTTTAAGGAGAAATTCCATCTGTGGGGCCAGTAATTGACCTCTGGTGCGGATATTCATACGCACAGATCTGGGATTAGGTGGAAGATTGTTCAACAAAGAAAGTTTGTCCTTAATCAGCACGCGTTTCCGAAGAAGCGCATCGACCTGTTGTATACGTTGCTGGCAGTATGCATTGTCCCTCCTGTCATATTCCAACACATGGTATGACCATTGCAAATGGGGGTCATCCTCACTATCCTCATAAGCAGGAAATTCCTCATTGGGGAAGGATACTGGTATTGTTGGGTCTGCAAAGGAGATATCCCAATGTTCCCAAGATAAGCCCATCAAATGAGCTTCATCCTCAATGGCATTTGCAACAATTTTTCTTGTATTTTGACTTTTTCCATTTTTTGTATTTTTTGAGAGTATATTGGCCCATGTGGGTTTGTTGTTGGTGTGGAAAGTAAAATCATTCGTTGTAACACTATTCGTAATTGGTGTAATGGAGCTCGGGGCTCTTGGTGCCGCAGCGAGCCGTTCTGGGGTGGACAGACGTTCTGGATCAACAAATGGGGAAGCGCGTAAGGTCAAAGGATCACCAGCGGCTGTTTTGGTGGGATTATCCGCCGAAAAAACGGCAGGGGATGGTTGTTGCTCGTTAGGAGGTCGCTCAGGAGGTAGATGTGGGTCCGTGTTTGACGTTGCGCGCTCAATGTCAGGGCTCGATATGTCTCTCGATAGGAGTGACATTTTTTTTTAAAGTTGATCCAACCACTACAGACTGTCAATGGTACGATATCAACGTATTGAATAGTATCCCATAGTATTCAATCATGTGCCATTTTGCCATGAGCGAAAAATTGCTTAGCTTGGCTGAATATTTGCCATGAGCGCAGCGAATGGCGATTTGCTTCACCTGGCTGAATAATATACACTTGATTACCTTCTATTATTCATTTTCTTCACTTATGGCTCTGGCAATTTTTTCTCCATTAGCGCAGCGAATGGCGTATTATTGCTTCACCTGGCTGAATAATATACACTAGATTACCTTCTATTATTCATTTTCTTCACTTATGGCTCTGGCAATTTTTTCTCCATTAGCGCAGCGAATGGCGTATTATTGCTTCACCTGGCTGAATAATATACACTGGATTACCTTCTATTATTCATTTTCTTCACTTATGGCTCTGGCAATTTTCTTCGCCATGAGCGAAGCGAATGGCGAATTATTCGCTTCACCTGGCTGAATAATATACACTAGATTACCTTCTTCATTTTCTTCGCTTATGGCTCTGGCAATTTTTTCTCCATTCGCTTCGCTCATGCGAAATATTTCTCATACAGTTTTTCACCATTCGCTTCGCTCATGCGAAATATTTCTCATATATCTTTACCATTCCTTCGCTCATGCGAAATTTCTCATATAGTTTTTTCACCATTCGCTTCGCTCATGGCTGATTTTAACTTTTTAATGATCGTATTCCATCAGTCGTAATTAAACTTCCGAATCCGTCTTGTGTACCTTCTGTACATAATCTTATCTTATTGTATCCTGCACATGACACTCTACATATTATCCTATTCCCATATCATTCATATCATCTAGTGGCAGTTTTACTCCAAATGAGCACGCATACTCCGAATCGACAGTCTGTCCGAGTCCTTATCATCGTAGCTCGACAGGGACACTACCGATTGGGTTGTTGCGGCGGTGGCTCCACTCTTGGTGGCCTTGCTGTCCAAAAAAGCCTTGAAGGACTCTCCAGCCTTGACGGCACCCGGCACGACCGTTTCCTCGACATAAGGCTGGAGCTTATCGTTAATGAAGCCTGGGCGCACTTCTGAAGGCTCAATTTGGCCCAAATTCTTTCTTCCCACACGCACAAGGTGCTTTTCCATCAACAAGTAGTTTCTAGAGTTGGCCTTGTAGCCCACCTCCAATATGCTCCCCACGATGGGGACGAGGCCAAGGAGGAAGTCTATGGCGAGATTGACCACAAATAAGATCTGTAGATCTAGCGGGAAGCCGTCATCGAGCCTCCGCAGCAACATGAGCAAGCTCAAACTCCACCACGCTGCCACCACAGGACCCACTACAGGCACAAGCAGCACCATACTGGTCCATCCGAAGCGAACCCCAAGGAAATTGAACCACATATCGTAGCGCACCGCCCGTTTCTTGAAGGTGCGGAGAATTTCAAGGTCGTGGTTGCTTAATCCATCCGGCTCGTGTCTCTTGATGCGCTTGTACTTGACTTGGCCCTTGCGGTCGGTGCCATTCTCTATGTACTCGTAGTAGGGATCCTCGACCCCAATTCGGTTCCATTGGTTCCCTTTGATCACCCGTTTGGTGATGTACTTGACAAGGAAGGAAGACATGGTTGCTATAAAGCAAGCTCTGGAAATTGCGACACGCAAGGGTCGATGTCGCAATGTCGCAATGTCGCACGCATGTGATAGTTATTATTAGATGATGCACGCTTTTTACAAATCCACTTTGCAACAACACTCCTAGAAGAAAGAACGCTTGACCGCTGAAAGAACTCTTGACCTGTTGAAAGAACGCTTGACCTGTAATGTTCTAGCGACCAGAAGCCTACTACCGTAAGCACAAGAACCTACCAGACACATACATACTACCAGGCACTAGCCCGGAAGCACAAGAACCTACCATACATTGCTCCACTAGCCAGAAGCACACATACACTAGCTGTAATATTGCTACTACTGTATTGCTGCTACTACTGTTACTGCTACGCTACTGCTACTGCTACTGCTACTACTACTGCTACTACTCCTACTGCTACTACTACTCCTACTCCTACTCCTACTCCTACTACTCTATGGGCTTGATTAGATACACCCTTGCAAAGATCCCCTACTCGGACCGGATCCCTGTGGTGCGGAACTATACGCGCCAGGAAGTCCACACGCCTGTACAGCAAAGCGCCGAATTCGGGCCCCAGCAGCGGCTTCATTCCGCGATGCTCCGCAATAGGGAGGACGAGTTTGATATGCTGAGCATCGGCTCCGCAGACACGTTTGAGCGCACAAACGTCCAGCAAAAGACAGAGTACTACGAGAACATGGCCCGGGACCACCCCCTTTTTCTTTCGCGACGTCTGAGCGGAAGTTCCACTCGGTGCACACTTGATCTGCCGTATGCGCCCCAGGACCGTTTGAAGACGTATCTTTGCGAACAGAATGACAAGTTTGATGCGCTCATCTCCTCCAACTTGGACGTGGTCATGAAGGATAAGAAGACTACAAAGGACCGCAAAAGCGACAAGAACTTGGTCCGCGGCGTCATTGATGGACTTATAGGCAGTGTTTTGGGCACCCCGGAACAGCCGCAGCCCTCTGTGGACCCCAATGCCATCCCACCGTCCCCAACTCCATGCGACGACTCTGACGACGACGTGGACCAAATCTTGGACTCCTTGGATAGCGAGGGCAAAAGACGCCTCTACATGAAGCTCAAGCGTGAAATGGACGCGTCAAGGTCGGACGCAGACTCCCTCGATAAACTCCAGTCGTTTTTGATTGTGTCCATCAAGTTGTACGTCATTTTCCTCCGCTTGCTCATCCCCGTGCTGCGCTACGTCTGGGATAAGTTCCAGAACAATGAGATTTACTTGGTGAATAGCAAAAACACCCAGAGCTTGTTTGACTTCACCTTGCGGCTCATGCACCGCCTCGAGGGTAGACTCGAGGAGAAGGAGCAAAGGAAGGACGACCTCAAACTCGACTCCCTCTACGAGGAGTACACTTTGAAGGCCTCGAACGCTCTTCTGGAACAGCTTTCGGCTAGGTTGCTCCCAGAGAGTGCCTGGAAAAGGAACATCGTGGACTATATCCTCAAGAGAGAAAAGAAGGAGGAGGTCGAGGACGTGGATTATTCCGCAGATCCCCGCTATAGTAAGTTCTACAGCAGGGGAGAGCTGGAAAGCTTGCCAATGTCGGTTCTAAAGGCCGCAGAGTTGTTTGTGGATGAGTTTTGATGGTAGTAAAGGGAATAACATGATCGGCCCTTCACAAGAAGATTCCAAAGAAGTTATCACCAGAACGAGCTCGTGCTATATGGTATTGCTACCCCTTTCATTGTGATCAGACTTCAATTCTCACAGAAGAATGAATTCTCACAGAAGAATTCTCAGACATCAATTAGACATTCTTCCAGAATAGTGTTTCAATTCTACCACATAAATCAGACATCAATTTTACTGGACATGATCAGACACAGGAATGGAGAGGTTCAATCCATACAGGGATCAATCTACTAGGCATAGTAGTCTGAATTATGGAAAACTACCTCAGTACCACGCTGTTGGATTCCAGTAATCCCTGAGGAAGAAATTATTCATATGGTAGCTGTCAGTTAATGGCTGCCGGTTACTATGTGATAGCTAACCTTGACAGGCCTTGATCTGTTGTGCACATGTTTTATAATTTATTAGCTAATAAACTGGCGCTTATGTAATTTTGTTTATCCCGTAACATTTTTGCAAACGAAAGGTCACAGGCGGTGAAGATAAGCTTTCGAGAAAAAAAACTCCAAAAATGTAAAAAATGTTTACATTAAACGATTGCACGAAGGCTTATAGTGAAACCCCTCAATGGTGTAGAAGTAGTTTATGAGCCACTGAATGGCAATAACAGATGGATTTACAGAGCAGCCCTTTATATGGGAGGTCTGCTGATTGGAAACGTTTCCTGTTTTTTTAAAATCCGGACACATAAACGGTTTTTATTGTCTTGCAGTTAGACTTTGAATCCCTTCTAAACGGAAAGTTTGAAAAGTGTGAAAAATGTCTCAATAGGGGGGTAAAAGGGGGAAAGGAGCGACTGCATCCAATTCGAAACAGCAAGAGTTGTTTTGTGCCGAGGTAACGTTGCTAGATCTCCATTTGATCTTGCCCCTTGCACGCGATATGTGCAACGTTGGGGTCTCTCTTATGCTGTTCCTGAAATGCGTCGTGTCTTCATCTCCTTCTCACCAGGAATAATGGAACAATACTTGCTGCAGCATTATTACAGGATGTGCATATCCTGTAAAAACATCCACACCTTCTGGGAGCAGAATTTCCGTTTTGGGACACAATCTTACGTGTTCCACACGTTTCTTTTGTGCGGTCACTCGTCTTATTAAAATAATTATCCATAAATACACGACCAGGACACGAAAGATTTTTTTTTTATTAAACTGCAGAATTTTCCCCCTTCAATTCCAGCATCATACTTTTTTTGTCTTCTTTCGCCACCTGAAGAAAAACGAAAACTTTTCCTTCCACCAAAGTTACAGAGATATCCCCTGTCCTTCAGACCATCTCTTGTATCGACCAAACAAAAGAAGCAAACTTAGTTGCGAGAAGTCCTATTTCACCACAGAACTTCTCATTCCACTGAAACTACACTCGAACACCGAGTTTCGTATTTGCCACCGTGTTTCTTGTGCCGACCAACCAATCAGAGTGCGTATTTTTCGCGTGATTTCATTGGTCCATTTGTTTCGTTTGCTGGAATTTTCTTTTTATTAAGGAGGTATTTTCTGACGCCTTGATTGGCTGGTTAGAATTAATCTACAATATCACGTGAATATATTCTCACGTGAACACCTGACCTAGATCACGTTACATATATATACAACACGAATGGCATTGTGCTCCCAAGCATTCAACCCCAACAAGCGCAGAAGTTGCGGTAGCTTCGAAGGGTTGCCTTCCGACAAAAGGGTTTGTTTGAAGAATGTATCCTTCAGATATCCCCAGACGGCAATGTACTTTTCGTCATCGGAAGACGATGATAGCGATGACGAACAGTCCTGCTACAATGCGGATCAAATAAGGGCAAAGAGGAGAGCCTCCACGAGGGTTTCCTTCTCTCTCAACTCGGATTTGTCCAAAGCTGTCTCCAAGTACAGTGACGAAGATGAACAAGACGAGGTGAGATTGAGGAAAAGTGAG
The DNA here is from genome assembly GCA_015708815.1 of Kodamaea anthophila. Classification (NCBI taxonomy): domain Eukaryota; kingdom Fungi; phylum Ascomycota; class Pichiomycetes; order Serinales; family Debaryomycetaceae; genus Kodamaea; species Kodamaea anthophila. The sequence continues at coordinate 122,149 of JACFYR010000012.1, forward strand.
GACGAAGCTACTTGTGATGACAAACCAGCCTTCTTTTTCGAAGAGCCCGTCGAGGAGATTACAAACAATGCTGCTTCCACCAATGTTGGTGCCCCAGCAAACCAAAAGAACTCCTCGGACAAGGCTGCAAGGTCGAGATGTTTCGAGTACCTTGTTGGTTCGATCGATGAGGCCTGGGCAAGGTACTGTGATGCAGCCACAAATGTGGAAGACGAGGTTTATGGATACAACACCCCAGCCTCCGTCGCCACAGATGATGAGGACTACCTCGACAACCCCACTGACATTACCGATTACGACACAGATTTCGACGACAAGAAGACATTCAGACCACGTTTGTCCTCGTCGGCACTGTGCGCATCGTTCCTGTCAACTAGGGAGGACCCGTCCTCGTGCCAATTACAGGCATTGAAGGACCGGTTGACCAAGGCCAAGTACTATTTGCAGGACTTGGTTGATAGTGATGACGCATACGACATAAATGCTTTTTGGAAGAGATGGGACATGATCAAGTACGCAACCATCGAGTTGGTTGAGGATGACGACGACGACGAGGTTGTGGAGGGAATGATTGACGAATTGGAAAGAGGAAGGTGTTGAACACATTTAAGATGCCGCCGTCAGCGATGAAAAGACGATTGGTAGGTAATGATAAATAGCTTTTGCATGCAGTGTTGATGCCGGTTTCTTCTTATTTTATATTTTTGGGTTGATTTTGGGTATATTATGTATAATAGAAAGGAACAGATAGAAGTGTAGGAAGTTTCTAATTTGCTTTTTTTTATTATGAAGTTTTCCACCATTGCGTGCCTTGTTGGGGCCATTTCTGCTGTTTGTGCCAGCGAGCTTCAGATTGGGGTACTTAAAGAGATCCCCCCGAGCGAGTGCAAGGTTAAATCAAAGGCCGGGGACATGATCTCCGTCCACTACACCGGAACGTTGGAGGATGGAACCGTTTTCGACAGTTCGTACAACAGGGGCCAGCCCATCGTCTTCCAATTGGGAGCAGGCCAAGTGATCAAAGGCTGGGATGAAGGCTTGACCAGAATGTGCATTGGGGAGAAACGTAAGTTGACCATTCCAAGCCATTTGGCGTACGGTGACAGTGGGGTGGGGCCTATTCCTCCCAAGGCTACCTTGATTTTTACTGCCGAATTGATTGATATTGCGGGTTCCCATGATGAGTTGTGACTCACGAGCGTAGCAATATTGTATTGGAGAATTTATGGACTCACTCACGAGCGTAGCGAGTGAGTGAGTAGGAAATATTGATTGGAGAATTTATGGACTCACTCACGAGCGTAGCGAGTGAGTGAGTAGGAAATATTGTAGAATATATGGGTAAGTTAAATATCCATGTATTGAGGATTCATGTATTGAGGATTCATGTATTGAGGATTCATGAGTGTAAATTAATATTCCATGTAGTGAGGCTCATGTAGGCTCGAGGACTTCATTGAGACTTAATTCATTTGACTTCATACATTAAAGGCTTCACATCATTGAGGCTTGACTGGCCATGGATTATGTTGAGCTAATTATTGCGAGACTAGAATTGAACAGGGCCTTCGCCTGGCCATGACCACTCAAATCCCACGATTGTGACTGAAATGACCTTATCTCCATGAACGAACGGGATTCCTTGGAAGAAAGTATGTGTGCTACTAGGGTAGTAAAAGAATGCTTTGGGAGCGTATTAGAATGCTTTAGTAGGTATTAAGAATGCTTTAGGAGGTATTAAGAATGCTTTAGGAGGTATTAAGAATGCTTTAGGAGGTATTAAGAATGCTTTAGGAGGTATTAAGAATGCTTTAGTAGGTATCAAGAGTGCTTTAGGAGGTATTAGAATGCTTTAGGAGGTATTAGGGTGGGCACGCACGACCTATATGCACACCCGGGGTATATTTGCAGCAAATTGCTATTTAAATTTCCACCTGACCATGTTCAAGAAACAGCTTGTGGAGTTCATTCAGTCCAGTGCCGACTTCAAACTCGTCCAAAGCCACCCCCCGTTGGTTGCCGAAAAGATCAGACGGATCTGCGTGCTTGATTCGTCCTTCAATCCCCCACATCTCGCACATTACCGATTGATTCAAGAAGCCCTTCACCACAACTACTCGCAGGAGAAGGAAACCGCGTCTGAGCGTGCAATTCTTCTTTTGCTCTCAATAAACAATGCCGATAAACTGCTGGTGCCTGTGGAGGAGTATGTGGGGCGGCTCGATATGATGCAATTGATGGCCGAAGATATACGCAGCAAGTTTCCTGAAGTTGCCAGTGTCCTGATTGGGCTCACGAAACACGCGCGGTTTGTTGACAAGTCTATTTGCATCGAGGAGAAGTTTCCGGTGAAATTGACCTTTCTCATGGGCTTCGACACATTGGTGCGGCTCTTCAACCCAAAATACTACTTTCCTGACAAGCTCTCGCACTCCCTCGAGGAGTTCATGAAGCGTACAGACTTATTCTGCTTGCTGAGAAGCATTACTGCCGCCACAGATGAGCAGCAGTTGGAGTATGTGAAGGATATCAAGAAGGGCTTGTACGATGATATCCCAAGTCACTGGGGGGACAGTGTACACGTGAAAAACAACGCAGAGAGCATTGAGACAATTAGTTCATCGGAGATTAGGGACTTGGTCAAGAGAGGCGATGGAAAATGGGAAGATTTGGTAATTGCACCAGTCCGTGATTATGTAAAAGAACATAGGTTATTTGAGTAAATAGTGTCAATATATCGTATACTATGACTACCTGACTGGCCATCAGGTGACTTCATCAGTACTGCATACAATATACCCTTTTCGGTAACCCTGTATAGGTGTTTCCTGAGATCGAGTGAGTATACGTCTCAAAGAAAGTGTATGACTGTATATGAGTACCTGGATGACCGCCTTTGTATACGAGTGTATGAGTACCTGAATGACTATCCGTATTCTACCTCTAAGTACTCCACCTGCATTTTCACCAACTTTTAATGACTTCCACCTTATGTACCTCTCCAATAACTTCTACCTATTCCTATGTCCTACATTCTAATATTCATGCTACCTGTTTTGTATTAGCTATTAAATAGTCATGAAGACCCCAAGCAAAAAAAGGCTCCATTCGACCATGGCCAACGAAGCGCTGCTCTTGGACCTTTCGAAATCGACGGAGTCATCGAAAGTGAAGTTGCCCTCGCTCTTCCTGGGGTCTGAAATAATCTTTTGGTTCTTGGAATTGGTGCACTCGATTTTTCCTCCTCTGACAACGAGGCTGATTGAGGAGGTCTTGGACCATTTCGAGCAATCAAACAGACCATCTGTGGATTTGATTTTCGCAGAGCCCTTGACCAACTTCAACAGCTTTATCGAGACTTCCTTAATGGGACCCGAAATCTCCAAAGCCCCGCCAATGGTAACAAGCTCCGGAAAAAAGTCAACCTTGTCAATGAGATTGTTGTCTGTAATCACCAAGCCACCGCCGATTTCCTTCAAAGCTGGCACCTTAACATTGTGCAACTTCTCATTCTTGCTGATGCTAAATGTGCCGCCAACGCTGGCCAACTCGGGGAGATTGAGTGTAGAAAGGTCGTTCTCAATAAGCAAGACGGAATTTGCAACCGACTCAAGCTTGGAGACGTCAAATTCCCCAACATCATGGATACTGATATTGTTTGCAGTCGTCAACTCAGGTAACCGGACCTTGACACTGTGGGCGTTGGCTGCAACGTGGAGTTTCCCGGTAATCTCCTCAACATTGCACACAATCTCCTCCAAGAAGCGGTTATTGTTGATGTCCAATACCTGTAGAGTTTTTGCTGAAAAGCCAGAAAAGCCAGTCAAAGAGGTATCAGACACTGTGATCAGCTCAAGGTCTTTGATTTCCTCGCTCAAGTGCACATTGCTCAAGATGGGCAAGACCTTCCAGTACAAAGACTTGACTGACGCCAACGAGTCAAACGCCAAAAGAGAAAGAGACGTGAGATCAACCGCCAGGAACGTGCCCTTTATGGTGTGGACATTGACCGCCTCAACTCTCACAAGCTCGGGGGAATTGCGGATAATGAGTGAGCCGTCAATCGACTCAATATTTTCAAATGACACCATGGGATACTCGTAGTTGTCGATAACAACGTCCCCGTGAACGGTTTTGCAGTGCTCAATCTTGGATAAATCATAGGGGGAGCTGATAAGGTGAGCGTCAGCAGTGCACTCTGGGGCATCAGCGGCAGACTCTGTGGGGATTACAGAGACCGTGGAGCTAGCATCAGAGTAACCTAGTGTTAGTGGGTATAGTGGGCTTGAACGTACTTGAAGTAGCAGTCAGGAGAGTGCTCAAGGTTAATAGCGGTAGAAGAAGCATAATTGTGTACAAAAAAGAATTAGGATTGCAACCATTTTGCAGCCATCAAAAAGAAATTAAATTTGAGCGAGCGAAGCGAGCGGTAGCAGTTTTAATTGAGCAGAGAGCGAAGCGAGCTGCGAATACTCAGTAATGGAGCTAGCTAGCGAGCGAAGTGAGTTCGAATGACCTGTTGTAGTATTAATTGAGCAGGGAGCGGAGCGAGCTGCGAATGGCCTGCAGTGGTATTAATTTGAGCAGAGAGCGAAGCAACTGCGAATACTCAGTTAATGGAGCTAGCGAGCAAGCGAAGCGAGCTTCAAGTGACCTGTTTTAGTTTTTTTGAGCGAGAGCGGAGCGAGCTGTGAATGGCCTGTAGTGGTATTAATTTGAGCAGAGAGAGAAGCAACTGCGAATGACCTGTTGAAGTTTAAGTAAGCAGAGAGCGAAGCGAACTGCGAATACTCAGTAAATGGAGCTAGCTAGCGAGCGAAGCGAGTTCGAATGACCTGTTGTAGTTTCGTTTGAGCAGAGAGCGAAGCGAGCTGCGAATTAACTATAGTAGATTGAGTTACTGAGCGAGCGAAGCAACTGCAAATACTCTAGTAAATGGAGCTAATTTGAGCGAGCGAAGCGAGCTTCAAATGACCTGTTGTATTTTTATTTGAGCGAGCTGCGAATACTCAGTAAATGGAGTTAGCGAGCGAGCTTCAAATGACCTGTTGTAGTTTTTTGAGTGCGAAGCAATTGCGAAAGAGCCATAGTGATATTAATTTGAGCAGAGCGAAGTCACTGCGAATACTCATTAAAAGGAGCTAGCTAGCGAGCGAAGCGAGTTCGAATGACCTGGTAGTATTATTTAAGCGAGAGCGGAGCCTGCGAATGTCCTGACATAGTATCAATTGAGCAGTTCACTTCGCTCTCTGCGAATGGCCTGTTGAAGTCTTAATATGAGCAGAGTGCAAAGCAACTGCGAATGGTTTTGTAGATTGAGCTAATGAGCTAACGAAGCGAGCTGCAAATAACCTATAGTAGATTTAAAAAGCAGAATGCGAAGTAATGAACTATAGTAGTTTTAATTCGAGCAGAGAGCGTAGCAACTGCGAATATCGTAGTATAATTTTAGCACTTCGCTATCTATAACTATAACAGATTGCTAGCCAGTGAAGCAACTGCTAATATTTATAGATTAATGAGCGTAGCGAACTACAATGAACTTGTACTGAGCCTGAGCGAGCGAAGCAACTGCAAACCTTCAGTATGAGCTAATTTGATTGAGTAACTTGTAATTTGGAGCAACTGCGACTGATTGCTGTGATCTGGAGATCTGCATCAATGCGCTCAGATGCACTATGAGTACATTCCCTAGGGCACATCGCTGTAAATACTTGTGATAGCTACCTATTCAATATTTAGATAACTAGGTCAAGCCTTCTATGATTCCAAGCTAGCCAGCTGCTGGAACACCATGTGTTTATCTGCCTACTAGTTCACTGAATTGGAATTCCCTACAGGATAGAGACAAGATTGTAAGGACTGGTCTGGCTTCAGTCTAGTACTGCATATAATACAAGCCGGTAACTACCTATATCGAGTTCCCAACTTTGTGAATATTTAAGTTGTATATTTCCTTAATCAAGAGATGAGTTCACAAAGTGTATTGACAAGATTTAAAACCGGATGTAGATAATGTGTATGTTCAGATCCTGAGTGAAGCAGGACATAGTAGAACTCACCCAAATGGCGTGAGCAAAAAGTGCAGCGAATATATGCTAATGTCCCTGAGCATGCTTGTACTACATCCCTCAGCCAATGCTTGTACTAATTTGCATACCATATCAGCGCACGCTTTTTAACGTCCTATACTACGTCCTTTCTTTATCAGATATACTTTATTGGGTGTTTTATATACTTTGTACAATCTATATATAACACCCCTTCCTCGATATTCCTAAGCCATTCTCTCCATCCCTTATTCGCTTTGTCCTAATTAGCTAACAGCCGTGTATCCATTATCAGTGCCAAAAATCAGTATTCTTTCAGATGGCTCCAATTTATCCTAACCGTTAGTTCGGTTCGTCAGTAGCATTTGGTCCACCCTCGCTGCCCAGTCGTCAGTAGCTATGTTAGACACGGTATTCTGGACATTGTCCACACACAGGCAAAGCTTCATTCTTTATTGCTGGTAAAGCATATTATGGTACCGTCCACCTAGGGTTTTGCCATTGGAAAGGTAAATGGCTCCAAAATACTGATCTAATATCTTTTAAAAGCGTAGTCGCCTAAATATACACGTCCTCTAATTCAATCTCCCTAAAGAATCGGTAGTCGAAACAACCGGTAGTCTACCTCAGTGAATCATCAAATAGGTCTTCCTCAGTGAATCATCAAATAAGTCACTCAATGAATCATCAAATAAGTCTTACAGTGAATCATCAAATACCTGTCTTCACTCTCGTTCAATGGTGTCAATATGTCTTTCCATACCATTTGTAAATATCAACACATCGCCAGCTATATCAGATGGCAATCCACATCCTATTAAACAATAAGTTAGCCACTGTGGAACTTCCATCTCAGTTGATCACGTAACATCCTGCATATGCCTAGAATCTCCAAATTAGATGATGGACGTCAATATCGATATTCCTATGTATTGTACTCTATCCCGTTCGTCGATAGTTGGTATTCCTAAGACAGCTCACAGATTACGCATTATCCTAGTTCAATACCTATTTATTCACCATATTCCTGACTCTGCTCAGTTAGCATTTGATATTCCTGACCTCGGCTAGTTGATAATGATTCCTCACATCGCTACGCTAGATCTAAATAGCTCAATAGCATTTGATATTCCTCACCTCGCTACGCTAGGCTCTCAATAGCTCTTTTTAGCTCTGTTCCTCAATTTTCCTATGTATTCCTGCTCAGTTGATAGTGACTCACCCCGCTACGCTAGGTTCTAAATAGCTCAAGAGCATTTGATATATCTCACCCTCGCTTCGCTAGGGTTCTCAATAGCTCGTAAATAGTTCCTATTTATTCCTCACCCTCGCTAGGGTTCGTCAATAGCTCGTCAATAGTCCTAGTATTCCTCACCCCGCTACGCTCGGGTTCGTCATACCAAACTCTTCACACTCGTCTGCGCACTCTCAACCACCTCCACACTAGGCTTAGGATCCGGCATCAACATAATCGGTCCATCGTCAGTATAAGTAATCCTATTAATCTCCGACCGATCTGGACACAACGCAGCACCACGTCTTCCAATCAAGTACCATGGCAAGTTAAAGACATCCTCCATGGACTCCAAAGATCTACCCGAAATCTCTGGAATAAAGAACCAGGACCAGAACAAAGCAATGATGCCCACGGCAAAAAAGAAGAAAAAGGCCCCCGATTTGTTCATGGAAATCATCATCTTTGGAAGGGCCTTGGAGTTACCATACTGGTTGGCAAAGTGCAAGACCATGACAAGGGACTGGGCAAACGAACGGATACCAAGGGGAAAGATTTCCGAACCAAGCAAATACTGGACCGAGTTGAAACCCATGGTCCAACCAACACCCGAGAGGTAAATGGCCGCCATGGCGGCCCTGGCCGCAGCCTTTTGAGAACCAGACAAATCAGCATCCAATTCAGTGGCCTGGGGGACCACCTTCAAGAAAATGGCAAAGTAAAGCATGGTGATGGATTGCACGGCAATACCAATATACAAGGCCTTTCTTCTGCCCAAGAAATCAATGATGAAGAAGGCCGAGAAGTAGGCCGAAACAAACTTGACACAGCCCAAAACAAGCGTCATTTTCATCACCTCCACCCCACGAATGCCAACAAACGAAAACAAGTCGGTAGCGTAGATTGTGATGGCATTGGCACCAGACCACTGACCAAGAATCTGGGAACAAGCGCCAATGGCGAAAAACCTATAGCGAATCGACTTGACCATCACAATGTCTCTCAACTTCTTCCAAATGGGGTAGTTACGGTTGGCTTCTCTTTCCAAAAGAACCTGTTCCTGCACATCGGCAATCTCACTCACGATATACGGGTGGTCCTCGGGTAATCTTCTCAATTTACACAAATTAGCCAAGGCCCTGTCGGTCTTTTCCTTCATCAAAAGCCATCTGGGAGACTCCACACAGAAAAATGAGCCAATCAAAACCAAGCCGGCCAAAATGAGCTTGACAGAGGTGGGGATGATCCACTGTTTGTTGGAAAGCCCAGAAATGTGCTTGGCCGTACCGTAGTTGGCACCGTAGGCAACAAAGATACCAAAGTAAACGGCACCTGCAAAGAGACACCCAAAAAGTCCACGATAGGCAGGTGGGGAAACTTCCGCCATGAAGGTGGGGCCGATGGTCGTGGTCTGCCCAATTGCCAATCCTTCAATGAGACGTCCTGCATACAACTGGCCCACGCTTCGCGACGTGATTTGGATAATGGCTCCCACAATCCACAACACACACACTCCCTGGAGCGTCCGCACACGCCCAAATTTGTCCACGGTGTACATGGCAATGAGGGCACCGCCCACCGAGCCCAACTGGACCATGGATGTGATGTTGGACTTGAGGTTGGCGAGCTGGTCCTTGGTTTTGGATTTATCTTTGAGACCAAATATCTTATTGAACGACGGCTGGTAAATCGAGCCAGCGATATTACCTTCGTCGTAACCACGCGCAGCACCTAGGATCCCGAAAACAAACACCGTGAAGAAGAGAGTGGCATTGTAAATTTCTTTGGGCGAGTGGATATCAACCACTCTCCACCGGAACTTGGTCTTTTGAGCTGCTGGTGGTTCCAGTTTTTCCGTAACCGGCAATACGGCCTCTTTTTCCTTGATAGACATCCTGAGTTATGAGACAAGGGGGCCATTTTTCTGCTTTTATATGCGAAACAAGAATAGAGTGCACGGAGGGGTATTTTTTGGGCCCGGACTTTTTTTCTTACGCAAAGCGCTTATGCCGGCGTGCAGATGTGGGGGACAAAAAACAACCATGACTGAAGCTCTCCGGTGAAATCGCTAGTACTCCGAGGATCTGGCAAATGCTGGGCAACGTCTGTCAAGTTAGCTTGGCAAAAGTTGACACACGGGTAAAACTTGGCAAAGCGTTCCACTACTTGGCTATGAAATGCGGAGATGGTAATGCGGGCAAATGTTGCGTTTGTGACACAAAGCCATATTAGCCCTGTTTTGCCGAAGATAAATCGAGTCAGAAGGAGCTGTAGAGTGTAGATGTAGAGGTGAGATGTAGAGGTGGGATGTACAGGTGAGATGTACAGGTGTAGATGTACAACTGTACAACTGTACAACCGTACAACTGTATAACTGTACAGCTGTTCTCTTTTTTCACGCTGTTTAAGCACGGTTGTAGCCTCGAGCGGAATGATTACTTTGTTGTACCCCACCTCACCCGATTCGACAAGAGCAGAAATGTGGGGTAATAATCGTGCTGTTTGCAAATAATAATTCCGCGGCTATTGGAGCTGGTTTTTTATCTTGCGACGCCCAACATTGCTGAAACAGGGCTCTCAAATTGCATATACGTTTTGAGTAACGTTTCGTGCTGCGAGCGAACCAGTGTTGTATTGAGAATGAGGGTAATCCCCGCATTCTTATTGGACCCCATCTCGGAGTTGGGGGTATGTCAAAACGAGTACACAAAATACACACAAAAAGAGTTCCTGCATGGGACCAATGTAACATTACGAACCGATGGTTTCATTGGATAAAACCGTACAATGACGTAGTACAACTCGAGCGTAGCGAGAGTTGTAGCAAGTTTATAGTGAGAGTGATAAGCAACTTGGGCGTAATAAGCAACTCGAGCGTAGCGAGAGTTGACAAGTCCTGATGCAGCATTTGAAACTTCCTTAGATGATGTAGCATTAAAAGTTTTCTAGATGATGTAGCATTGAAAAGTTTCCTTGATGTAAGCATTGAAAAGTTTCCTTGGTGATGAGCATACAAGTTTTCCTAGATGATGAGCATACAATTTTTCCTAGATGATGAGCATACAAGTTTCTTGCTGACATAAGCATTACAAGTTTCCTTGATGGCATTACAAGTTTTCTTCTGATATGAGCACTACAAGTTCCTGAACATTACAAGTTTCTTCTCACCTCATCAAACGGCTGTGCTACCCATTATAGACAGGTTGAAGCTGAATCTTTCACCAAAGGGAGCTGTATATCACCACCTCATTTACGATACTTCTTTGCCCTCTGTTTGGTAATCCCCTTCATACGCCCACTAAGCCGGATTGCCCTGATATAGCCACAATGCTGCTGCTATTGATTCTGTGTATGGGTGCAAACATAGATGAGCTAGGAGCCGAAGAGTAGACTCAATCACCGAGTGAAACGAGGTGATGCTACCTAAATGTATATCGAATTCAATCACCGAGTGAAACGAGGTGATGCTACCTAAAAGTATATCGAATTCAATCACCGAGTGAAACGAGGTGATTGCTACCTAAAATGAATTCAACCACTAACAAATACTAATCTCACTTAACAAGTACTAATCTCACTTCTCAAAGTACTAATCTACTCTTAACAAGTACTAATCTCACTTAACAAGTACTAATCTCACTTAACACTAATCTCACTTAACAAGTACTAACCAGTACTGAGCAGTGTAGCTAAGTTCTCCAGTTTTCAAGTGCCCAAGAGCCAGAGTGGTTTTTCTCATGCACCATGCACAACCTATTAACTATTGACGTAATGAACTGGGTATGAGAATAGCACAATGAGCGAAGCGAATTGGGCGACCATATGAGCATAAGCACAATGAGCGAAGCGAATTGTGGAAATAATAGAGCTCAGTAAATAAAGACAATAAGCGAAGCGAATTGTGCTAAAATAATAGTGGTAAGTAACTAAACACAATTCGCTTCGCTTATTGTGCGAGAAATAGAGCTCAGTAACTGGGAAGCGCATTTCGCGATCATATGAGCATAAGCACATTTCGCTTCGCTCATTGTGCGAAATAGAGCTCAGTAACTGGGAAGCGCATTTTGCGATCATATGAGCATAAGCACAATTCGCTTCGCTCATGTGCGTTGAGCTAGCATTTATCTGGACCATCAGAGTGATGCTACCAAACAATCACTCTTCGCATACTCTAAACAATAACATCACTCTTCACATACTCTTCGCTTCGCTCAGAGTATGCTACAAGTGGGCATCTATCCCAGACTAGCCAGTGCAACGGGAAGCCAACTTTATGGCGTGATCTTGATGAGGTAGCAAAGAGACAGACGGATTGGTTGGCCATTTCTGCATTATAAGGACTGATAGACTATGTCACGTTATATTTAGGTGGTGAAGATGGAAAGTGAGTCGAGTGGTCTGTCACGGATCTATAGCACAGCCTATGAGCATATTTCTGTCATGTATCCAAGTGATACAGCCTATGAGCATATCTGTCATGTATCTAAGTGATACAGCCTATGTGCACATATCCTCTTATAGGCGGACGAACATATTTATCGGTAGTAGTAAAATACATAAGTACCTAAAGTCAAGTGTATTTGCCTTTTAAGGTAAATATGACTCAATAGGTAGCATCGAAATCATTCGTCTTCACTTTTTCTTCCTTATACTACTCATAATACCTTAAGACAATCGACATTCGTTCGGATATGGAATATTTTGTAATTGGTAACATATTCTGACAACTTCTCCTCAGATATTTTTATCCTGCTCTCACAACTCTTTCCTCAGTTCGACAATACACTCACATATTACTCACACTCGCTCCTCAGTTTCGATAATCTTTTCACTTGGATTTCTCTTCGCTCTTTCACTCACAAATAATTTGTTGCTTCAAGCTCACATCTGAGCGAAGCCAAGATGTGTGCTCATAACTGTCTTTCAGATATTCCTTTTTCCTGCATTCACACTCGCACTCGATGCTCGATAACCCCAATCTGATTGGTTTTCTTCAACCTCAAATGTTCTCACAATTTTTATCTTCACGCTCGTTGACTCGTTTTCACTCAAACATTCTCACCACACTCGCTCATATTCGTTTTCACTCAAACATTCTCACTCAAACCTCGCTCATATTCGTTTTCACTCAAATATTCTCACTCACTCGCTCATATTCGTTTTCACTCAAATATTCTTACTCACACCTCGCTCATATTCGTTTTCACTCGAATATTCTCACTCACACCTGGCTCGTATTCGAAAATCATTTTCAATAGGATATTCACACCTCGCTTCGCTCAGTGTTCGATAACTTTTCACCAAATTTTACTCACTTCGCTCGCTCAATATGCTATAACTTTATAGACTAAATGTTAGGAATACCACACGGGAATTTGTTTACAACCGGCTTATTACCGAGAAATTGTACCTGTTAGAGCAATACACGTATTTAGTCGGAACCTGGCGTTCCGAATTGGGTGACATGCAAACCTCCGGACAGTCCCTTACAATAATCATGGTACTCCATTTGCAAATATTTGCCAATTGAACACTTAACGTCATTTGGCATCGCTTAGCTCAATGGATGCTGAGTTTACAGCTGGAATCGATAAGTTGAGCACATTGAAGTTGAGCACATTGAAGTTGAGCACATTGAACGTCATTTGCACACATTGAACGTTATTTGCACACACTGAACGTTGTATTTGCACACGCTTGCGCACATTTCGCTCAGCTCAATGTGCTGTATCATTTGCCATTTCGCTCCGCTCAATGGCAAATGGGCAATGTGCTAACGGCGACTACTCGCTTCGCTCGTGAGTCGCCTATCCTGCTCATACACAAATCCATTCTCAACAATGATAAGCATGACACATTTGCACATTTGCACATTTCGCTCCGCTCAATGTGCAAATGGGCAAATGGGCAAATGTGCTGTATCATTTGCCATTTCGCTCCGCTCAATGGCAAATGGCAATCAATCCTGCTCATACAACAACCCACTCTCCCCCCTAATCCCATCCAACAACCCAATCATCCTCCTACTCTCCTCCCACGACATCACCCTACTCTCCTTCTCCCCCCTCCTCAAACACTCGCCAACCTCTGCAGCCTCATAAAAGAAACCCCTCCCCCCATTGAGCTCCTTTGTAAAGTCCTTCTCATACACCTCGCCAGAGTACATAGTCACCTTGTATCCCCTAGGGGACGGAGACCCCCCATGGGAGTATACCTCCACACGGCCCTTATCGCCCTCGATGCGCACGATAATGTCGTTATCGTAGACGGAGTCGGTGTGCACACTGGTGGTCATGATCGCCTGCTGCTTGTGGACCGTGTTGTTAAAGATGGCCGAGGCAATAAAGTCCACCTCGTCCTCGTTTCCCGTCAAGGAGTCGAGTGTGAGCTGGGACAGAACATTCCACTTGCTGGGCTCCAGGTCGGGGTGCAAACAGAGCCTACAGTAGGTGGCTGGATAAATGCCCAAGTCCAACAAGGCTCCGCCGGCGAGTTTCTTGTTTACAATGCGGTGCTCAGGCCCCAAGCCGTCCCACTCGTACATACGGGCCGAGAAATTGGCCAAAACACGACGCACCCCACCAATAATCTTCTTGTGGTGCAAATCGTCCTGGAGCTCGACAAAGGCCGGGAAAAAACGTGACCACATGGCCTCCATGAAGAAAACATTCTTTTCCTTGGCCGCCGCCAAAACCTCGTCCAATTCTCGCAAATTCACCGTCACGGGCTTTTCGCACAAGATGTTTTTGCAGCCCTCATTAATGGCACGGAGCACAAACGGCGCGTGCAGCGTGTGGGGGAGGCCAATGTAGAGCACATCCACATCGGACGCTATGATCTCGTCGTACGTCATGGCCTCAACGCCATCCAAGCCGTTTTTCTCAATGTAGCCCGCAGCACGCTCTTTGGAAGACGCCCCCACGGCCGCCACCTCGTGCACAAGCTTCAGCGGACCAATAGGGTTGTTTGCAAGAACCTTCAAGTCCTTGATGAACTGGAGGGATATGTTTCCCGCTCCAACAATTCCCCAACGGATAGACATGGAGAGAATGTGGGAATATGGGGTTTATATAGAAAAGAATGGATTAGGTAAGCATTCGGTTGGTGAGAGACAACCAAGACCCAAAGACTTTCAAGGGGATAACGATAAAGATAACGAACACGTGAAGGTAGGAATATGAAGAACTAGACGGCTCACAATAGTTTGTGGGGGCCAAAGGGACGGGAATATGGAATGCGACATTGATTAAAACAATGTTACATTGAATGATATTTGAGAATCGAACGAAGTGAGATTCGAAGTCGAGTGATTAGTAGGTTGAATGAGAATCGAACGAAGTGAGATTCGAGTGAATTGAGTGATTGAGTGAGAATCGAACGAAGTGAGATTCGAGTGACTTCAGTAGTTGAGTGAGATTCGACCGAATTGAGTGATTAAGTGATTAGTGAATGAGTGATTAAGTGATTAGTGAATGAGTGATTAAGTGATTAGTGAATGAGTGATTAAGTGATTAGTGAATGAGTGATTAGTGATTGGGTGATTTAGTGATTAGTGATTGAGTGATTGAGTGATCGAGGAGAACAATCGTCGAAGTGATTTGAACGATCCGAGTGATTGAGATTAAGTATTGACTAATAATTGAGTGATTGTATTAAGTGAGATTGTTTGTGTTTATTGAGTGACGGGTGGATTTGTGCCAGGCTGATTTTTCTTTTGCCGTTTCACAATACCATGTGGTAGATGTGGGGATTCCCGGGCCCCACAAAACTAATTTTGAGCACTGAATACCAAGACATTGATGGATTGCTAGTAGGTTTTGTGATATCAAGTTCCGAGATTCTCGTAGATTATACGAGAAGGAGAGCAAGAGGAATAGGATGGGTATGAAAAGAATGGGTTTGAAAAGAATGGGTTTGAAAAGAATGGGTATGAATGAGTATGAAAAGAATGAGGATAATGAATGAGTATGAATGAGGATGGAAATGAATGGGTATGAAAATGAATGAGTATGAAAATGAATCAGTAGTATGAATGAGTATGACAGTATGAATGTCCTTAAACAGTCTGGAGCATTGGGAAACTATGCTTGTGAATATCTAAAAGAAGACGGTAACTAGAGCTACATCAAAGGGATTACACCTCCTTTAATACTTCTTATATTTTCAGAGCCTAAGAGTCAAATAGGGCTGTATAATGAATAATCTGTATGACAATATGCCTAATACGGCTGATGAAAAACTTGGTATGACTACTGAATGTGGCTGAGGAAAATGAACGATCTGTATGGAATATAAAAGAATGATTGAGTATTGAATATGACTGTGGCTCTATGATAGACTGACTTCTCTATGATAGACTGACTTCTCTATGATAGACTGACTTCTCTATGATAGACTGACTGGCTCAATGATAGACTGACTGGCTCTATGATAGACTGACTGGCTCTATGATATACTGACTGGCTCTATGATATACTGACTGGCTCTATGATATACTGACTGGCTCTATGAATATGACTGACTTTGGCTCAATGAACTATATAAACGAGTTGACTACTTAACTCACTTATCGATTTATGACCTCTCACTACTCAGTCATGTCTAGGCGGCTCGTCTACGTTGTTTTATCGGAACTGTTCCGTATCCGGATACATAGAAAGTGTACCTGAATATCTCTCTATGCACTTGTTGAGTACACCCAAACTTGCTCACCAAATTGAACTCAATATGAACTCTACCAGCTAATACTCCTCAGTTCGCGCACGCCAGTACTTTCCCCCAGCCAACATGTCGGATATCTGAAGTCAAGCATTTCCAGATAATCCCGTCCCTCTGGGATCACACTGGAAACATAATATGATTCATTGTCAGGAGAAGTCTAATTGTATCATGGAAGCGAATTATGGGCCGCCTCATTACGTCTGAAAAGTCTAATTGAGATGAAAGCCTAATTTGAATATTTGGTCCAAGTCTATTCATTATAGAAGCGAATTATTCAGAGGCTGCCTCATTAGGTCTGAAAAGTCTAATTTGAATATTTGGTCCAAGTCTATTCATCATAGAAGCGAGTTATGTCGTAGTACATCGCGGTCTGACTTATAAAGTCAGCTATTATAGAAATATCAAGTCTATTGGCTGATTCCATTTGGTAAGTCTATTATAGAAATATCAAGTCTATTGGCTGATTCCATTTGGTACGTCTTGCTAATAGAAATATCAAGTCTATTGGCTGATTCTATATGGTCAAGTCTTGCTCATAGAAATATCAAGTCTATTGGCTGATTCCATTTGGTAAGTCTTGCTCATAGAAATATCAAGTCTATTGGCTGATTCCATTTGGTAAGTCTATTATAGAAATATCAAGTCTATTGGCTGATTCCATTTGGTACGTCTTGCTCATAGAAATATCAAGTCTATTGGCTTCTATATGGTCAAGTCTAATGTGTCAGAAATATCATAGGTGTTCTCGAATATCATAGGCTAGTCAGTATTCATAATCATTCGTCTGATCATAATCACCTCAGACGTATTATCACATCACACCACCACGTTCTGAGAATTCACTTCACTTCAACGAGTGATCCAATCTCACTTCGTTCGATTAGATCTCTTCGTTCGATTAGATCTCTTCGTTCGATTTGATTAGCTTCTCATTGCCGTGGTGTACATTAACAATCAATCACCTAAAACCCTTAAGATCACTATTGAGACAGTCTCAGAATAAGGCTACCAAACATAGCTAGTAGGTCAGTCATCAATCTCGACATCTCTGAATGACCGTGAATTGTCCATAATACTGTGACGTCCACGAATGATTCAATATATCTGTATTCAATGATACATCAGGCAAGATGATAACGTATTCGATGATTAGCATCATTTGAACATAATATTAGCATCATTTCAACATAATATTAGCATCATTTCAACATAATATTAGCATCAAGAACATAATATTAGCATCAAGAACATAATATTAGCATCATTTGAACATAATATTAGCATCATGATTCGCATCATGATCATCATGATCATCATGATTCGCATACCTACAACTTCTCTTCAATATCCTCGAAATCCTCCTCGTCCTCCACCTTCAAGACCTTGGCCACGCCGGCCTTTTCCCTAAACTCCTCCAACGCCCCGGCATACAACATTTTGCCCTCCAGGCCGCTGGTCTGGGGAATCCAGTAGAGCAAGACAAAAGGCGTGCGGATACGGCCGTCGTCGGTCTTGAGGGGGTGCGAGAGCAACACAAAGGACGGCGAGTTATCGGGCAACTCCTCGGCCAATTCCTCAAGGCTCGTGAGGATCTCGCCGTTTGTAACAATCTCGTACGACGTCTTGTCGATGGTGTAGATGAGCGCCTGGACAGACGTGGCACGAGCAGACTGGAAGCGGAACTTGTTGAGAAATGAAGTGGTCTCAGATGAGTAGGAGTAGAGAGAGGGCTGGGTTAGTATGAGTCGACCGAACACCGAACACCGAACGAAGTGAGGTGTGAGTGTGAGGTGAGAACGACAATCAACAATGATAAGGATGAACACCAAACACCGAACGAAGTGAGGTGTGGTGAGAACGACAATCTCAACAATGATAAGGATGACCGAACACCAAACACCGAATAAGTGAGGTGTGAGACAATGACCATCTCAACAATGATGAGGATGAGCAATGATAAGGATGTCCAAACACCGAATAAGTGAGGTGTAGGCAATGACCATCTCACAATAAGTATGGCGATGATGAGATGAGAATGATTAGGGGCCGATAGATACCAGATGATCTGGATATTCCAGGACTAGTACCATTAGGGCTGGATGATAGGACAGATGACGTGACGGAGACTGACAACACTGCTGTATCTGTGTACATACTCATCGATGGCTGTGTCGTATGGTGTACAGTAATGAAACAACAATAGTCTCTGATCTCAGTGAGACATGTACCATGCTGGTAAGCTGTATCATGTCGTGCTTGGTAATATCAGGACTCTGGTGAATGTATCAATAGGACTCTGGTGAATGTATTAGTAGGACTCTGGTGAATCAGTGACATGGTCCATGCTTGGTAGTCTGTATATGCTTAATGTCCGTAAAGCTCCCTCCAAACTTTGGAACATGCTAGAACAGATCGCGTTGGTCTACCTTTGCGTATCTTCTATTGGTCGTCATTTGTCTCGGTCACAGGAGCCTTTGAGTAGAACGGATCATTACGCTGGATATCGACAGGTGATTGCTATCGATCATAGCCCTAGGTACTTCTGGCCGATCAATATCGGTTGATACTGCTGATTTATATGATGGTTTGACCTTTTGATTATGCTGGCTGATCGATATGGTTACTTAACCTTTTGATTATGCTGACCAATCGGCTGATAGTGCTTACAATCACCCTGGGTCTATCAGAATAACACCACTCCGCGAGATCATCGCTAAGACACCCTGGTAATATCCTGATACCCTGTGATGACCTGGTGCACTATTCTAATATCTGTGGCCCCACGTGACTCGAATATCGGTGCTCACCATAAGCGTAGCGATACCATCGGCTGATTTGATATCTGGCGGCCACGATTAATGATTCGATTGATAATCCATACTGTGATTCGAGTACTGTATGGCCACTTCCTCAGCTCGATGATCAGGATCCTGGTAACAATCATCTCATCTGGCTCACCTTAGTCTAGAGCATTCCGTATGTGACAACTCGTACATTAGTGTTCAATATCATAGCTCTGATCATGGATAACCGTTGATGGATCATCGTTAGTCAATAGCTCTGATTATGGATAACCGTTGATCATTAGTCAATATCATTATAACTAGCGTAATCACCCTGGCTCTAATAGCTTTATATCCTGCTGCCCGTTTGGACTGATGCATGATATCTCATTCTGGTCTAACTTGAATCAATCATCCTGGCTGTGATTCGAACGCTAATCATTCTGGTATAACTTGAAGTGATTCGAATACTTATCATCTGGTGTACTTGAGTCTCTTCCCACTTGATCATCCTAGCCCATCAACCATCTGTGTACTCCATCACTGTTTATCACAATCACCTATCTATCTCCCGGTAATCAATGCCGTCGTTCGATATTCTTCGGTACTCACCGCTTGTGTTACGATATCAGATCATCCTGTCATCTGGCATAATCTAATCATTATGGCTCACCATTAGAATCCTATCATCCTGGATATCTAATATTCTGATCACCACAAATCGTGTAGCTCACCCGCTGCGTGATATCCTAATCACGGTTGCTACCACGGTCGTGATGAGAGATCGTAATCATCGGTAGCTCATCACGCTTCGCGTGATTCGAACATCCTAATCAGTCTGGTTGCTGCTCGTGATTCGAACATCCTTATCAGTTGCTCACTCTCTTCGTGGAATCCTAATCAGTTTGTTGCTACCACGCTCGTGATTCGAACATCCTAATCATATTTGTAGCTCACCCGCTCGCGTGATCCGAAAATCATAATCACGGTTGCCACCCGCTTCGCGTGGTTCGAAAATCCTAATCAGTTTGTTGCTACCACGCTCGTGATGAGAGTTCCCAATCAGTCTGCTTGCTCACCACGCTTCGCGTGATTCGAACATCCTAATCAGTCTGGTTGCTCGCGTGGTTCGAAAATCCTAATCATCTAGTTTCTCACCACGCTTCGCGTGGTTCGAATATTACTTACCATTTTTAATCATTTCAAAACATGAAGAAACTCCTCATTGAGTTCCTCAAAAGTACGTTTATCCCCCCTTCCCACTAACCCAGACCGCATCTACCTCGGTGCCTTTGACTACGCTCCCCAAGACACCTCCGAGCTAGTCTACTTCACCGTCCAGGAGGCCCTTCCATACAATGCGTTCCACCTCGACTTTGGTCCCCTCCATATCGGCAGTTTGTACCGTTTTGCCGTAGTTCTCCACAACATACTCAACGAGGAGGCCAACCAAGGCAAGACCATTGTTTTATACCTGTCCACGGATCCCAAAGACCGCTCCAACACCGCGTGTCTTCTTTGCTGCTACATGGTGCTTGTTCAGTCGTGGTCGCCGCACCAGGTGTTGCAGCCTATTCTGCAGATCTCGCCCCCGCTCCAGGCCTTTAGAGATGCTGGATACTCTGCCGCAGACTTTGAAATCACCATCCAGGACGTTGTTTACGGCATGTGGCGCGCCAAGGAGCGCGGCATGGTTGACTTGACTACCTTTAACCTTGAGGAATACGAGCAGTACGAGCGCGTGGACCAAGGCGACTTCAACGCCATCCTGAAGGATTTCATTGCGTTTGCCTCGCCCCAGCAAAAGGGCTCGGAAATCAACACCCCGTTCCAGAAGGTTCTCGACTACTTTGAGGACAACAACGTCCAGCTTGTGGTTCGTCTCAACTCCCACTTGTACCGCGCCAGTGAGTTTGAACGCAGGGGCATGCAACACGTAGATTTGATCTTTGACGACGGAACGTGTCCTTCGATGGACTATGTTAGGCGCTTCATTGGTGCCGCTGAGTGTGTCATTGCCAATGGAGGAAAGATTGCCGTTCATTGCAAGGCCGGTTTGGGCCGCACGGGCTGCTTGATTGGTGCCCATCTCATCTACACCCATGGGTTCACTGCCAACGAGTGCATTGGCTATATGCGTATGATTAGGCCTGGAATGGTGGTGGGGCCCCAACAACACTGGTTATATCTTCACCAGAATGACTTCCGTGACTGGCGCCATACCATGGTGTTGGATAACCGCCCAGACGACCTCATTGGTGGGTTGTTCCCTCTCTGTCCTTATGAAGAGTTCAAGGCTAGAATGAGAGAAAAGCGCAAGGAGCAGCTGGCAGACTGCTCGTTCCAGACCCCAGTCCGGAGGAGAAAGATTCTGGGGGCTTTGACCCATAAGATCCAGACCGCAGTGCCCAGTGATTCGCCGGGGCAGCCAAGAAAGACAAAGGAACAGAGCTTGGAGATTGTAAACAATTCAGATGATGAGGTGGTGGCGACCTATCAGATCGAGGAGCCGGATGACGAGCGATATCCGGCCCCGATGTCGTTGACAAAGACGACGACAACGACCACGACTACGAGGACGGTGAGCACGACAATGAGCCCGGGGAGTCCGGGAATGAAGATGGCGAAGAATAGGGCGAGGGTGGGGAGTGGGAAGGGGGTGGGGGGGTATAGGAGGAAGATTAGTGGAAGAAAAATGTAGCTCACCACGCGAAGCGTGGTGAGCTACAAAGTGGATTGGAATGTTCGAACCACGCGAAGCAGCTACAAAATTGATTAGGATGTTCGAATCACGCGAAGCGTGATGAGCAACCTGGATTATTAGAATTATCGAATCACGCGAAGCGTGGTGAGCAACCTGGATTATTAGAATATCGAACCACGCGAAGCGTGGTGAGCTATTTAAGATGATATAGATTTCCGAACCACGCGAAGCGCGGTGAGCTACAAAGTTGATTCGGATGTTCGAATCACCGAAGCGTGATGAGCAACCTGGATGATAAGAATATCGAACCATGCGTAGCGTGGTGAGCTACAAAGTTGATTCGGATGTTCGAATCACCGAAGCGTGATAAGCTACCTGGATTATTAGAATATCGAACCATGCGTAGCGTGGTGAGCCTGGAATGATTGGAATATCGAACGTGGTGAGCACAGGAGTGATTTGAATTGAATCACGCCCATACCGAATGATTAGGATTCAAACACTAGGATGATTAGAATTACCAAATCACGCGAAGGTGAGCTATTCGATGATTGAACCACGGCGTGGTGACGATGACAAGGATGTTCGAATCGCACGAGTGCGAGCAACTAATGATCAGTATCTCACCCCCAAAGTGGTAATCATTCAGGATGATCAGATCTCGAATCACGCGAAGGTGGGCCATATAAGGTGATTAGAATTACCGAATAACGCGCGTGGTGAGTACCAGGATATTTGAATTACCGAATCACGCCAAGTGTGCAATATGACCATCTCAAGCCATGCACCAGGATGATCAGATCGAACCACAAAGGTGAGCTATACGATGTTGCGTGGTATGTCATCATAACGCACCTGAGTGGTAAGCGTTCAGGGTAATTAGTACCGAGCTATATGATATGATATCACCAGAACGAGTCATAGTGAGCACAGAATGATGATATTCGACCAGCCAGGATGACCCAACTCACACGATGGTGAGCACCAGAATATCCCAGCCAGAAAGATTTCGAACATGCGGGGCGTAGATGTTAGAATAAGCCATATTACATCGCGCGAAGTGGAAGAATGATCAGCCGGATTGATATCTGGTTGAACATCTAGAGAATATCGTCCTAAGGTGGCTTGACCAGAGTGATATAACGCTCAACTCAAGTGACTCAGCAACTGTGATTGTTACTGTAATTAGTATCGCTTCGCCATAATGTTAGCCAGGGTGATGATATTGTATCATGAGATACAAGAATGTTGAATCATCTTGATATCACCAAGCCATACAATTGAGCATTGAGCGAAGCGAAATGGCTCAATTGTTCGTTGATGAGTAAATGATCACTGTCAGCAAATTGTCATCATTGAGTAAATGTTTACTGCAAATTGTCGTCATTAACGAGTTAAATTGAGTACACCCAGGATGATATGGAGAGTCATAATGTCGCAGCCGCTAACTAGAACAGTCAACACGAAGCCAACCGACTACACTTTTGGTGCCATCCCACTTGTTCTGAGCATTTATAAGATCAAGACCAGGGTCATCCAATTGTGCCTATACCCTATCATGGCCCATGCTATTGGTTCTCTTTCACCTGGCGTGAACATGGCATATTTGGTCTACCTCAAGTGAGTAGATTATGAGAGTGTATCATATGAGATGACCAGGATATACCCTTTGATAGATACAACAGGATGCTATCAAGGGAATGTCGAGCTTTGATCTGAGGTCCACAGATATGTTCTACCGTTTGATATGATGTCCACAAATATGTTCTACGTTTGATATGAGGTCCACAGAATGTTTTACCGTTTGATATGAGGTCCGCAGCTATTTTTTTGCCATATGATCTGAGTGTGCTATACTCTATCTGATCTATTCATCTTGATCTGAGGTCGCTGCTGTTCTGAAATGACCACCTTGAATAAACGGACACTATCGAATCCTTGGTCCTAGCCTTTCCAGCTCAAGGGGCTCTGATGGACCCACAAAGTCTATCCCTGGTCCTGGAACAGACAACTCGATGAGCTACGTTTATGCTCAGATTCGCTGTGAGGAGAGCTATCCTCAGGTTGAGCAGTTCATTCTGTTGAAACATGATCACAACGCTCGCTGTTCGTGTTGATGGAGGCCCGCCCCAGTTGAGAGTGTACAGCTATCCACTATTGTCTGTACAGCCCTATCGTTCACTGTACAGCCATATTGTTCACTGGTACCTACATCCATATCGCTGTGATCTAGAACCATGAACTCTTGAATAGAATCCATCGCTCATTGCCATCTTCGAAACCCGGTTTGTTTCGGATCACTAGTTTCGGTCGATCTGAACCTTTGTGAAGATCTAGATGTACCCCAAACTATTCAACCAATTTGTATTCGGGTCGTGAAAGATTTGTCATGGCCCAACTGTACCCAATAAATTTAAACAGCAGCGACGTAGGATGATATCGCTGATACCAGGAATACTCTGATGGACAATGGAGCGGGCGAAATTCCCTACATTCCCCTACAAACAACTATGCCTCAATTGTTCCCACATCCCCTTTCATTGCAATGCCTTCAATTGTACTTTTTTACCGATGAGTGCCACGTACCTGACTCAGACATTGACTAGGAGGTCAAGGATGTAGATGACACCTACTGACGAACTCTAACGAAGCTGCCTTAGTGAAGTTTGCACTCAGCGAAGCTGAGTCATTGTGAAGACTATTAACGAACTCTGAGTCATAATCGACTCTACCGAGCTAGAGACGGATAAATAGTGAGAAATCGACTCCAGGAGCTAGTGAGATCCATAATGAAGACAATTAACGAACTATAGCGAAGCTAGAGGGAGGATTTGGTGAGTCAACAAGAAAGCTACGAATAAAGGATTAAATGTCATGTCTCAAACAGATGGAATGGTGATGACGGATGGAGAGGCTGAAGAATCGGAGGCTTCATGATGGATGTATAGACGTACGAAAATTTTTGAGGGCTAGGGATGATTCTCTGGGATGAGATATTCCTGAATGGGAAAACTATGAATGAATTGAGAAGAGAAAAGCAGTCTCTATAGGCAGGTAAATATAAGCAGTCTCTATAAGCAGGCAAAATTTAGCTATCACTATAAGGAGGCAAAATTTAGCAGTCTCTATAAGAAGGCAAAATTTAGCAGTCTCTATAAGTAGGCCAAATATAACCAATCGCTATAAGTAGGCTTCTATAAGCAATCAATATAATCATGCATCTCTAATCATGCATCTCTATAGCAGGCTCATTTGGAGCCTTCATGGGGGGTAGACCGACTGAATCAATCCATTCAACGTAATTCTCATACTCTACATGTTTATCATTGTTTAGCTGTCCAAGCAATCCTTCTGGTAGACGAGAAGACTGGGATCTGTGGATTTTCTGTGGATTTGGTGATATTTGGTAATTTGTCAATTTCAAGTTATTCCTTGGAACAATACATGGAAACAATACATGGAAACAATGTAAACTCTCATTGACGAGTTGGGAAGTGAGTTCCCGAATTGAGATATCTTCATGTCACCATGACTAAATAATTCTTTCAGGAACTTGTCAAACTGCTTCATTAGATTTCTACGAAGAAGTTGATACGAGCTAACATTATTCTCACTATTTGCAATGCTCGACCGTGTCAGGTGTATAATAATAATAGTGTATGTACTGGATTGAGGTGAATAGATGCACCAATCAGTATCCTACGCTCAGAGTGTTGAGTGAGTTCTAGGATAAGAATCTTGATCACCTTATTTCTATTGTGGATATCTTTCACTGGCGATACGGGGTTTAGATAATGCTTCACTCATTTGCCTCCTCATTTGTATTGTGAAATCAGTAAATAGCTTCACTTATTCTCTCACTCATTTGCCTCCTCATTTGTATTGTGAAATCAGTAAATAGCTTCACTTATTCTCTCACTCATTTGCCTCCTCATTTGTATTGTGAAATCAGTAAATAGCTTCACTTATTCTCTCACTCATTTGTCTCCTCATTTGTATTGTGAAATCAGTAAATAGCTCGCCCTTATTCTCTCACTCATTCGTGCTCTCTCCGTTTGGTCTGTTCTGAAATAAACCTAAATAGTAGTGGAACCACCACAATCTTTCAGTATTTACATTCCCTATAACTCTTGGACTCTCTAACCTTCCTGTACACTACTTCCTTCTTGATCCTCGACTACTGCTTCACTTCATCCTCTTTCTGCCTTGAATATCCAAATAGCCTCTCCGTTGCCTTAAATATTGTGCAACTTAAAGACTGTTCTCATATCCATATAGTCTTGGTATTGATAAACAAATTCCAGTGAATCTCATTTGTACATAAGATGCCGTGGCTCATAGTAGCAGCTCCCTTCTTTTGACAGCTTCATCCATGAATCTCTAGCACTATAACCAATAATGCCCTTACAGGCCTTTCGACAGCGCAGTGTCGTCATTGCCGGAAATCTCCATCTTTCTCGTAATTAACCCTACGCTCGAATTGTCTACTCTGCTAAACCCGAGTTTGTATATCGTGCTCATTATCCCAGTAGTTATCGTTATCGATCGTAGCTAAACCCTCGAGCATAGCGTTGTATATCGTGCTGTAGCCAAACAACTCTCGCTACGCTCGAGGTATATCGTGTTCATTATAATTCTCTACATCTATATACAATATAATACACTTATCTAGTCATCCTACACCACACTCCAATTAGGGGAATCTTTTAGTCTCCAGTCGTCTGTCATTCAGCTCATAACGTGTATTCATTTCGCTGACTCCATGCACACCACTGAGTTGATTAGTTGAGTACATTCGCAGCGCTTCGCCCAATTGGCACCACTGAGTTCACACAGTTGAGTTCATTCGCAACGCTTCGCCCACTGCTCAATTACCCAGCTGAACCGAAGATACGAACTACTTAATCACTCCATTACTCTTATCAGAACTTAACACAGCTTAACGAGACTTATTGGAGATAACGGTAGTATGTACTGCTATTAGTATCCGTAGATACGATGACCATGAGGTTCTTCGTCCGTAATATATGAGATATCGAGGGAATGTGCGTATAGCATAGCTATCGTATAGCAAAGCTTACTCTCATAGACCGATGTAGCTATTGTAGCTATTGTAGCTATTGTAGCTATTGTAGCTGTTGTTGGAACATAGTCCTTGAAAGAGTAACATTCGATAATCACCTTCACGTACTCTTCGCTTCGCTCAGAGTAGCTCAGAGTAACGTAGGCTATTGGATAGCATATCTATCGCTATGGCTCCTCTGGCACCTCCTCGTACACCGGCTCTGTCACACCAAAGTCCTCGCCACCCACGGCAAACGCAAAGATATCATTATCGGCAAACTCCAAAGCCTTCAACGTCTTGTCGTCGAGCCTGATCCAGTTGTTGTCGTACGGGCTGCTCTTGTCTTGGGGAACAGCGAGCGATATGGACTCTGGCGATACGTGTACCTCGGATTTTGGAGTGTCCACGCCACCTGTGGCATTGATGGCCGCCGCAAGCTCGTTCTGGAGACTCGCGAGCGTGATCGACAGGGCCATGAGCACGTACGTGGTCTTAGCACGCTTGAATTTGAGCACTAGCGTCTCTTTCTTGGGTGGCTGGGTTAGTGGGATGGCTGCAATTACTTACCATAGAAGAAATAGAAGACAAGAATATGAGCAAGAATATGAGCAAGAATATAAGAATAGAAGAGTAGAATGGAAGAATAGAATAGAAGAATAGAATAGACAAGGATAGAAGAATAGAAGAAAAGTCAAGAATATAGATGGCCAATTATGAGACTGATGCACGAGCACAAATGAACATGCCCAATTCACCATTGCTCTATGAAGAATATATGGTAATAAAGGAATAAACAGTCACCGAGGAGCCGATTATTCTAGATGACTCTTCAAGTGACAGTCATGAAAATCATTGCTCAATAGTGCGATTTCTATATACATTTAGAGATTCGAGTGGTGTAAATTTTCTGCCAAATAATCTGAAACTCGACCATGCTAATCTTGTATTCCAGGAATAAAAAGATCAAATGCATTCAAGGAATGGTTCTATGAAACGTACTCGTATTCATAAAAACGTACCAGATTTCGTCTATTCAAGGTCAGTAACTTCGAAAAGTTATCTAGTTGTGTATTATGAATTTCTTGTATTTCTAGTATTTCTTGCATTCCTTTTGTATTCTTGTATTTCTTGTATTCTTGTATTTCTAGTATTTCTAGTATTTCTCGTATTCCTTATGTATTCTTATATTTCTTGTAGTCCTTATGCATTCTTGTATTTCTAGTATTTCTTGTATTCTTGTATTCTTGTATTTCTAGTATTTCTTGTATTCTTGTATTCCTTATATTTCTAGTATTTCTTGTATTTATGCTCTCACTCTATCGCAGGCTTCTTCGCAGGCTGCGAAAGCTCGAGCCCGACCACGCCATACGACACGAGCTACAGTACCACATCAACGAGGCCTTTCGCTCAAAGTACCCCACAAACGAACGGCTTCTCCAGGCGCTTGTCAAGGGCCACGAGCTAGCCCAGCTCCTCGAATCTGGCCACGACATCCTTCCCTTCATCCAAAAGCACCGAAACGAGCAATTTATCAAGCAGAAACAGCACGCCAACTATCTCCGCAACAAAACCAAGGTGGAGCGCGAGATGGATAAGCAAATGTCAGGCAAGGATATCAAACGGAAACTCGCGAAAATCACACCGCCGCGGCCAAGGAAGGACATTTTCGCCAAATTGAGCCCCTCAGAGCAGTTTGACGTCATAAAGGACGAATTGGCGGCCAGCAGGCACTGGTCACAGCAGCTCTTCAACCAGTGGGTGCGCGAGAAGCAACGCCGCAATGAGGTGCCCGTGCCCCAAACCCTTCTTGGCTTGGATGCAGGACGCTACCCAAAGCGGTATACGGTTGCAAAAAGTGCCCGGCGCAAGTACATGGAGCAGGCGTACGACATGGACTATGTGGAGGCTATCGTGAAGCCGGGGATTGCGTACGATATCAACATGGCCAAAATAAAGACCATGGAGCGTTATTTGCACTCGGGGCCCTACCTCGTCAAGGTGGCCCAAAATACTTCGGGCCCATTTCCCGCCGCATACACCAAATTGCCGTACAACCGGCCGCGCAAAATGCAAGAGTTGGCGTTGCTCATCAAGAAATCGACCCGTTTGGTTCGCGTGGCCAATGTTTGGAACGGCCAAGTGGGAGGAGAGGAAAATAGAAACCCCGATGGCAGCGTCACCATCCCCAAATGCGGCGACATTTTGCCCCGCCACCACTATGAGCTGTTGGCCCGTAGTGAGGCACTCTGGGAACATTTGCGGACGGGGAGACCGCTCCAAAAATGCAATAGCGAATGGACATGGTTTCTTGATGTTGCGTCGGAATCTGTGAGAAACGACGTGGCACAAGTGCAGCGGGAGTTGAAACAACGCCGCGACGACTGTTTGGAGGAACAGCCACGGCTCCAGAAAAAAATGGACGAGTGGTACGATCGGAGTGTCCGTTCCTATGCCAACTTGATGGAGGCTCTAAAAAGAGATGGCGTGTTTAAACATAGCGAGATAGTGAACGGGTCGGTGAATACGGTTTCTTATGTGGATAGATTGAGAGGGGGGAAGAGTATTCCGGAGTTGGAGAGGTTGGGCATGGGGAAGGAGTTGGGGGATTATATGGGGGGGTTTTTTTGGGGAAGAAGACAACCAATGAGCAGCGAACGCAGTGAGCTGCGAAAACAATAAGATAGCGATAGCTGAGCAGCGAACGTAGTGAGCTGCGAATACCCTATAGATGCGCTAGCTGAGCAGCGAACACCCTATAGATTGCGATAGCTGAGCAGCGAACGCAGTGAGCTGCGAAATACCCTATAGATTGCGCTAAATGAGCAGCGAACAACCATAAGATTGCACTAGCTGAGCAGCGAAATACCCTATAAGACTGTCATATAAGCTGAGCAGCAGCTTAGTGGCTGTCACTCGCCATAAGACTGTGCTACAAGACTGAGATATAGCTGAGTGGCTGCACTCAATATAAGACGCTATAAGGCTGAGCAGCAACATAACGAGCTGTTAATACTGAACAGCGGCCACGAAATGTTGACATTTTGTTAGCAAGCAAGTTCGTGAAGCAAAAACATGTAGTCTAGAACAAGGATAAGCATAATTAGCTGCGCTGTTGAAGACCATTACATAAGCGCAGTGCAAGAGAATGGCAGTCGGTGATAAGAGCAGCATATAAGGGAGAAATCTTGAGCACTGTGATGAGGCATTATTGAATAGGTAAAGATGAAAGTTTTGATGAGTGGAGTTTAGTGGGGAGAATTTGCTACAGTGATCATTTTGATACTGTGATCATTTTGATACTATGATCATTTTGATACTGTGATCATTTTGCATATATGGAGCATTTGCTTCTCGGCTGAAACGGTAGGTGAATATATGAATATATATCAGGCGGAATTGCATTTATAGATATCAGTTAATGTACAACGAGTATTTAGTTTACGTCCCAATCTGTTGTTCGATCATCCTACAATCATTAGTCATAAACGTCGTTAAGAGCTATGCTCCATTCTACGGCAGGCATTATATACCCTGTAACATTCCTTAGTTAAGTCATCGTGTGAACTAATAGTCGATGGACCCAACTATTTGAACAGATTCATTTTATGGTTCATCACCATTTATCGTGTTTTCACATCACTATCAGTCACTATATGAATCTGGATGTATTGGAGAACACGGCATCGATTATGAGGAAGATAGGGTGTTGTATTTCGTCAAAATCAATCACACCTTCCCGTCGCTCATATCGCCAAGTCTAGTACTCCTTAGGTTCGCAGAGACATTCCTCCATAGCGATAAAATGAGAAGATCAACTTTTCACCTGCCCAAAGCTGAATGGGAAGCAAGCTTGTCTATGCTCGAACTATTGTGAATCGAGAGCTGATGAAGAGGCATGAGCTGAAAGCCATCGGCTTACCATGCATACTGAAACCCAATTTATTTCAGTTAATCGAGCGTCGAAGGATATTGATTGGAGAATTGGCTTGAATCCCCGTGAAGCAAGAGGACCAAAATATCCAGGGAATGCTTTAGAGATTGAGGACCAAAATATCAAGGGAATGCTCTAGAGATTGAGGACCAAAATATCCGGGAATGCTCTATAGATTGACTCAGCAAGGATGAACATCCAGGCGTCTATCGAATCCCGCGAAAGGACAAATTCAAAATATTTCAAATAGGGTGAGTGCTCTGAAATGTTCACCTCAACCCAGAAGCGATAGAGGTCCAATCCCAGTGAGTACGAGCATCCTGAGAACACTTTTTATCGAATCTCAAAGCGAGGTGAGTCAGTCTCTCCTCAAGCGGGCGCATCCAGGAAAGTATTGAGTCTTCACGAGTATTAAGTTGTTCTAATCCGAATGAGTTCTCAAAAATTCTCCAGGTGAGTGCTCATGATATCGAGTCCTCACCGAACATGGCTATTCGAGTCTTCAATCTTCGACGGATGATGAATGCCTCACCTCGAGCTTTAGTATGGCATTCAGATGAATTTCCACGTCGTAGTATAAATATCATATATGTTTCACGAGTATGAGTATCATGAAATTTCGATACCGCGAGGTGGTAACTTCACCACATGGGTAAAAGGAGGGATGTCAGGTCTGGTAGCGAAACCTGAGTAACTGTAGTCTCCTGTGATATTCAGGTTCAGGTACCTGTGAGGTGCAGTGATCGGGAAATGAGTAGTGATTGAAACATTTGTAGTCATGTAGTTGTAGGCAGTCAACATAAAGTATATGTGGTCCAAGTCAATGCGTAGATATCCGCTTGAAGTCAATTTTGTATATCTCGCTCAGTCGTGAACATGATTCTTTCATCAGTTCTCCTCATTCCATGCCATCAAGATTAATGCCACAATTCGCTCAGTTCAACAATCCCGCTATATTCACTTTGTTTAGCTCAGCCAGCTTTCCCATTCCTTCACTCAGATTCAGTACTAATAACTTTATTCCTCACCAGCCTTGTTCAGTCAGACAGATTTGACTGCTAATCATCTCCTCAGTTGTCAATTGGGCCATCCTCACCTCGCTTCGCTTGGTTCGTCAACATCATTGCCACTCAGTTTCAGTACTATTGTCTTTATTCCCTAGTTTCGCCAGTTAGCAATACTGCTATCCTCACTTTGTTTGCCTAGTCAGGTTATTGAGTCCCTCACTTTGAAATGCCTGTACAATGAGGAGGCGAACTGTACTTTCAGATGAGTGAAAACTCGCTTCCTCACTGTACCAATGACCGCTTCGCCTGTAGACGGGAAATGCATCTCTTGCTCGTTTCCTCACTGTACTCATGATCCTTCGCTCCTTGTACCCGTAGATGAGTGTGTACCTGTCGATGGGAAATGCATCTCGTGCTCGCTTCCTCACTGTACTAGTTACTCGCTCATTAATGTCCAAAGACAGGCAAATCACTCTTCACAGACATATAGGCCTATACCTGTTCAAGTTCGCGTTGATTCCATTGGCCATCATTATATGAGAATAGGGTTGATCAAGCTCCCTTGGTATAGTGGCAATGAACTCTCAGATTAAAACCTTTCCACCACAAGAGGCCATTCTCATTCCAGGCAATGCACCCATATCTCAAAGCGAAAGCTATTCATTGTTTCCTGAATCAGTTTCGGCAATAACCGAGCGATAGGTGAGAAGCACCGTTTCCTGTCCGATCAATGGTAGTTAAGCGGCTAGGGTGAGGGTACTGTAGTGGGGACCATACGGACCCGTGCCGTAAAGGAGTCAATAAGGCCAACCAATAGAGAGGTATAATCACTTATGATTGAATAGATAATAGCATCCTTGCTGGGATAAGGAAAGGCTTGCATAGAACGTATCTACTGGCAAGCAAGGGTGCCAATAGTGCCACCACTGTATAGCAGTAATACTGCTATTCCCACTTTGCTTGCAGGTCGATGTAATCGTCTTCTCACGTCGATTGTCAATATAATTGTCTTAATCCTCTCGCTCAGTCAGTGAATGCTGCTATTCCCACTTCACTTGCTCAGTTCGTCAATACTGCTATTTTCACTTTGCTCAGTTTGTCAATACTAATTCAACGTTTCGCTCGGGTATCAATATAATCGTCTTCTATTCCTCCCTCGCTTCGCTCAGCTCGTCATTCATTCCTCACCTCGCTTCGCTCGGTCGTCAATACTGCTGATCTCACTTTGCTCATTCGTTAAGATGCCTGATCGTGATTTCAGCTGTTCCTCACTTCGAAGTTCGCCAATACTGCTCATCCTCTATTTGATTCGCTCAGGTTGTCGATATTACTTCAATTCAGTTCGTCAAAATATTGCCTGCTATTCCTCACTTCGCTTGCTCAGGTTGTCAACATTATTGTCTTCTGTTCCCCTCTTCGCTTCGCTCAGAATATAATTATCTTCTATTCCTCCCTCGGTTCGCCCAGTCGTCAATATTGTGCCTATTCCTCACTTGGCCTCGCAAGTTCGAAATTTGGCCATTCCTCACTTCGCTCGCTAAGTTCGTAAATTTGGCCATTCCTCACCTCGCTTCGCTCTGTTCGGAATATGCCCTCTATTCCTCACTTCGCTTTGCTCAATTCGTCAGTACTAGTTCCTTCTCGCTTCGCTCGTCGTCAAGAATACTATGAGTTCCTCACCTCGCTCCGCTCGGTTCGTCAGTACTAGTTCCTCCTCGCTTCGCTCGTCGTCAGAAATACTATAGTTCCTCACTTCGCTCCGCTCAGTTCGTCAATTTGGCTATTCCTCACCTCGCTTCGCTCGGTTCGTCAGTACTTCTCTCCACAATCTCAAACTCCTCAATCATCCTCACCAACCCCTCCTCCTCCTCATCCCCCATCCCCAACCCACTCATCATCGCCACCACCTCCGATAAACTCTTTCCCTCATCCCTCAACTCCTTGTGCCTCTCCAAAACCTCCTCCAAGCAAGCAATCCGCTCGTACCCCAACGTCCCCACCGGGGCAGTCAACACCCCCTTTCTGAGAAACAAGGCCTCGTTCAGGAGCTGATTGCGGTAGAAAACCAGCGCCTGGTAATGGTCTTTGCAACAGTACTGCGAGAGATATGTGTTGGGGAGCACCATGCTAGGCTTTCTGTTGTAGATCTGGTACTTTGACGGCGAGGATTGCCTAACAGACACCGGGCTTCTATTGCAAACGAGATGGCCACACTCGTGCTCGATATTGCGCTCCTCCATGACCTCGTCGTATGTCTGTTGCGTGAGAAAGCGTGCGAGGAACTTGACGAGCTCCTGCGTCGCGTACGCGTCCACCATGGCCTCCGCAATGAGCAATTGGATCCGCTGCGCGTCTAGGGGGGTGGGGGGGTCAGCCTGCCCTATGGGCGCGAGCTGTTGCGTGAATGATTCTAGTGTGAGGAGGTGCATAGAAAATCAACTGATTTGAGAGGTTGTTAATAGTATTGAGTAGTTTTTATGAGGTTCTATTGAGTGGTTTTTATTGAGGTCTATTAGTAGTTTTTATGAGGTCTATTAGTAGTTTTTATGAGGTTCTATTGAGTAGTTGTTGAGTTTAGTGAGCTGAGAGGATGTGGTGGAGATGAGATGAGAGGGTAGGTTAAGAGTCAGAGGAAGAAAGGAGAGAGAGTGAAGGACGGTAGGGTTCCTGAACAATCTCTATTATTCGAATACCTCATTATGGGTTTAGATGCCCACAATCTCTATTATTCGAATGCCTCATTATGGGTTTAGATGCCCACAACCTCTATTATTCGAATACCTCATTATTCAATCACGTCTGGACAAGAAAGAAGTCAGTTAGTGTGTTCTTGGGGAAACCTCAGAGAACCAAGGGAAAATAAAGTGATCGAAAGAGCCTTTAAGTAGAGACAAAATAAGAACGAAGGGTCAAGAAAGACAAAATAAGAATCAAAGATGGCTTGAATGAATAGGAAAGTGTTTTGAAAACCAGAAATAGCCATATAAAAGTTGTGATAATAAGTCAAAAAGGCCTTTCTACAGCCTGATAATAAAATTGAAAGGCACTGAAGAATAGCCTCTAAAAAATGGGATATCAAGAAGGCATGATAAAAAGTCAAGAAAGAGCCTTGAGGAGTGAATCCTGTATGAAGCCAAGGCTGAATAAGAAATAAAGACGTTTGAGAAGTCAAGAAGAGCCTTTTTGGTTTCCTCAACCAAGAAAGACTGTTTAAGAAGTGAGCGTCCTTTCTAAGATCCTCAGAAAAGTGAGAAATCAAGAAAGACTGCTTTAGCCAGAGCCTCAAAATGAGAATTCAAGAACTCGTTTTCGAGAAATCAAAGGAAGGTTTTAGCTCTTGAGTCAAGAAAGACGTCAGAATACCAAGTCAAGATTGTGCCATTGAGGTGTAGGTCCTCAGATGACCGTGACTCCATAGCCACACATGTCCATACATAATGAAGAGATCCAGTCAATAGTAGGGATATGGAAGACTAGTATAAAAAGGAATAGAAGCCTTATCTATAGTAGGGATATGGAATCCTTCTATAGCAAAAAAATGGAAGTCTTGTCTATAGTAAGGAAACCTGTCTATAGGATCAAAAGTTTAGCTGATCGAGAATTCTTAAAGATCATAATTAAAGTGCCAGTAACGAACAGACGAGCATAGCCGATTGCACAAATACAAGGCATTCAACAACTGTTGATAATTTCCTAATTATTCACTTTAAAATTATCACTTGGCTGCAAAATACACTGATTTCTAAGAAAATACATAGCTAGGTGTGTGAAGAGTTGGGTCTTCGGCCTACGATGCACCTCTATTCTGCAGAGGTCGATATTCAGTGCGAGAGTCACGGTTTGTGTGGTGGTAGTTTTGGTAATTTTGGAGTGTAGTGTAGTATTTTGGAGTGTAGTTGGTATTTTGGTAGTCTTTTGGAAGAGGCAGTTTTGGTGACAGTTTGGTGGTGTTTTGGTGGCAATTTTGTTAGTATTTAGCAGTGGTACTTGGTAGCGCTAATTTTGGTAGTGGTATATGGTTCTAGTACTGCATTGTATTTGGCAATATACGACCGGTGATATGGAGCATTGCATTCATGGTTTGACATGTAGGCAGTAATGTGAAAGTTTTGAGCTGTTGAGGTGGAGAGGTGTATAGAAGTGAGAGGTGTAGTGTAGAGGTGTATAGAAGTGTAGAGGTGTAGTGTAGAGGTGTATAGAAGTGTAGAGGTGTATAGAAGTGTAGAGGTGTAGTGTAGAGGTGTAGTGTAGAGGTGTATAGAAGTGTAGAGGTGTATAGAAGTGTAGAGGTGTATAGAAGTGAGAGGTGTACAGTAGTGTAGAGGTGTATAGTAGTATAGACTATTACTACATTATATTGTGTAGTGTAAATTTGCAGTAGAAAGTGTTTGTGGGAATGAAGTATATTTGGGGTAGTTGTGTGTATTGATTAAGTTTGGTTTAAGGTTTGTACCTGATCATTACTGTATGTAATAGTGTACTGTTCTTGGTACGTTTATGTTTTATTATGCGCCGCCGTCGATCCAACTCTCGACTCCCCCACTCGCTCTATGAGCTGATCTCGCGGTCGCTCTACAACGAGCTCACGGCGCAGCCCTCGCCCGACCCCCCCTCGTATGAGGAGCTCGTCAACATGATGCACGTTCCGTTCCACCTCGAGAAGTTCATGGCACTCGGGTGGCTCGTGTGCTTCAATGCGTTTCTCACGCTCCTCACGCTCGTGCCGCTCCGCGTATGTGTGGCCTGCTGGTCTGTGTGGCGAACTCGGTCGTTGCGGGCTCTCAGGGTCGCGCAACGGGACGTATTGACTGTGGTGTCCATTCTCACGGCGGTGGCGTTGCTTTCAGCCCCACGGCTCGACGTGTCGCGAATGTACCACGACGTCAGGGGCCTGCCCCATATCAAGCTCTACGTAATGTTTGGCGTGCTCGAGATGGCCGACAAGTTGTGCTCCAGCATTGGCCAGGACGTGCTCGGGGTGTTCCACGCGACCCATGCAACGAGGGAGCCCGTCAAATTCGGCGTTTTTGCGTGTTTGCTGGTCTTTTACCTCAGTTTCCACGCCTATATCCTCATCTACCAGACGGTGTCGCTCCACGTGGCAGCGAACGCGTACTCGAACGCGCTCATGGCGCTCCTTCTCCTGAACCAGTTCTCGGAGCTCAAGGGCCTGGTTTTTAAGCGTTTTGACCGCGAGGGCTTGTTCCAGTTGACCATGGCAGACTTGGCCGAGCGGTTTCAGCTCCTGTTGATGCTAGGAGTCATTGGCGTCCGCAACCTCGTCCAGCTCCACGCCAGCCAGGGCCTTGTACCAAACTCCTGGCAGTCGTGGAGCTGGCCGGGAGCTGCTCTAGGCCCAGCAGTGGTGGTAATAGGCTCCGAGGTCTTTGTGGATTGGCTCAAGCACTGCTACATTGCCAAGTTCAACAAGTTCCGGCCCCGTGTCTACAAGAACTTTACGCTTGTCGTGGCCATGGACTGTCTGAGGGGGACCGACTACGTGGCCGCCACTCGCCGTATAGGGCTTCCTTTGGCCGCCACCACCGTTTGCGTGCTCCGAATGACCTGTGGCGATGTTTCCTGGGGCTGGGCGGCTTTGCCTTTGTTTCCGCTCTTGCTCCTAGGGAGATTGCTATTGGGACATTTCCTCGAGGGTCTCAGCAGGCGTGCCCAGGATAAACAGGAGAAGACCAGGGAAAAGAGTGAAATGGAAAAGACTAGAGAAACCCAGGAAAAGACTAGAGAAACGGAGAAGACTGGAGATAGGGAAACCCAGGAAAAGGCTAGAGATAGGGAAACCCAGGAAAAGACTGGAGAAAAGGAGTCTGAAATGGAAAAGACTGGAGATAGGGAAACCCAGGAAAAGACTGGAGATGAAAAGAAAGAAAAGGAGTTTCAGGATGAGATTAATGCAGGCTTCGTGAGTTCACTCAATCACTCAGGTCATCTCACTCCATCCACTCAATCGCTCAAAATACCCGATTCCTCAAACTCCCTCTTAAGCCATTCGACCACCCAATCACTCAAGATGGAAGACAACCACTCAAGTCATTCGATCACTCAACTCAAGTCATTGGAAGACAACCACTCAAGTCATTCGATCACCCAACTCAAGTCATTGGAAAACAACCACTCAAGTCATTCAATCACCCAACTCAAGTCATTGGAAAACAACCACTCAAGTCATTCAATCACCCATTTCCCAAGTATGCCCCCACGGAGGCCCTCGCGCTCGCGTCGCTCGTCTCCCCGCCGCTCATCCCCCGCCCGCAGGTATTCCGTGGACCAGTTCTTCTTCCCGGGCGCCCCAAATACCGCAATGAGCTCCATCAGCGCGGACGCCCGCCGGTACTTGTACGAGGGCGAAGACGTCCCAGAGGGCCCAGAGGAGAAGAGGAATAGGAGCTTGAAGAGCAGCGAGAAGTTGGTGGGGGTGATGCGCTACGAGATGGCCTCAAAGAGGATATGGTAGAGCATAGCATTGCATAGGATAAGAGAAGAGAATGAGAGGATAAGAGTTAGAGAATGAGAGGAGAGGATAAGAGGATAAGAGGATAAGAGGATAAGAGGATAAGAGCATGAGAACATAGGAGAATATGAGAACATAGGAGAATATGAGCATAAGAAATGCAGCTTATCATACACTAATACATCATACACAGCTTATAATGTCAAACACATTCATCATACACAGCTTATAATCTCAAACACATTCATCATACACAGCTTATAATCTCAAACACATCCATCATACACAGCTTATACATTCAAACACTAATACAACATTCACCACCTTGTAGCCATCGAAAAGACAGCTTGTATCGGTAGCTCCTCAAAGTACTGAATGCATCTACCATACTATTTTGAGTTGTAGTAGATTCAGTCTCACTAGATCAACTCACAAAGAGTACTGAAGTGTCCCAGAGGATATTGCGTGCATCAGTTGGTTTATGCTTACTCGGTTCAGTCGATGTTCAATAACGACACACCCGCTGCATTCGATGTTTATATACTTTCTCCACAGTTTTTTGGTAGACCTTGGCTTATCGAGAATTATTCATTAACATATTCACTTGATAGACCTCATTCACTTGGTAGACCTCATCGCTAATTTGTCGAATTCATATCTAGTCGTCCTTCGCTATGTCGGTAAATACTATTGGGTGTCTTTTGTCTTTGGGGTCTTTTGTCTTTTGGGTCTTTTGTCTTTTGGGTGTTTTGTCTTTTGGGTGTTTTGTCTTTTGGGTCTTATGTCTTTTGGGTCTTTTGTCTTTTGGGTCTTTTATCTTTGGGGTACCTACACTCTTTCGTACTTTGGCTGTTCCTGGTCTTTCCTGTTACTATTTACAGAGTCATTATCCTATATACAATGCCACACGGCTGGATAAACAGTCAATTGAGGCCAGCGACCATCATCCATGATGGACTCGTACTGAAGCGTCCTGTATTAAGCTTCTTTATCGCTGTTGCGATTGTTACGCCTTAATGAAAAGGGTGAAGGCTCTGGGATGACGAGAAAAGCGTCTCGTAGTATCTTGTTCCAGTTGCTCACGATGACCAGATCATCTGTATGAGTCATTGCGGTGTGACCAACATTGTTAGCATTGGCCTGCACAGAAGGTATCCTCAGCACATAGAGCGTGAATGGCCTGAACGGCCTGAATGGCCTGAATGAGCGTGAATGAATTGATCCTTAATAAATGAGCCTGAATGGCCTGAATGAGCCTGAATGGCCTGAATGGCCTGAATGGCCTGAATGGCCTGAATGGCCTGAATGAGCGTGAATGAATTGATCCTTAATAAATGAGCCTGAATGAATGAAGTCAAGTCTCAGATCATGGGCCTCACTGGATCTCACTATTGCTCTCATCTACATATCTTAATGATTTTGAGCGAAACCCTGATGGGGTTGCGAGTAAATACCCTCATGAAGTTGCAGTACCCCAATGACGAGTTATACTCTGAAGGTGTCCCAAACCCTGGTGAGTCATCATACTCTGGAGTACACCTGATGAATTTTTGGCTCTGTCGGCATCTGGCCATTCGATCAGGAGTTCACTCGTCGTTACGATCCTCGGATCATGTATATTTCCTCCACTGATGAGATATCACGTTTCACCTTTGACTTGAGAATTCTATTGAGCAGTCGAAATCCCATAATTTACTCTAGCTCACCTCGCTCAGATTCACTCATGTTCGTTCAGAGCGACTAGTGATAGATTCACGTCAGTTGTTCAATTTACTCGGATCCACGCCAGGCTCACTCGTGCCTATATTATTCACTCAGTTCTTGTTCACCTTAGCTTTATTTAAGGTCACGCGTTAATACCAGCTCCTTTTCGTTCGCTTACGCTGTCTTCACCCGCACATGTCTCATTCACTCTCGCTCGCTCAGATCCACTGACCACTTGTTTCGTTCACCTGTGCTTCGCACAGGTTCCCGTTAGCAGATGATTTCGTTCACCTACGCTTCGCGTAATTCACTAAGCTCATATTCTTGTTCACTTAAGCTCAGTCAGCTCGCAATTAACACCTGCTTTTTCAACTTCGCTCAGATTCTCTAAGCTCGTGTTTTCGTTCACCTTCGCTCAGATTCACTAAGCTCATG
The DNA here is from genome assembly GCA_015708815.1 of Kodamaea anthophila. Taxonomy (NCBI): domain Eukaryota; kingdom Fungi; phylum Ascomycota; class Pichiomycetes; order Serinales; family Debaryomycetaceae; genus Kodamaea; species Kodamaea anthophila. The sequence goes on from JACFYR010000012.1 coordinate 162,252, forward strand.
TTTTCGTTCACCTACGCTTCGCGTAGGTTCAC
>JACFYR010000012.1:162504-277231 GCA_015708815.1 Kodamaea anthophila
GTTCACTTCGCTCAGATTCTCTAAGCTCGTGTTTTCGTTCACCTTCGCTCAGATTCACTAAGCTCATGTTTTCGTTCACCTACGCTTCGCGTAGGTTCACTAAGCTCATATTCTTTTTCACTTGAGCTCAGTCAGCTCGCAATTAACACCTGCTCTTCTCATTCACCTTCGCTCAGATTCTCTAAGCTCATGTTTTCGTTCACCTACGCTTCGCGTAGGTTCACTAAGCTCATATCGTTCACCTTCGCTCGCTCAGGTTCACTCGTTTGCTCAGATTCACGAATTTATGCTCATTTTTAGTTCACCTACGCGAAGCGTAGGTTAACTAAGCTCATATCGTTCACCTTCGCTTCGCTCAGGTTCACTAAGCTCATATCGTTCACCTACGCTTCGCGTAGGTTCACTTGGTTATGTACCTCCTTATATGCCTTCCCGGCCTTCCCATCCTCGCCGAAAACACCAAACACCCCGTCAACAAAGCCAACGCTCCAGCCTGATGAGCCGCCGCGAGCGGAATCGGCACCAAATACACCAAGGTGCTTATTCCCAAAGCGGCCTGCAAAGAAACCAAGCCCATGACAGCATGGACCGCTCTAAGCGCCGGCTTTGGCACTATTGCCTTATTTCTGGCCACCCAAAGATGTCCTCCAAGTACTGTAAAGAAGGTTGATGTAGCCAACACACGGTGAACCAACTGAACTGTTGCTGGGTTCTCGAGAAGATTACGCCACCACAAGTCGGAGTAATCTGATTTACGTGCAAAAACAGGCGACATCAACTCCCCAGAACTGGGAAGCCAATCATCGCCCATATGGGGAAAGGTATTGTAGATCAAGCCCGCGTCCAAACCAGCCACCATTCCGCCCGACATGGCTGTAAGGAAGGCCAAGCCAAGGAGCCCATATCCAAACACACGAAATCTGTGCAATTTGGGGCTATTGAGCACTGCAAACTCTGCCACGGCTTTCCGAGGGTCCTTGACCCATGCATTTTCGCGGAGAATCTGCACCCCAGTCCACACAACACCCAAATACAAGGTGAATGCTGCTCCCAAGTGGGTTGTCAAACGGTATTGCGACACGGTTGGCTTGGAACGGCGCTCCTTGAGCTCTTCCTCATCCAAACCGCTCTTGACCATCCACCAGCCAATGGCTCCCTGGAGCCCCAAGAGGCCCGTGAGGCCCGCGACGGTGGCGGTAGTTCGCGGCGTGAAACGGCCGGTTTTCCAGAACCAGATGGCGGGGAGAACAAAAAACATCCCGATACACCTGCCCACCAAACGATGGGCCCATTCCATGGCGAAAATGAACTTGAACTCGTCCAACGTGATGTGCGAGTTGAGCTGCTTGAACTCAGGCAGATTGCGGTACCGCGAAAACTCCTCCTCCCACTCCTGCTCATTTAAAGGAGGAATGGCTCCAGTAACGGGCTTCCACTCGGTGATGGACAAGCCGCTTTCCGTGAGTCGGGTGAGCCCACCGAGAACTACAATGCCGAAAATGAGCGTGGACGTCCCAAAAAGCCAATACGCCACCGGCTTGGCAGTAACGGGCGGTGGAACAGAAATGGAGAGGTTCCGTGTGAAGGTTTTTTGGTTGATGAAGGTGTTGTTGAGGGTTGTTGGGAATCTTGGCCTCGCAATACGTGTGAGGGGGGAGCCGGGAGATATTGAGTGGCGTACCCCTACGCTGAGGTTTCGTGTGAAGAATGAGCGGATCATTAGTAATGGAGTGGCCTGATTGGAAAAAAAGATTCACAGTAAGATTCACACAGTGAGCGAAGCGAACTTTGTGAATCGCAATACATTGTTGTATCTAGCTCTCTGATATACCCAACACATTGTAGCACTCTGATATACCCAACACATTGTTGTATCTAGCACTATACCCAATTCATTGTTGTATCTAGCACTATACCCAATACATTGTTGTGTCTAGCACTATACCCAATCATTGTTGTATCTAGCACTATACCCAATCATTGTTGTATCTAGCACTATACCCAATACATTGTTGTATCTAGCACTATACCAATACATTGTTGTATCTAGCACTATGACATACCCAATACATAGTTGTATCATGTAGCATATCTATTGTATACCCAATGTATCATATAATCTGCTGTACACAACACATTTGGTCAACACTTATGTACCACATTTTGTATCACCATATTATCATGACACTATACACATTTTGTATCATCTACACATCTATTGTATGTACCTCTGTTGACATCATGTAACATCTATTGTACAAATATTCTTCACGTAGGGGGATCATGACCTCGTCACTCGTTCCAGCTCATGTCGAGTAGATGACTGGGTGAATTGTATTTTGAGCCGTTGGAGTTCACTAGTTGGTATTGCTACTTCACATGGCACATTGGTGGCCTGCAGATAGGGAATGTGGGAGTGTCACGTGATACGATAGTAGACTGCGAAGACTGGTGATAAATTAGGTGCGGCTTCGGCATGTACCCCACGTGATCAAGCTTTGACAGACTTACGCTACTTTCGTTTCGTGACGACATCTTGGGTAGCTAGACCGAGATGCTACTGTATTAAACTGTATATGTTGCGATCCCAAAGTTAGCCTAACAAAATCCATCATAGTTGCATTAAACAGACTGCAAAGGGGGGTTCCAATAGAGTGTTACGTTTAGAGATTCTTGAAACCTACACATTTCAGCGAGCACAATCGCTATATGTAGAATGGAACGTCTATCACGAGTAACAGCACAATCGCTGCTATGCCAGTGACTGCTACAATCAGAGCCAATTAGACCGGTCCGAGGAGATATGCCATGTAAGAGGTTTATGCAGATGGAGAAGAGTAAGTATAGAATCATATTTCTAACCCCAAATAACGAGCGGTTTGTGAGTATTTGTAAGTGTAGTGATTTGTGAGTATTTGTAAGTGTAGTGATTTGTGAGAATTTGTAAGTTGTGAGTATTTGTCGTGAGTTTGACGAGTGAGTTCTGGATCAGATGTGTTTCGCAAGAGGGACGAGGGGGACGAATCAGTGTGTGGTGATGTATTCCGTATCCTAATCACATGCAGAGCAGTTTATCAGTAGCCTCATTATTCATTATCAATTCGACTAGGGTAGAGTCTGTTCTGTGGGTGAATAAAGTTGAGCTGATCTGATAGCATTAGAATTAATACTATCTAAGACGTGAGCTACATTTGAAATGAGCTGGCCAGACTCAAGCTCACTTGGTATCTCGCAGCTCGCCTCACTGCGATTAACTCTTGAATAACTGACTAGCTAGGCAGGAATTCAGATGAGCTATTTCTTCCAGAATTCCTCTTCCATTTCCATTTCTATTACACAATATGCTATTCTTGTTCTGTGAAGGTGTAACTCAATTCACTAAGGGCGTCTCTTGGGCCACAAAAATGCTAGACAGCCCTATTGTTCCTCACAAAGTCTGTTGGAATATTACTCACGATGCGCCAGAGGAAAAGATAATGTTATCTTACTATGAGCCGTTGATGACCTAGATCGGGCTGTTGAGGGGGATATCAGGTGAATAGGACGTTGACAGTCTATGCCAATTCCAATATTCATTAAGAGTCTCTCAATTGACAAGAGAATTATCATACATTCACTGTGAGGTTTTCTGGTAGATCTGCTCATATTAGGTTTTGTCTTCAGATCTGCTTGTCTTTAGCACGTTGAGCGAAGCGAAATGTGCAGCGAAATGCGCTATGATATCTTTGGGAAAATTCGCACTGTGAGCCAGCACATTGAGCGAAGCGAAATGTCCTAATTATCTCGATAGACATCTCAAAGATAGCACATTGAGCGGGGCGAAATGGCTAGGGAAACTTGATACTCTTTTTCTTTGGTCTGAGATATCCATCAGTCCTTATTTTGAGAAACTGGCCCATCTATTTGTACTATATTTTTATGTCACAGGAACTTCTCATTGCCAACGCTGCGTACATCTTCTTTTGCCTTCTATTTGCCGTTGCAGTCACAGGCGCCGCCCTCTTTGGGGTCAAGGAATACATCCTCTCTGTGCGGTTCCACAAACACAATTCGCCCACTGGAGACCACACAACCACCGCGACCTGGGAGAATGCAGACGTGACCACCATCTCTGGAAACATCACACAGCAAGGGTGGCCGCCACGCCAAACCAGTCCCAGAAGCAGCAGGCACAGCAGCAGCAGCAGCCCATATCGCTACAGAATCCGCTACACGCCTGCCGTGCTCTGGGAGTTTGCCAAACCCGCCCAGTATAGTCTATTCGATGTGTCTGGCCACCGCATCTGCTTATCCAGCGTATTGCGTACTCGGGAACCATGGCCCAAACTATTTTTTGCAGCCGCGGGTACTGCAGATAAGCACATTGACCAGGTAGTACAAATGCTTCACCCCCGCGAGCACCCAGCCACACAATCCTTGGCTCTTGTGCGACTATGCAGTATTTTCTCGCTGGAGGCCCCTCAGGATAACCCCAACCACTTTTTGCGGGGGTCCCAGGCTGCTGCCGTGCTTGCGGCAAGCCACGCCGTTTCCCATATGGTTGAGACTCTTCTAGGCTATTGCTGGGCGCAATGGACGTATAAGGAGCCCCGGGGTCTTTTCACAGACTGGGAGCCTTTCATGCCCACGGTTGTTGCGCACGATGAGCTTTTTCGTCTCTTATTTCAGCTCGAGCACAGTGCGTTCCTCACGAAAAACACAGAGACGCATTTCCGCGTCCAGGCGGTGATGAAGGAGTGTACCAAGGTTGCAGAGTGTGGCGACTATGTGGGTTCCATCAGGCATGCTTTGGGTAGTGCGAAGGAGGTCGGAAGACGGTGTTTTTACTACGACTTGCTCCGTATATTGGTGGAAAAGCACCACCGGTGTTGTGTTCAAAAAACAACGTTACAGGAGCTATTAGGGGGGAGTGGGGAGGCACGGATCCAGCAAAAGATACAGGAGGTGAAGAGAGTGTTGAGAGTGAAAGAGCATTAGACGAATGATTAAGAGGTATGAATAAGAGGTATGAATGATTAAGAGGTATGAATGAAGCTAAGAGGTTGATGGCTAAGAGGTATGAATGATGAGCTGAGGTCATGAGATTAATCAAGCACTAGGTATTCATAGTAACTGAAGATGGCATTATTCGTATAAAGCCTGGTAATAATCGAGTATGTGTAGCCAATAGGAATGAAGGTCAGTGACATTCTGTAAGTACTCAATCAGGACTGATACTCAAGGAATATCACTTTATGAGGATACTGAATGAAACTTTTACACTTTTCGGAGAAATGTGTAATTCTGCGAGAAAATTAGAATTCTCACTGGTCCTCATAAGACTCTAGAATAGACGAATAGACCACGAGAATACTACCAGATTCATAAGGAGACAAAGTGGCTTCAAAAGTCGACAGTCTAACGTACCAAAGAAATTCATGAACGTTACGTAGCATCTTCACAGCACCCTACAGCATCCCTCGTACAGCCTACGGCCCCTTCGAAGTCTTCGCTCGCTCGCTATCAGAGGATTCTTTATAGGATTGTTTAATTTCTGATTGTTCGATTGTCTAAAGATCATCTCCTGCATAAACACCTATTGCGTCATGGACAATAGCTGCGGTCAATGCGGGGGATCAACAAAATCCATCCATTCTGCGAGGTCAATGAACCCTCGAGGTCAATGCGGGGATCACCACAGACAATCCAACCATTCTGCAAAGTGATTGGTATCCACGTTTGGATCTCTGACGGAGTTCCTTTTTGGGATATTCTATGAAAGCTTATTTCCGTTTTGGGTATCCATCATTCTGTCCTTCAAAGAAGGTGATTCATATTTAGCGATAGACAACTGAGTGTATTTAGCATCTTTCTACTAGGTGATATCTGTAGGTGATATCTGGGTGATATCTGCTAATCTGCTAATATCTGCTAATATCTGCTAGGTGATCTCAAAATAAGCTTTTGAGTGTATGTGATAATAGACGTGAAATGTCTAGCACTCTATCACATGTGTCACATGTGCAATATATGCTTGCTGATCATGTGCTAAGCTAGTACTATTTCTGAACCTCTATGCTCTCTGAACTATGCTCTCCTCTATACTCTTCGAACTACTACTCTCTTTGTACTCTCATCAATCTTACCTCACATCTACTCTATTCTCTTTGTACTATTCGTCAACGTGTAAGCTCGGGATAAGCTCGGATCAAAAGAGGAGACAAGTGGAGAAACGTGGTACAAAAATGTGAAGTGAAGGTGATAATATGGGTGAGTATGATGAGATGATGGATAGCTGGCGGGGACTATACGGACGAGACTGATTGGAGGGAATGGCGATGGATAGGAGCTCCTGGGGTCTACTACGAATGTGTAGATGCACGTGGAATGTGAGTGTGAAAATTGTTGAGTATGGGGAGAGGATGAGGAGATGGCAGGGTACGGGTACAGCGTACAGGTAGGAGGGGGTACAGGCAGGGGATAGATCAGAACTGTAGAGCAGGGTGAGAGAAGCCGGTAATGCGGGCCGTCTCAGCCTATGCCTATCGGCATAGGCTGGAGGCTGAGACTTTCACATTCACTTTTCCGTCTCACATGACAAAAATCACTCCGCACTTATAAGAAGCAAAACGCCCAAAAAACACCATGCCTGTCTTGGAACTTGTTACCGGAGCCGCGCTCGGCTCGCAGCTTCTCGAGGCCAAGTACCACCTCTCGGAAGACTTCTTCCTTGTCCAAAAAGTCCTTCGCACCATGATTCCGTACGCCATCAATGTGTACCGCCTGCGTGCATCCTTCTGGTACACGTTTGAGAAAACGGCATTGCGGGTCCCCAACAATCGCGCTGTGGCTTTTCCGCGCCCCCGCAAAGATGCGCCCAAGCTCAGCTTGGATGCTGAAGGCTACAAGATTTACGACGACCAGTTTGTGCTTGAGGAATTTCTGTACAAGGAGGTTTACGACATTGTTTTGCGTTTGTCGCACATTTTGAAGACGGAGTACGGCGTCACGCCAGACCAGACCATTGCCATGGACATGATGAACAAGCCGCTTTTCATCTTTTTCTGGTTGGCCTTGTGGAACATTGGTGCTCTTCCCGCGTTTCTCAACTTTAACACCAAAGATAAGCCATTGGTGCACTGCTTGAAAATTAGCAGCACTTCCCAGGTCTTTATTGACCCAGACTGTGCGGGACCGATTCGGGCCACTCAGGATGCCATTGAGGCCGAGTTGCCTGGGGTCAAGTTGCACTATCTCGATGAGGACGCCTTGTACCGTGCTTTGCGCAGTAAAAGCACCCCCAAATACCGTGCCCCAGACCACACACGCCGGCCCGATGACTCAGACCACTCGGCGTGTGCATTGATCTTCACCCTGGGCACCACGGGTTTGCCCAAGGCTGGAATCATGTCGTGGCGTAAGGCGTTTGCGGCCGCGGCCTTGTTTGGCTACATCATGAAGATCAATGCCAAATCCACGGTTTTGACCGCCATGCCCATGTACCATTCCACGGCCGCGATGTTGGGCGTTTGTCCGTCGCTTTTGGCGGGGGCCTGTGTGTCTGTGTCGCAAAAGTTCAGTGCCACGTCCTTCTGGACCCAGGCCCGTTTATCGGGCGCCACCCACGTCCAGTACGTGGGCGAGGTGTGCCGCTACCTTCTCAACTCCAAGCCCCACCCAGACCATCTCCGGCACAATGTGAGAATTGCGTATGGTAATGGCTTGAGAAGGGACATTTGGCAGGACTTTAAGAAGCGTTTCCACATTGACGCCGTCGGTGAGTTCTACGCAAGCACTGAGCTGCCCATCGCCACTACAAACCTCCAGTACGGTGATTTTGGCGTGGGCGCATGCAGAAAATACGGTGCCTTCATCAACCTCATCTTGAACACTACCCAGGTCCTCGTCAAAATGGACCCAGAGGACGAGGAGGTGGTGTGGCGTGACCCCAAGACTGGCTACGCCACGCAGGCCGCCACAAACGAGCCGGGCGAGTTGTTGATGCGCATTCTCGACGCAAAGAGCCCAGAGCGCACGTTCCAGGGCTACTACGGCAATAAGAATGCCACCTCCAGCAAGATCTTGAGAAACGTCTTCAAGGAGGGCGATGCGTGGTTCAGGTCCGGCGATCTCTTGAAGATGGACGAGGATGGCTTGATGTACTTTGTCGACCGTCTTGGCGACACCTTCCGCTGGAAGTCCGAAAACGTATCGGCCACAGAGGTGGAGAATGAGTTGATGGGCCTGCGCGCAATCAAACAGAGTGTGGTGGTGGGCGTCCGTGTGCCAAACCACGAGGGCAGGGCAGGGTTTGCGGTCGTGGACCCTCTTGATGAGCTCGCAGACAAGCCAAACGAGATTTTGGACAGGATCTACAAGCACACTAAAGAAACGCTTCCACGGTACGCTGTGCCCCAGTTTATCAAGATATCGTCGGATATCCAGGTCCAGCATAACCACAAGGTGCCAAAGAACCAGTTCAAGAATCAAAAGATGCCAAAGGGGGAGAGTGGGAAGGATGTGATTTACTGGTTGAATGGGGATAGGTATGAGGAGTTGACGGAGGAGGCGTGGGGGAAAATTAGTGCAGGGAAGACAAAGTTATAGCACGAGTGAGACGAATGAACACGAATGAACACGAATGAGCGAAGCGAATGAGTGTGAATGAGTGTGAATGAGTGAACGAGTGCGAACAAGTGTTTGAACACAACTACTGAGCACGATGAACACGAATGAACACGAATGAGCGAAGCGAATGAGTGTGAATGAGTGTGAATGAGTGTGAATGAGTGAACAAGTGCGAACAACTGTTTGAACACAACTACTGAGCACGATGAACACAAATGAGCGAAGCGAATGAGTGTGAATAAGTGTGAATGAGTGCGATCAACTGTTTGACAATTGAGCACTCTGAGCACGAATGAGTGTGAATGAGTGCGAAGCAAATGTTTGACCATGTTGAGCACAAATGAGCACAAACGAGCACTCTGAGCACAGTGCGATCACCTGTTTGAAAATTGAGCACTCTGAGCACAATGAGCGTGGGTGTTACTAAATTTTCCCATTACGTATGAGGAAGTACTGAATTTATCCGCACGAATGGGAAATTGAGCTTGCGCACTCATTTGCTGAACTCATTCACCCTCATTTGCTCGCGAATGGCTGATCTTTCTCTGCTTGAGTTACGAGTCATGGGCAGTTGTAGGGCGGGATATCTGCAACACTCAATGAACCCAGACCGATATAGCGACCAGTCCGCGGAGTGCCGTAATCCCGACTGTAGAGGAAGAGCGAGATACTGAGAGAATGTAGAATGAGTACCTAGAATAAGAGAATGTTGTGTAGAATGAGTCTAGAATTTATAAGAGATGTTATGTAGAGTGAGTCTAGAATTGATAAGAGAATGTTGTGTAGATCGAATAAGAGGACAGGATAAGAGGAATAAAACAATACAGGGCCTAGAGAATTGTGAAGATAATAAGAAATTTAGTCTAGCCCACCGAGAGGACAATATCACAGTAGAAAAAATAGTAGATGGGACAGCTTTCACTGCTTCAGTGAATAGAGAATTCTCATAGCTAGCTTTTCAATTGCTCGTAAGATGAATATTATTCAGGACAGCTTTTCACTCGCTTCGCTCATGAAGAATCAAGTTTGTAGAACGATTGGAGAATACAGAATGAGTACAGATAGGACGCGAGGAGTTCATCCAGACTAGCTTCCCTCAAGCAATTGTGGGAAGCTGAAAAGATACGGGTTTGGTATACTTGATTACCACTGATAAATAGTACGGGTTTGGTATACTGGATTACCTCATTACCAACTACCTATATATAACATCCAAGGTGTACAACTACTTAAGTATTGTTCAGTTGATGAATGAATAACCGAAAAAGGTAAAGAATAGTTGCAGTAGTAGCATCACTGTAATATTTGAACCTAAGTCACATGACTGATGTGTTAAATTACAGAACGAATGAGACAGGAGCATGGCACAGAACAAGAGAAACTAGATCTGTGAAGATTCTGGAATGACAGATATTGTTGACTTGAAATGCTTATAAAGATTATTGGTCTTTCCGATACTGCATATAATATAATCGGTACCATATTAACAGTGAGAAACCATATAAGCGACCCCCAATGCAATATTTATGAGATTCTTCACAAATCAGCGACATACCACTCAATATTTATTTAACAGTACTCTTATAATTCAAGTCATTTGTATTGCTGGCAGGAGCTCAATTTTAAGCAGTCCTTTTCATACATTGTCACTGTCATCACAGAGACTTCATTGGGTACCAGAGCCTTCATTGGGTACCAGAGCCTTCATTGGGTAGAAGTCAAATGGCAATTTATAATTCAGCGAAAGGAAGCTTTGAAGACAGGCCGAGACCCCCGTCTCTCTGGGTCCAGTGTTCAGTACAGAATCCTTCATTCCTATGGAAGGCTTTTTTGTGGCTGCAATTGGCAGTCGGAAACAACTTCTCTTGCTTAATCTACGGCCGTTTCAATGAAATGTAGCCATGACGATTATTGAAGCTGACAGTTGTGTCAGCTTTTAAGTCACTTGATAGGATGTGTATTAACAGACTTTGCCAACAGTATCCTCATCAAATATGACACTCTTCATGCATGCCCTCATGTGAATTGCCTCAACCAAATCAGGATTAATATAAATTATCATAGACTTGGAGACGTAATGGGTGCTTCTACACGTTAATATTCCAGCACATTCATATTCCTTTCGTATACATATAATGCATTGCCTAAACAATGCATTCCGAGCGAAGCGAGGGATGCTTTCATTCCTATCTAATGCTTTGCCTAAACAATGCATTCCTCTTGGAATCCTTTCTTTCCTTCTCTACATCTCATATTCTTCCTACTTTTCTTGTTCATATTCTTACTTCATGTTCACATTATCAGATAATGCTGGATGCCTACTTGCTGCTGATAGCAACCACACCAGGCAACTCCTTACCCTCCAACAACTCCAAAGACGCACCACCACCGGTAGAGACGTGGGACAACTTCTCAACCACGCCAAACTTCTTGGCGACGGTGGCAGTGTCACCACCGCCGATAATGACGGTGTTTCCGGCCTCGGCGCTGGCCACAGCCGCGTCCAAGAGCGACTTGGTACCCTGGGCAAACTTGTCAAACTCAAACACACCTGGGGGGCCGTTCCACACAATGGTCTTGGCCTTGGCTACAGTGTTGGCAAACAACTCTCTGGACTTTGGCCCTGCGTCCAAGCCCATCCAGCCGTCTGGAATGCCCTCCTCCTGGGTGGCCACACCGGTGTTGGCGTCCTTGTTAAAGTCATCGGCAGTAACAAAGTCGACTGGGAGGACAATTTCCACGCCATTCTTCTTTGCCTTGGCCACCAAGTTCTCCACGTTCTTGGAGCCTGCCTCGTCAAAGAGAGACGTACCGATCGACATGTTGTCGAGGACCTTCTTGAAGGTGAAGGCCATACCGCCACCGACAATGAGGAGATCCACCTTGTCCAACAAGTTGTCAATCAACTGGATCTTGTCACTGACCTTGGCACCACCGAGAATGGCAAGGAAAGGTCTCACTGGGTTTTCCAAAGCCTTGGCAAAGTACTCCAATTCCTTGGCCATCAAGAATCCAGCAGCCTTCTGGGGGAGGTCAAGACCCACCATGGACGAGTGGGCTCTGTGTGCAGTGCCGAAAGCGTCATTGACGTAGACATCGGCCAAAGCAGTCAATTGCTCGCGGAACTTCTTCACGTCCTCGGCAGATGCCTTGACCTTCTGGCCATCAACCTTCTTGCTGCCCTCTTCCTCGGCGTGGAATCTGAGGTTCTCCAAGAGGAAAACCTGGCCGTCGGAAGCGCCATTGACGGCCTTCTCGACCTCGGTCCCCACACAGTCGTCAAGGAAGGTCACGTCCTTCTTGAGGAGACTCTGCAATTCCTTGGCAACAGGGGCGAGCGAGTACTTGTCAACCTTCTCGCCATTGGGTCTGCCCAAGTGGGAGGCCAAGATGACGGCCTTGGGCTTCTTGTCCAAGACATACTCGATTGTGGGGAGGGCAGCCACAATTCTCTGGTTGTTGGTGATGGTCTTGCCGTCAAGTGGCACATTGAAGTCCACTCTGATGAAGACGCGCTTGCCAGCGACGTCGAGGTCCTTAACGGAAAGTTTGTTGGAAAGAGACATGATTTTTTGACTTTGGTGTGCGATTCGCCGCATTTTATACTTTTCGGGGGGTACCGGGCCGACACGAGTATTACGAACTAGCGAGCTAGTACGAACTGAGCGAAGCGAAGTGAGTTGAATGTAAGTTATCAAACTGGCAAGTGAGTTGAATGTAAGTAATCAAACTGGCAAGTGAATGTAAGTAATCAAACTGACAAGTGTTTGACTGTATGAGTATTCGAGCAGCGAGTTAATGTATATATTACGACGATCAAGTGGGTGTGTTGACTGACATCTTACGAACTGATCAGTGAATGTACGATTAGACTGAGAGAGTTGATGAGCGTACCAATTGGCAAGGGTAGATGAGCAATATTACCAACTGAGCATGCGAGTAGTGTCAATTGGTGAATATAATATACCATCATACAGTAGTCACCATCGTAGAGTCTAGGATTATTAGGGTCAACAGCATCAGGGGTACAGCAATTCGGATATATGGATCAACCATTGAGACAGGACTATTATGAATACACCATTACATGTTACATTACATGCTTCATTACATGCTTCATTACATGCTTCATTACATGCTTCATTACATGCTTCATTACATGCTACATTACATTCGTCATGATAGCACACTATTGGACGTCTGGCAGTCTTATTGTTATTGTCGGTATCATGTGATGCCATTGTGCAGGCAATTCCTTAAATTTCACTGAAAATGATTTGATAGCAACAGTCCAACAGATCTAGCAGTAAATGTTATCTGCAGGCAATATCCAGACCTCATGGTTCGTGAAGTAGATGTTAGTTGCTATCGTGTTGGAGTGGTGTCTCCTGAGGACAGGCAATCACGTGATGGCATATGAAAGCACGACTACTTGTAATTACGTGCCCAGAAGGAACAATCAACGATAACTGATTAATGAGCCATTTCAAAATCACTGTGTAAATGCTTAGACATGCATGGTAATCTGATACAAGACATCAGATAACAGAATTGTTATTGGTCTGTTGTCATTATAGTAAGGCTATCTTTCATCAGGTGATATTGTTTCATCAGGTGCTTCAAGACTGCAGATAACTTTTCGTAACGAGCATGCCATGAATCCTGAGGATATATGTATACATGATACCTTATGATTATTGGACTATTGTAGCCACATTAACAGATTGAATGTATTAGACTATTGTAGCTTACTTTAACAGATTGAACGATATTAGACTATTGTAGTACATTAACAGATTAATAGCAATGGTTAGACAGGACCGTAACTGACATTGAAGATTCACTTCAGACCAGTAATGTAGTGGCTTTGAAAAGGTGGTATGTTGTTCGTTAGGCTGTGTATTATTCGACGTGGTACGCTCCCAGCGTCCAGAGATGATGTGATTCAATGCAGCCATGATGGATGAATGAAGTAGGCGGGTACGTGCGAATTAATCAAGTCTCAAACTCACAACTTCCATGCATGGGCAATTACTGTTGATTGCTTATTACAGGACCTTGCTCGATTTCGATACTAGCATGAATTCATTACTAGTATGCCGCTTCGCTCGATTGAATATAAGTTACTTGAAGCAATGAGTTCCTTTTGTTGGCTCACTGTTATTTAGGGTTTGAGAACTTCGCTCAATTTAGAGTATATATTCGAGTCGCTTCCTCGATTAAGTTCTATGGAACACTTTCGGTTTCGTATAAGCCACTTAATGTAGTTCGGTCTGGCTTCTCGATACGAATGTATTACTTTATTGAAGCTCAGTCTGGCTTCTCGATACGAATGTAGTTACTCTATTCAAGCTCTATGTTGCTCTATTGTAGCCAATCTCGCTTCTCGACTTCGAATGTGTTACTCTATTGAAGCTGCTCTATTGCGGCTCAATATGGCTTCTCGATTTCGAATACAAGTTGCTTTGATGTAGCTCAATATGGCTTCTCGATTTCGAATACAAGTTGCTTTGATGTAGCTCAATCTCGCTCCGCTCGATTTCGAGCATCAGCTGCTTTATTGTAGCTCTCGCTCCGCTCGATTTCGAGCATCAGTTGCTTTGTAGCTCAATCTCGCTTCGCTCGATTTCGCTTCTGGAACCTTCCCGAAAAAACATGTCGCATGTCGCGTGTCGTATATATCCCCCCAATCCCATCCCATCACCATGGACAAACTCTTACAATGGTCGATTGCGCAGCAGTCAGGCGACAAAGAAGCGATTGAAAAGATCGGCGCGCCCGACCCCAAGATGCTCACCCAGCTCTTTGGCGGTCCCGATGAGCCCACCCTCATGAAACAGGCCATCATGGTGGTCTCCAACCCCGAAGCAGAGCTTCCAGACAAGGAGGTGGCTTTCGACAACTTTGAGATGCTCATCGAGAACTTGGACAATGCAAACAACATCGAGAACCTCAAGCTATGGGAAAGCATCATTGCCCAGCTTAATGGCCCCCACCTTTCCTTGAGAACCTATGCTGCCAGTATCATTGGTATAGCCGTCCAGAACAACCCCCCAAGCCAGGAGGCTTTCCTCAAGTACGACGGATTACAGCAGTTAATCTCCGTGTGCAAGGATAAGGATACACCCCAGCCATTGCTTGTGAAGGCTCTTTTTGCCATCTCGGGTGTATTGCGCAACTATGCCGATGCTTATGCCAAGTTCGAGGCCAACAAGGGCTGGGAAATCTTCAATATCGACACCACGGCCGTCGACGATAAGGTCAAGCTCAGGATTTTGTCGGTTCTCTCCGCCATCATCTCCACAGGCCTCGACGCGAACAAATCGGCCTGTATGGTCAAAATCGAGCTCGTGAGGTTCTTACACCTGGTCATAGGCAACCACGCAGGCTGTGTGGATAAGGTGTGCTATTTGATCTGCCAGATGGGCGATTTGGGCTGGTCTTTTAGTGGCGACGAAAAGCGTGCGTTGTTGGAAAGTTTGGACGGTGTTCTGGTGAAGGATAAGTTGGATGAGTATGAGTATGAGAGGGCGAGGAATATTTTGGCAGCATAGGCAGTCATCTGAGCAGATCTGCGAAGCAGGTCTGCGACTAACCTGAACAGAAGCAAGCTCTAAAAGCTACGTGAGCTGCGAAGCAGGCGCCTAGTAAAGGTCATCTGAGCAGATCTGCGAAGCAGATCTGCGACTAACCTGAATAGTCTGCGAAGCATGCTCTTAGCTACGTGAGCATCTGCGAAGCATACGCTTAATAAAGCTAGCATCTGCGAATCAGATCTGCGAATAGACGAGTAGTCAGAAAAGGCTGAGTCTACGAATAGAGGTGATGAAATAGCTGAAATTTTGGACTGGTAGTCTACAAGCTGAGATCGAATAGTTGAGTGTATTTCAGCCACAACACTGATGAAATATGGGTGTTTTCAGGTCTTTTCTATACGCGAATGGAACTGCCAAACTTCAGCAGCTATAGCAGCTATAGCTGGCTTAAGAACTCTCAACCATCAGCCATCCATATTAACATAATCTACCATAGAAATGTGGCTCCATCTGCATGATTACAGGCACCATGACGACTTAAGTAACTTGGGTATAATAGATAATGAAGCATCTACTTGTAGTTCAATATATACGCTTGAAGGCATGTGGGGTGGAGTAATAAATCACGTGATGCCCTAATCAGGCAATCTATTCTTTAAAATCCATAAGAAGCTCATGTAGTATGAATCCTCCAAAAATGTATGAAAGATGTTTGCACGTAAAAAATTATTCCAACTTGTGAGATTATATTCTGAAAACGTCCATGCATTCTGATTGTACGGGCTGAGTACATTCAGATTGGGTCAACATTTGGCTGAATTTAGTTTGACTGAATAATTTTGTATGGTACAAAACACTGAAACATTAGTATCTCTGGATAGTATTCGATACAAAACAAACTGGAATGTATTCCCGAGTAGTATCTGGATACAAAACAAACTGGAATGTATTCCTGAGTAGTATCTGGTCGATACATTGATATCTGGCTGTGGTACTTTGGATACTATCTTGACTTAATATAAATGGTGCCTTAACTATACACATAAAACAGTTAAAAGGGCAGTGAAAACAGTTAAAATGCCGTGGCATTTTAACTGTTTGTTTTAGACAGTGAATGCATAGCCAGTATTATGACTATTCATGCTGAACTTTTATTGACATTTTGACTATTCATGCTGGAACTTTTTTTTGACTATTCATGCTGGTACTTATTGACCTTGACTCAATGCTGGTACTTTTCTTCTGATCTTGCTGGTTTTCCTATGCTGGCACATTGGCCTTATCTATGCATTTTTATCTATGCATTTTTATCTCTGGATACCCTTTTGACTGTGTACATTTTCAAGATCACACCATTTTTCTAGCGTGATCGAGCGGATCTGTGTTCCCCTTTGCGAATAGCCGCCGGTGCTGCCTAAACGGCTGAGATATATAAGCTTTCGGGTGTTGGGATGGCAGCCGTTGACCAGGTAATCGCGGTGGGCCCACCTCGTATATGCTCCTCCTGCGAATCTTTTTGCCGAACCGAGACACCAACACCCAGGGCCCTTTCTCTGCTTCCGAAAATAGATTTTCCGAATCATGCATCCACAGATGGGCCTGTGACGTAATGGCTGTCCTGTCAGCAATATAGGCGCCAACTGCCGTTATGTAGTCTAACCCTATTTGACATGATGCGCTTTGTCTTTGCACATGGCGATGGCTCACGCAGCACAGTCCCAGCCACGCATCCACGTGGTGGCTGTGCATTCTTTGCGGGAGGCTTTTCTTGTTTAGCTTTGTGCAAAATCCCATCAGGCAACCGCATCGGTTGCTAGCAGCAAGATCGGCCTAATTAGGCACTACCGGCTGTTCACGGGAACGTTGATGAAGCCTGATTAGGCAACCTCGGCTGTAGATGTTTGAGCCGTCCTAATTAGGCAACCTCGGCTGTGCGCGTAGACGTTGATGAAACTTTATTAAGGTTGGCAACAAAGTTAACATTAACCTTCAGACAAACGGTAAACGGGAACCCTGAACTCCATCAGACAAAAAATTTCCCAATTAAACTTTCGCTGTCTGCGTCATACGCATATACGTCTTAGCAAACTTTAATTTTATTTTGTGTTAACCTTAATACTGCGGCTCCTGGCTATCGCTATTCGAAAATAATCTCGTCGGGGTCACTACCTAGGAACACCTTCTTCATGGCCAAATCAACGGATGGCGGCACGAGGTTCCGCCCACCGTCCTGGCCCAAGCTTCCACTCTTTTCATATTCTCGTTGTATAGCATACATGGTTTTGAACTTGTCCACAACGGCCTCTGCCCTCGTTTCTGTCATTAAACGGAACTGCCGTAATGACTGTATCATCGTCAGACGCCCATCTGTCCCCAGTTTGACGTGGCCCAAGTTGCCAAACTCCGCGTTTCGTCGGTACTTGTCGTAGCGTGCCTTTGCGATGGTGTAGGTAAAGTGCTCGATCCATTCGGCGAGCTCTACGTCGTTACGGGTCCCCAATACATTCGCACCGACTCGTAGCTGGGCTCTGTTGAAGATATGCTCGGCCTCTTTGTGTGTCATCTCAACTTCGGCTGTCTTGCGCCGCTTGTTGGGCAGTGTCATGTTGAGGACCCTGTTGCGGTAATGCTTGTTTTCTACTTGCTTGAGCTTCTGAATGAACATGTCCCACCCAAGCACAATCACAATCACCGGAGCATTTGTCTGGTGTGTTTGATTGGTGTGTTTGTTCGTGGCCATCCGATTGGCATGGAATTTGCGTGCGGTCTCGATATCACTCTCGAGCTCGCACTTTTCGGCCTTGTGTAGAAACTCTTCTGGACTATAGAGCATCAAGACATTGCGCTCCACTATTCGGTAAGGATTGCATGGGATGAAGGTGTCTGTCTTTTCATCATAGATCGAGGTGGCCTTGCGCTCCCAGAACCCCATGGGACACTCGCTTTCAAACCGTGTTCCTGCTAGATCCATCAGAACACTCCGCGAAATGAAGAGCTCCATTTCGGCCAAAAGCTCCGTTCGCCGTCGGTTCTGTTTATTGGCCTGCTGGAGCTCTTTGGGGGTGAAGGTTCGGTCCAGAAGATGGTGTGTCATTTCTTTGGTCTTGGTTCGTCGTGGCTTGGCCGCTGGCTTTTTGGGTTTGGCTGGCAGTGACTGGGGCGACGAGTCCTCTGAGAGCCAGTTTGCTATATCGAGAACATTAGACGGTTTAGGTTTTTGGGAAAATGAGAACGGTGACTCTTCCACGGGATCAGAAGGAACCTTGAACTGTGAGGCACATTCACCTCGAGAAACCAACCCGGACATATTCTCCAATCCCTTCGAACTCTCCAATCTTCTGTCTGGTTCGATTATTTCAATCGATACATCCGGCAGTTTTGAAGGAAACAACAGCTTTCCCGAACTCTCAATCAGTTCCGAGACAAAGTTGAAGGAATATTGCGAAGGGCGCATGGGACTCGAAGGGAGAGCTCGTTTTGGCGCCCTGGGGCTCAGTGCCTGAAACAGCAAGTCGCTAACAAGTGAAATGGCCTGTTTATTCAGCACATCATCCAGGTCTGTGATCAAGGCAGGTTTTCTGGCTGGTGCTCGGATAGACAGCTGGGCTAATGAGCGCTGTGAAAGAACCACGGGGCTCGAGGACTCGAGGTTGATTGGCGAAGAAGGGTACTCTGCCAAGGGTTTTTTTGGAGTGGAGCTTGTTTGAGGGGCTACGAAGAGTGTGGTCGGCTCTGGGGGATTTAGAGTGGGAAGGTCGCCAGATAGGCTTTTGAAAGCCTCTGTAGACAGTCCTTTGGTATGGGCATCGACATAAAGGCCCTTGGTAGTCTTTGGGCTTTTGGTAATGGTTGTCTTTTTGTCTTTGGTCGCATTATCTGCTTCATCTGTACCAGGACGTGGCTTATCTAGTGAATCTGTAGACTCCTGCGAAGAGGGCAAGAATAGAGGGGCCAGGCGTGATCGTGTGCCGAATATATCTCGACTTCTAGCAAGCATAGACTGCAAATTATCTTTGGTGGTTTCGCTTTCGGGGTGCTCACTGGCACTTTCAGAAGGTCTGATGTTAGTATGTGGTCAATGGAGTCGTGAGAGAATGTAACATATTACGACTTAGCAAATAACTAGTAATGATCGAAACCAACGATGATAAAATGAAATCAGCCGTTAAGTACCATTTATCAGTACATGAATGTACATTATCAATACTAATGAACAGTACCATTTTACCATTCATCAGTTCACGAATCAGTACCATTAATGATCAGTACTATTAAGTACATCTGTATCCAGTACATGAATCAGCACCCATAATCAGTACCATACTCAGTACCATACTCAGTTCCATAATCACTAATCAATACCTTTCTCCATTAATCAGTACAGAATCATGAATAATGACAGCTCTAGTGGTCGACACGGATCATGGATCAGATCATGTGGTTTCATGGTGTACATCTGTGTATCTTGATATTCTAGGTGACATCTGTGGTAAGTAGTTGTAGGTGTATCTTGATGGGAATCTATGGTCTCTGGGATGGTTGCACATCTGTGGTAAGTAGTTCTATGTATATCGTGGTGGCAATCTATGGTCTCTGGTGATGATGGTGGTGTTATGGTCTGGATTCGTCGTATCGTTGGTTTCGCTCTCTAGGCATGACTGCATAAGATACGTACATCTCTATAAGCTCTATTTCATCCTGGTTCATTGTCCTGAGCTAGTGGTCAGTACCCGATCGCAGGTTCATCCAGGATGTTTTGCAACAAAAAAAACTCACAAATAGAAAGTGGGGAACGAGAAGATGAGGACACTGTAGGATGGGAGAATGACTACTGGATAGGGTGCAACTGAAATGCTGAGAATACTGAATATATGTGAGAGTGCTAGATAGATTAGAATGGGGATAGGCTGAGAAACTGACAAGTGAAATGTAGGCTGAACTAATTCACCCGCTAGGATAGTTAATAATGAATGGATCATGGATAGAGGTGGTGAGGAATGATATTTCTTTAGCGGCTTGTTGAATGAGAAAAGGTGGCGAAAACTGATTATGGAGAATGTGGTAGAAATGTGGTAGAAATGAAGGGTAGAAAATGGGTAATATAGGTACAATTGATGTAGAGATGGGTGACCAATATATGGGATAAGTGGTGTAGGACAATGATGTGGTGGAAATAATGGGTAGAATATGGGACAAATGTGGGTACAATTGTGGGTATAATAATGAGTGTAATTGATATGGGACAAATGTGGGTAGAATATGGGTACAAATGATGGGTAGAATTATGGGACAAATGACGGGTGGAATTGATATGTAATGATATGTAATGATACGTAATGATATGGCTAATCATGACTATGGACAGGAAAGTATGGATAGGATCGGGTAAGTCACGTCTACGATTAGACCCATCGAAGGTGAGGTAAGTGTTTATGTTACCCCGCTATGAATGTTTGCGCTGTTTGATGAAGGTGGAGTCTACGTTGATGGAGTAACTGATTGGACCTCACTTCACATCAGCGATGTGAGTGTCTGGCTGTGATATGTGAGGTCGTAAATGGTAATGCCCTTGAATCCCAGATCTCACTATGTTAGGTGTTGATGTGAGGTGAGGTGAGGTGGAGATCACATAGAATACTCACATCCCACATCAAACACTCACATCAACACTCACATCAACACTCACATCTCACTACGTTCGATGTGAATGTTGATGAATGTTGATGTAGTGTTTGTTTTTTTATGTCCCTAGACGAATCCATCTTCACCCTCAAAGAAGTCCTCAACACCGTTCGCTACGACTGGCCACAGGTCCTCCAGGACAACGCCAACCCCATTGAGATGGCTGTTGGGCTCCTTGACGACACGTCTGTGGGAATGGCGCACCGAAGGCCTGATTTCGAGCTTCTCCACAACCAAACACAGCAGGCGCTCCGGGCGTTTGTGCGGGACCACCACGAGCTCTTCAACAACTCGATTGGGTCGTACCACCAGTTGCTCCAGACCCTCGGCGAGAGCCAGGAGGAGGCCCACGACATCAAAAACATGTTGGAGGCCACCACACGGGAAGTCCACGACCGGAGCGACGCTTTGGCAGACCTCTCACAGACTTCTACACGCTACAAGGACTTGCTTGAGATCTTGGACGCTATTCAGGAGGTCACGTCTATTCCGGACCGGATCGATCGGTTGGTGGGCGAGAAAAAGATCCACGAGGTGTACGACGTGATTCTGCAAGGGTACGACGCGGCCAAAAAACATGGATTGTGGCAGCTCCCCGCTCTCGCATCCATCCAAGCATATCTCGAGGTCCAGAGCAACAATCTCTTTGATATGATTGTGGACGAGCTCCAGAACGAGATTTACCTCAAGACTCACACGTTTTTCCTGTGGCATGCGCTTTTGAACCGCTCCAACCACAAGTTGGCGGCCTTGGAGCAGTTGTTGCTGGGACTGGCCACGCTAGAGCAGTACGTGCACAACCTGGCGAACCTCGACTTCTCGGAAATTGCCGGCGTCTTCACAGAGCAACTGCGCCTCTTTGAGCTGAAAATCGCAGACATGCACGAGAAACTCAATGCCGGCGAATCGCTCGTGAGTTTCCCGCAAACCCTCCAGGACGAGTCGTACCAGTACATTTTCCTCTTGTTGCGCACGGCGTCCAAGCTCAACCGCCTTCACCAGGCCGTCGAGGTGCTTCTGGACGCCCACCAGTCCGAATTGCACGCTCTCGTCAGTAGGAGCACCGAGGAGACCAAAAGCAGGCACCTGACGGCCATATCGAAAATGGCAAAGATGCCAGAGGTCCATACGCTCACCAATAGCTCCCAGTTCAGCGATAGCGCGGTGGTGGTGCTCCAGGACTTGTTTGGCGGTGTTTTCATCAAGCTCCTCGCGGTCTTGCAGCGCCATAAAGTGGTGGCCGCCTGTGTCAGCACCATCGAGGGCGAGCCGTATAACATGGAGGCCGTTTTCAACGGCATCGCCAAGGAGATTGAGCTGTTGGTGGTGTCGTATATCCATGATCTGCCGCATCTCAAGGATTTAAAGGACATTTCCGGAAGTAGCATCACGGATGTGTTGAGAATGAAGGAGTTGTTTCGTTTTGAGGACGCAGAGGTGGGTGTCACGACCAGTCCGGAGGATCTCCAAAAGATGCTTCAGGAGATGTTTCCGGGCTTTGTCTTGTCGGACGTCTTCAAGGAGAATACAGGGGGTATATTTGTGCTGAGCGAGGCTTTCAGAGGTGGTGTGGAGGTGCTTGTGCCGCGCAGTGTCTTTAACATGAGGATCGTCTTGGAGTTCTTCCTCTTGTTTGTCGCTGGAGCAGCCAGGCTACGGGAGGAGTTCCCAAGCCCGAATGATAAGGGTGATACACTCACCAGAAGTGATACCATCTCTAGAGATACACTAAGTAGAAGTGACACCCTCTCTAGAAACGATATCTCTAGAAACGATATCTCTAGAAGTGACACCATTTCTAGAAGCGGCACCCCCAAACCCTTTCGAAACGATCGGAACGACGTTTCTCCTAAAGCGTCGCCCGCTCCCCTCACCCGCAGCAACACGCTGGTCTCGCGCACCTTTGAATCCCCCGTGACCTTCTTCTCGGCCTTTATGAACAAACACTTCATCTCGCATGTGCGCAACTCGCTCGAGGCATCGTTCCAGGAGCTCGTGGGCACGCCTCTCCGCACCGAGCTCATCACGCTCGAGAACCGCCAGGTCATCTACGAGAACGCCATGGCCTTCCAGAACCTCTTCATCCACCTCTGTACCATTCTCAACACCAGCTTCACGTACCGTCCCGCCATCTCCAACTTGGCCTTGCATTTCCTCGAGAACTTTGGCAAGGCATACTCCACGCACTACCTGGAGCTCTTGGACTCCACCAATCCTGTGCCACAGTACGGCCGCTGGATGGCCATTGAGGGTTTGACGGAAACAAGCCGCCTCGTGATGGATGGCCAGACCGAATTTGTCGCGCGCGAAAACGAGCTCATGCTTTCCCACCTCGATGAGCTCTCCAAGGACGATTGCTTGGACAGTAATACCTTCAACCAGGTGTGCTACCTATTCCTCCTGGCATCTTGGATCCTCACATGGCTCCCGGGCCTCAAAAAGGTCCTGGCCGGACCAGACCCCCACCACGACGTGGACCTGCTCCGCGACGAGTGGCTGTTTCTCGAAAACGGCCGCCCCGTGGCCTCGCTGCTGCTGCAGTCCGTCTTTTTGGCCTTGGACGTCAATGGCATCGGCCGTTTCAACTCTGTTACTCGCCAGTTTGAGCGCATAGGCCACAACACCACCCTAGCCTTGCGCTACGATCTCCGTTGCAAGGCCCTCTACTACATATCCAAATCCTACTCCCTGACAGACTGGATGCCTGTCACAGAGCCAGGCGATGCCGACCAGCCCATAGCCCTCCTCAATAAGGATGTTTTCCAGATCGACAACAAGTTGACGCAGTTCTTGGACGATCGTGAAAGAGACGGCATTTTTGCGGGCCTCGCGGAGTTCTTGAACGATGTCATGATTAAGGAGTCCCGCCGCGTTTCGAAAATCAATAGCAACGGTATAAAACGTGTCTTGTTGAACATCCACACCTTGCAGCAGATGCTCCGCAACATTCTCAAGGACCCCGAAGCGGTAGACTTTACCCGTGCCTCGGTGTTTTTCGAGATGTTTACCATGAATGAGTTTACCTTGTTGAACGCGGTAGAGGGGAGGGAGTATGAGGTGGGCGACTACGAGAACATGGCCAGGATGATGTATAGTGAGAAGTTGGCCGATGGGGGGACCCAGTTCAATAGGGGGAAGTATAATGAGTTGTTGAGAAAGATAAGAGAGAGGTGTCATGAACCCGAGCGATAGATGAACCCGAGCGATAGATGAACCCGAGCGATAGATGAACCCGAGCGAAGCGAGGGTGAAGACTATAGATGGTATTGACACTGTATTGAATCAAGAACCCAAGCGATAGATGAACTCGAGCGATAGCGAGGGTGAAGACCACAGATGGTATTGACACTGTATTGAATCAAGAACCCAAGCGATAGATGAGCCCGAGCGATAGCGAGGGTGAAGACTACAGATGGTATTGAGACTGTATTTGAATCAAGAACCCGAGATAGCGAGGGAAGACACATATGGTATTGACACTGTATTTGAATCAAGAACCCATAGCGAGGGAAGACTATTGCTGTATTAAATTCAATTCGGCAATATTCGAAGACGATGGACAAACTGAGCTCTTTCCTGTTGCTAGCATATTCCGCTCAAGTTAAATGTCCTTAGACTCCATGGAGCTGTGTACTAGCTTCGTTGAACGAATGTTAAAGCAAGCTGAGCACTGTGAATATAGTGAGTTTCATTGAACAGTACTTTGAGTGAAGTCTTGAGCTTTAGTTGAAGGAGCATGGTTGGTTTTATATGGTGGTCCGTTCATGTGGTGATACCTCGATTCATTATGGCGTTTCGGAAGTGGATATTAGACTAATAAAGGAAGACTAGACGGAAATGAGTAGGAGAGGGTGAACTGAAAACAAGAATCAGAAGAGCAATGGAGCATACGACATTTCAATCCCTGAGTATAACAATAGTACAGTGAGTGAACTGCAACTGGAAATTTCTGAGGGACTAATTAATACAGTCAGATACTGCAATTTGGCTATGGTTTCTAAAATTGCCATGATTACAGTTCGCATTAAATTCTGGTCTGGTATCAGGCACTGCATGTCTAGCGGCGTGGCCTTGGGTATAGTGATCCAAGCGGACACGAAGAGGACATCGTAGAAAAGTTAGAAAATAGCAAACGGAATTATTGAAAGAGCTTTGACTTTCGAGGTCGATAAACTCAAATTACATGCATAAACGAGCCAATATGGGTAGCATTGATGAACAAGAATACAATCGAATAATACAATGCAAAAGAATTAACCTAGTGAAACAATCGTAGAAGATGTGACAATAAACACAATAAAATAGGCTAATTTATTGCATAAACGAGTGAACAAGAACAATAAACTAATCAACAAGTCGTACAATTTCGACAAATAATTGGAAAAAGAAATGAAAAATTACTGATGAAAAAGATAACATTTCATAATCAAGGATACATTGGCATTTTACCATGATTGGCCAAGAGAATTGATGTTGAGATAGGAGAGAAGATAGGATTTGAACAATCGAGAGTATAAATGATTGATAAGATGTTGCTTGAAAATATCTATCATTCTGAAGTTGTTACTTGTGGCAGTTTAAATAGCTCCAAGTCATCTCTACGTCTCAATCTACCCAAACGTTGATTAATGCAATTCATTCATCTATATTCTAGACAACTTGTACGGTACGATTATTTTGTATCACCTTGAACCTATGATACCATGGAACTTTCTGATCGCTAATCGAAGCAATGTGAGACATGAATCCCATACAAGATGAAATGCATAAATAACACCTAACCTTCCTAACGCTTTGATAACCTTAATTACAAGACTTTTATCCTTCCATTACATATTAGACTTAATCCGGAATTGTAAGCATTCGCAGTGTTTTCTCAATGTAGTCGACCTGCTTGCGCAGGTCTCCGCAGGTCTCGCACTGATCAACAGTGCCTTCCAAAAACCCCCTCCGGTCTGATCTTCAACTTTCTGGCCATTTTCTCAAAAAAGAAACGCCCACAAGCAGAACCCACAACCACCGCAAAGAAATAGGTCAATGTGTAGGTCATGGCAGCCAACATCAACGCGTAGCCAAAGAGGTCTGGCAAGAAGCAAAGGACCAAAAGAATGATGTCTCTCACCACCCCATTCACCACCCCCTGAGGAGGCTTGGAGCGCTCCGAAAGCTTGTCGCTATCGTCGAAATTGACATTTTTGATATCGGCCTCTTTGGTGTCCCTCACCACAACGTTCCCGAAAATGGGGATGTTGCTGTCATCCTTCCAGACCTTGTGCTCGAGGTAGAGCTTCAAGAACTCAAATCCACGCGCAATGAAGGCCATGGCGAAAAGGAAGACAAAAATCCCAAATGCCTGTGCCTTGGTTTTGGCGTAGAGCGTCTTGAAAAGCACTGGGTAACTCTCATACTCCCGCGTAAAGTACATGTGCATCGAGCCCATGTGCGACATGCCGTGCATCGATGCCATCGAGGTGGATGTAGAAGATGCCATGTCCATTGTAGAAGATGCCATGTCCATTGTGTGCGAGGCCATGTCCATTGTAGATGAGGCCATCGAATGTGCCATGCTCATTGTGCTGTGGGCCATGGAAGCCATATCCATCGAAGAGCCCATATCCATATCGCCGTGCGGTGCCATTGTATAGTCTACTAGGGCAGCCGCGGGTTTATATACCTCATGGCATGAGCAATATGTTTCTTGATTCGTTTTGTGGACGGCTTATGTAATGGCCCGATCGGGACAGAAAATGGAGCATTGACAGATTCAAGCGCTCGACAGGCGAGCGAGAGCGAGCGAAATGCGAGCCGGAAAAGCGATAGAGATCCTGGAGATAGAGACAGAGGAAGATAACCGGAATGAAGAGAGTAAGTGCAGCCATGATAATTCATTATATCTAGATGTATGAGTGTTTATCTTTAGAGTATTCATCTTTAGTGGATGTATGAGTATTTATCTTTTGAGTTTATTGTGTTGGACCACGAAACCGAGCTCCTAATCCAGAATTTCCATCAGCCTGCAGGATAGAAGGTAGCGCTTCGAGAGAAATAGAGGCTAACTCGATAGATTAGATCGATAATCTGATGGTGACAGCCTGTAAACCATGTATCAATAACTCTAGGTATAGCATCTCATTGATACTAGCCAGGTGATCTCTGGTTTAAATTGCTCACTATTAATTTGCTCATTAACAGGCCATATTGTTCGAAATTTTATTAAGGTTAATGCGTGCTAATTGTTGCTAAAATAATCTATACAGTCATATCCAGTTGATACTAATTCTCGAATTCTCGCGAAGCGAGAATGAGCTTCAATTTTAGACTTACTCGAATCTGGTAGCGAGAATGAGCTTCAACTTCAGACTTATTCTCGAATTCTCAGGATGAGCTTCAATTTCAGACTTCCTCGATTCTCGTAGCGAAATGAGCAATTTTAGACTTACTCGATTCTCGTAGCATGAGCAATTTCAGACTTACTCGATTCTCGTAGCGAGTGAGCATTTTAGACTTACTCGAATTCTCAGGATGAGCTTCAAATCTATTATTCTCGAATTCTATTTACACTCATCCATGTCCTTCGTGATATATTTTGTAAGCACTTACACTTCTACCTCTCTATAATACCCTTCAACTATATACACTGCCGCGATCGCTCCAGCCGCATCATTTAATTACATCCTCGTCTCTATGCGGCATCTCACGTTGCCTAGTAATGTCTAGGATTCAGCTGCGATACTAGTCTCTCCGAATGAGCGAAACTTAGGCGAGATACATCAGACAGCTGTAAATTAGATGGAGAGAGCTTTCCATGTATTCCTTTCATGAGTTGGGCAGCGTCCATGTAGAAGCCTTTCATGAATGGACAGCGTTCATGTAGAAGCCTTTCATGAATAGACAGCGTTCATGTAGAAGCCTTTCATGAATAGACAGCGTCATGTAGAAGCCTTTCATGAATGGACGGCGTTCATGTAGAAGCCTTTCATGACAGGCCTTTTTATTTTGAACTGATGACTTCTTTTGGCTTCGGTCCATCAATATCCCTGTACTTCACTTCTAATTTCGGTTTGAGTAGTCGAACTTTCGTGTGAAAAACCTTGGTAATGCATGAATGCTTAATGTGAGAGCGTCTGCTATATTACTGATAGGCCACTGGACTGGACTCACACTGTGGTGGCTACTGCTTCTGCACATAGCATTGCTGTACTGTTTTAGTGGGCATGCCAAGTAGATCAGAATTCGCTGACCATTCAGGGCATGATAAGGCTCTTAATTCCATCGACAGGTAAGGCTGTCATTTCGCTGACTCCATTCAGGGCCTTCCATGATAAGGCTTTAATCAACATACAGAAAAGGCTGTCAATGTACTCATTCCCCATTTTCAGAGCATTCAATGGTTTTGATCACCATGAAAGATAAGGCTGTCATGACCACATTAGACAAAATTGTCATAATATTGAGTTGTCCTCGATACTTATTCTGAAGAGCAAATTATGCACTCATAGTCGTTGCGAGCATCGACGCTCTGGATTGACGGGACTGTTGAGTATGAGAAACATTTCACAACGTCCATACATGAAAGTCATTCGATACTAATGATTTTCACTCCAGACTCAATTCAAACTTCTCAGACTCTCAGACTTTCTCAGTCTTTCTCATCAATTTAGACTTCCATCAAACTTTTCATCGACGCATGTTTTAGACTTCTCATCACTGGCCTCCTAATAATACACAAAACTCAACGATATTACTCGCCTCGACTAATAATTCATGACATCAAGACTCCAATAACTCTTAATAATCTGACACTCAATATTTCACTCTCATTTCTCATTATTCTACTTTTCCTCAGGACCTACTGCTCAGCTTATACTCACAGCCCCCCTCTCCCAAAACGTGCTCCTCCAACCAGGCATTTGCATTCTCAAACTTCTTTCCACACGCTATGCAACTTCCTGGCATGGGTAGCTTGTCAGTCAAGGTGTGCACAGCTTTGCCTTTGGGGTCGTCGAACTTGAAATGCATATGGAGCAAGTGCTTTTTGTAGTCGTAGGGCCTATTGAAGTTTTGCGTCTTGTGGGGACACCTGAACTTGGGGTAGACACACTGGAAACGGCCGATGTCGTCGTGGATACGCATGTGTCGCGAAATGTCTCTGCTGATGTATTTGTTACATACTGCACAAACAGCGCCCTTTTGCTTCTTTTTCTTCTTGACGTCCGAGTCCTCGATCGACCCGGTCTGGCTGGACGTGGGGGACCCCACCTCCAAATGAACCGTATCTGCAAAGTCGCTGCTGACATCTGGTTTGTGGGGCATGGCGTCGAAAAACAGATCAAAGTCTTCTGTGAGGATTTCTGGGGTGACGAGATCCTCGCGGTCAAAGTAGTTTTTCTGCTCGGGAGGCATCATCGAGGGTGTGATGACATCGTACGCAGATAAGAGATCGTCGTTGCAGCCCATTGGAACCGGGGCTGGCTCCTCTCTGTCCTTTCCAAACCTGCTGAACTGGGACGAGGAAACCAAGTGGGGTGTTCCGACCGGTTTGTGGAGGTTCACCAGGCCGGGCGTGAGGCGTGGCAGTTTCACCACGTTGACTGCGGGGCTCTGGAGGTCGTTCAAGTTGATGAAAAACGGCCGTTTGGTCTTTTCCCCGTTGGTCTTCTTGACCCCAGAGTCCTGTCTGACTGCTTTGGGTCGCATTTTACGAGCATCCGATGATATGCTACGCTGGAAGTCAGATCGTACGGGCTGAAAGCTTTCAGCCCCTTGGAAGCTTTCAGCACTTTGGAAGTCAGCCCCTGGCTGAACAAAAAGCTTTTCTGAATGGTCTTTGTAGTTTCCCTTGAATAAACTCGGGGGATCGTAGGTCTTTTCAAATCCCTTATCGACATATGTAGTAAAAGCTTCGTATGGCTCTGGTTGTGTGTGCGTCTCTGCATATTCCTCTGGGTTTATATTTCCTCTATAGTCGTTCAAGCTCTTGAATAGATTGGGATTACTGTAGTCGTTCATATCCTTGTAAAAGTCTTTGGGTATATCCTTGTAAAAGTCTTGTGTATTGAATTGTTTGGTATTGTAAAAGTCTTTTGGTAAGTCTTTTGGCAAGTCTTTTAAGTCTTTGGGTAAGTCTTTTGGCAAGTCTTTGGCTTGTTTGTACATCTCTTTGGGTACGTGTCCATACTCTTGGGCGTATGGGTCGTAGTACCCGTCGTATACCGTGTAGTACAATTCATTGGGTTCCGGGGGGCAATTGATTGGCTTTTGGCAATCGTTCATCATTGGCTTTTGGCAATTGCCCATGGGCTTCTCCTGGGGGTACTGGTTGTTTTGGCCCTCGAAATGGGCTCCCAGGGCGTGTATATTGTACTGGCTGTATTCGTGCTTTTTATGCTCGTGGTAGTATGTGTAGTCAATCTTGGAGGACGGCACCAGCTTGCTGTTGTAGCTGAAGTAATCCTGGGGACCCTCTTCATTTGTGTAGTGCACATCGGGAGTAAAGTCATACATGTCCGGTTTCCTGTCCGTGGGCACAAAGTTCAGATCAATGAACTTCCTGTTCATGGTAAACAAAAAAGAAAAGAAGAACCCATCCAAGAACCCATCCGAGCGATAGCGAGGATGGGTGAAGGAGGCTGTAATTACCATTCGAGCGATAGCGAGGATGGGTGAAAGGCTATCCATCCGATACCCATCCGAGCTAGCGAGGATGGGTGAAAGTAACTCTAATTAACAATCCTCCCTATCGCTCGGATGGGTAAAAGGCTATCCATCCGAGAGATACCCATCCGAGCTAGCTCGGATGGGTTAAAGTGATTCTAATTAACAATCCTCTCTATCGCTCGGATGGGTGAAGTGACTGTAATTAACCATCCGAGCGATAGCTTGGGTACAAGGCTATCCAGCCTAGCGATAGAACCATCCGAGCAACAGCGAGGATGGGTGAAAGTGGCTGTATTGACCATTAGACGAATAGCTAGGGGGCTGTATTGACCATTCTAGTGATATCAAGGGAAGTGGCTGTAATTACATTAAAGAATGGCGGGGAAGTGACTGTAACATTAGCAACAGAGTGAAAATGGCTGTAAAATATTAGTTCATGGGTTAACCCCCGAGCGATAGCGAGGAGGGGTATCGGGTATCTCGATGGGTATTGCTTCATGTATCCAGATGGGCATGCTCCATGTATCTCGGATTGCTCCATGGTATCTCGATGGATGTCTATGAATAGAGCTAAGATGATCATCTAGAGCACATTATATGACTGATGATTTTAGATGTGGTGAAGCCTTTGGAGACGAGTTGGCTAAAGGTAGGCACAGGGCCAATGCGATCAGAAATGCTCACAATGTCGCAGCGAATTTGCTCGACAATCTGAGCGAAGCGAAGATTGCTCAAATATTGTATATAGACAGCTCGCCCAGTTGCTCGAATATAGAATGTTATAGATAGCTCGCAATCTTCGCTTCGCTCAGATTGCTCGAATATAGTACATATAGACAGCTCGCCCAGTTGCTCGAATATAGTATATATAGACGGCTCGCTCAATTGCTCGAACAGGGAATGTTTAGACAGCTCGCATCTTCGCTTCGCTCAAATTGCGGAAGACAAATGAAGGTTGAGATAAAGGTCGTCGTAATAAATACCATAGTAAAGGTAGAAGTCATAACATAAAAGTTTGAGGAATAAGGATGTCAGCACACTCATGCCATTGTAGATAATGCCATGGTGCTCAGATATGCCCCATATTGGGGAATACTCTCAATTCAATTTATGTCCAATGGATCGACTCGTATTTCCTCGTATTTGAGCCTAAGCCTCTTTGCCGCAGGAACACAGACTTAGCAATCAATAGCAGTCTAGCAATCTAGCAGTCTGTAGCAGTCTATAGCAATCTAGCAGTCTGTAGCAGTCTATAGCAATCTAGCAGTCTATTGCAATCTAGCAGTCTATAGCAATCTAGCAGTCTATAGCAGTCTATAGCAATCTATAGCGGTCTAGCAGTCAATAGCAATCTATAGCAGTCTATAGCAGTCTATAGCACTCTATAGCACTCTACTAGCGTCTACCATTCTATAGCACTCTATTAGCGTCTATCATTATATATTCTATTAGCAATATTCTTTTTAGTGGCTTCGTGGAGATTCTGACTAGCAACAGTATTCAGCAAAATGTACTGAGTCTCTCTTCTGGTAATATAATCCTCGTGTAGAATTGGCAACTCCATCGACTGGGTGAGTTTAGCAGGATCAGTATAGTGCAAATGGGGAGATGAGAAGCGGAACGTACGATCAGTTCTATGGTTTCTCTGGATCCTTTTCATTCTAGAATGTTCTTCACTTCTTGGCAAGAAGGTAGATTGAGAGATGTGCTCAAGTACAGTCATCAACACAATAGACGATCAATATAATTGAGACTTCACCTCTTGAGACAGACCATCAACACAATAGACGATCAATATAATTGAGACTTCACCTCTTGAGACAGTCCATCAACACTTATCTCAATAGACGGCTTTAATTAGAAAATAACCTCTATTAACGATTTTAGATTCAAAATACAGATAGGCTCGTATCTTCAAATATCTAATTTGGTCATCCATCACGATGACCTCCCTTTTAAGCTCTCTAGCCTGTCGAGGTGTTTATAGCTAGCTAAAGATGAGATAAAGACACTGAGAGGCATGAGGTCTATACGATTCATATATGTTAGGATCACCAGCAACGAAGACTACAGTATGATCTACGTGATTTCATAAACTACAGTTATCTACGTATTAGTAATCTACGTATTAGTGATCTACGTCACCGAAGACAATCAGCCGAGTAGAAGACTCCAGCATGTGATTAACTTTCCGTGAGCAGAAGATTTGCCAAGCTATAGTGTACAGGATAAACATGTGAAGGTATGGAAGGTATGAAAGGTATGGAAAGATATGGACCAAGGTATGAAAAGTATGAAAAATATGAAAGGTGTGGTCTCTAAGATATGTACCAAAGTATGGATAGGTATGGCTATCCTGTGGCTTGGAGGAGGGTGACAGATTAAGAGTCACTCGTATTTCTACAGGCGTGTTGATGTGGCTAAACGGCCAAATAGACTACCCGAAGGTTTATTTTCTTCCCAGTCTTTTGTATATCCGGAAGGAAGTTCGATTTGTGCCTATTGTTTTGGAGCTCGTCTAGCTCGGGTGCAGTTCTGCTCGACAATAGATGCATACTTCGAAGGATCTAAAATATGCATAGATTTCCGTCTTCCGCATAGGCCATGGGAGGCCTGCATATCGTAAGTCTGCACAGCCAACGGTTCGGGTAGTCTACGATGCAGCCTGATGAGATTCTGGGAAGGAGTCTGAAGTTGCTGTTGTGGAATGGAGTTTCCCGTGGAAGTGATTCGGAACAGGGCAGCAGAACTCCTACATTAGAAGCTGTGCTTTGGAAGAAAAATATTTTCGGCCCCAGTGGCTAGAAAAAATTTTCCCACACAAATAAGTTCTACGCGTAATATACCCGCATTGCATGCAGCAAACATCAGGTGATTTAAGCTTCTATTCATGCGGGCCACAAAACCGCACATGCACAGTACCACAAAAGACCACTGTGCAACGACCCTTAGACGGCGAAAAGCAAGTTCTGCCGTTCACATCACACGTCTGCCTCCGATTGTATCGGCATCTCTTTTTGGTGCTGCGATCCTTTGCCCAAAAGGGTCCTCATCCAACGGGGTGAACTCGGCGCTTGACAGGTTCTAGAAACTTGGCTAGAAAAATGATGCGGGATTTCCCAAAAAATTCCGTCATCGAATGGAAACGAATCAGGGATAGTCCATTCCGAATACATCCAATATACGAAGATTCCAATACACGAATGTCTGAGACAAGAGTGAGAAGACGACCAGAGACGACCAGAGAAGACGACCAGAGATACAAGAGACGATCCATTGTACCTAGAAATGTTCGCTATCCTGTTTGTATTCATGATACTCCCATATGCATGTGGGCGGTTTTATTAGTTGGCGAAATTTTTTTTCACTGGGCCGGTTTGTTTTGTGGCCGGTAACTTGTTCCAAGATACTGCCAAAAACAGCTCTTTGTTGGGCTTGTCGCCGAATAATTTCCTAAAATAGACCATCTACTACATTCTCCTACATCGGTACGAAAAATATCCTCGGCCGTAATGTATGATGGCAAGCTTATATCTGTACCGAAATGCGCCACGGTGAAGGGGTTCGGGGGAAAAGATGTTGCTCCCCGTAATGCGAAATACGAGCACAGAGCCTAGTACCTAGCAGCCTGGAAAAGCCAAGCAAGAGACAAGCCAAGCAATAGAAGGCCAAGAAAGACTTATAGACCACTCTACATACATATACATTAGGACAGCGCTGTGGTTAACCCTTTTACGAAAAGGAAAGCGAGTTTCACATCTCAATCCCTTTTTCTCCGAACCAACGCAACTTCGCAGGATTCCTGCACATGTTCTGGACGTTGAAGTCTAACTTATCATTAGGTTTCCTATTATGAGAAAGCTCGAATCCTCGCGTAGCGAGGGTGAGCTACACTATTGAAAATTATCGAATCCTCGTAGCGAGAATAGTTATCAAAGCTGTATAAGCTATCAACCCAGCTCATCAAATCAACTCTCACGCTCTATCTATCAATCAACTCTCACGCTCTATCAATCAACTCTCACGCTCTATCAATCAACTCTCACGCTCTATCAATCAACTCTCACGCTCTATCAATCACCTCACGCTCTATCTTTCAATCAACTCATCACTCATCACTCCCATCTCTCTCAAATCGCCTATATCTTTTAGTGTATCTCAATTTGCAGCACTAAATTTGCAGCACTATTGCACTAAATTTTGCAGCACTAGTTCACTAAATTTTAGCAGACTATATCGACTATATCAACTAGGCTCTAGATCTCAAATAAGCGTCACTACCTACATAGCCGATCCATATAGGGCAATATAGGCAGCTCTCAAGAAGGAATGCTGGAAATAAGCAAATGCTCAAATCATAGAAGAATGCACTAAGAAGGGCTCTCATAAGTGCACGCTCTCATAGAAGATGCTCATAAAGCATGCTTTTATGAGCATACTCCCCAATCTCACTAGCAACAGGACCTATAGCAGGACCGTCCTCTATATGGATCACCTATTTCTGGTCTGTGGTCACGTTGATAAGAAAAATCAGGCAATAAATTACGGAATCCCCACACGGCTCAGTTTTTGTTCCACATTGATGTCACCCACTGCACTGCCACCTATGTCATCTCCACTTTCAACGACTGTCCTTGGATCCACCGGATTGGTGGGCAAACTGATTCTTGAGGAGGTCAACCGGTCGAGCCAGTTTGCCACTGTTTTGACTGTGTCCAGAAGAGCGCCCTCAGTGGCATCGGCCAAGATCCAGTCCACCGTTGAAAAAGACACGAGCAAATGGCCCGAGATCATTGCGAAGACGCCCACCAATGTCTTCTTCTCTGCGTTTGGAACCACGCGTGCTGCTGCGGGATCAGCAAAGAACTTTGAGGATATTGACTACGGCATCAACTACGAGGCCGCCAAGGCTGCCAAAGAGGCAGGCGCAGATACATATGTGCTCATCTCATCATTTGGAGCCAACCCCAACTCGTTTTTGCTCTACCCCAAGACAAAGGGCCGGTTGGAGCGCGACGTGATTGCATTGAAGTTTAACCGCACCCTCATCCTTCAGCCAGGAATGTTGATTGGCGAGAGAGAGGAGGGAAAGGGCGGGTTGGAGCAGTTGGCCGTGGGGTTGGCAAAGAGGTTGGTGGGCACGCCGTTGCAGTTCCTAGGCTATCCTGTCTACGGAGACAAGTTGGCAAAAATCGCCGTCGACTTGGCCAGCGAGGGCTGGACGGGGACCGAGAATGAGGTCAGGGTCATCTCCCCAACGGAAATAACAAAGAGAGCAAAGGAGTTGTAGACATCAACAAAGCCAAAGAAGCCAAAGAAGCCATAAAGAAAGCAAAACCATAAAGAAAGCCATAAAGACAACACAACTGTTGGCTCTGATGAATACGCTGCCTTATGAATACGCTGCCTTATGAATGTTTAAGCTTGGAGGTCTAATGTTGCTAAGTGTGGCTCTTGTGAATTAGCCTTTGATCAGTAATGTTATGTGAATGATCGTGAGGTGTATCGGATGTTACTGATGTGTTGGTGATCGTGAAGTGATCGTGTTATTGTGATGTTATGTGATGTTATGTGATGTTATATGCTATCGTGAATTGCTATCGTGTATCGTGCTATCGTGAAGTGCTAGCTATCGTGTATCGTGTGTCGTTATCGTGGGTGGATCGTGGTGAATGTGCACCCTTAGCATTGACGCTTTTTGTCTGACATGTTGGACTGACTGGTTATTTTCTTGTCGGTGTGGCTTGCTGAACACCCCGGTGTTTTTGTCTGTACACGATAATCACATCGAACATGCTCAGCTCCAATCCACAGAAAATCACATTGAACAATAAACATGAAGGTCAACACAATGGCTCTAAGAGGTGGACTTGTTCGGGGACCGAACCACATGTCCTTTTGTTTCGTTTGTGGGTATTTTTTTCATAGTGAATACAAGAATGCACGGTAACAATGGCCTCAAGTCTGTGACGATGAATATGGGGCCACCAACAGAGGCTTTGTGTCATGACAAATGGCACAAAAGCACTGATTGGATTTCCGCTGGAAATGCAAGCGCTACTACAGAAGAGGGGGTGCGGAGCCATCACTATCCTAGGAGCCATGGCAATCTTAAGCAGCGCCGCATAGGGTATAAGGTTTGCCATAATATCTCTTCCCCACAGCACCCCGATTGAAGTGAGAAACGAACGAAGTGAGTTTCGAATAGAATACAGACATGAACGAGGGAAACGAACGATTGAGCTTCGAATAGAAGTCAGACACGAACGAGTGGAAACGAAGTGAGCTTCAACACGAACGAGTGCTCACTCGTTCGTTCGACACGAATGATAATCGAGTAATGTTTCATTTATGCCAAGAGTCAGCATTCAGCGAATGTCAGCCTAGCGGTGTCAACGCATGGCGGAATATTGTTTCAGAAAAGAATTAGCGCAAGCGACACCCCCCAATTGCGTTCAAGTCGATGCGTTCAAAATACGGAAAGTCTTGGACGGAAAAGAGGAGTAGTGTTGAGTGGTGCATGCGGAGTTGTTAAAGAGACGAATAAGCTTTATGATATCATTTGGCAGGGAGAAATAAGCCGCCTGCATGGCCACGAGGATATATGTGGGGATCCTTAATCGAATAATACTGTGTTTATGTCTCGCGTGTCGCTTAAGTCATAAGCGAGCATCGGGACGAGAGCGCGGATAGAGAAGAGAGAGAGAGAAGAGAGAGAAGAGAGAGAGAGCGTATAGAGAGGAGAGAGAGAAGAGAGAGAAGAAGAGATAGAAGAGAACGGATAGAAGAGAGAGCAAATAGAAGCGAACGGATAGAGAGAACGGATAGAGAGAACGGATAGAGAGATAGAAGAGAAGGGACAGAACGCGGATCGCTTGCATTGAACAGATTGAACAGATAACGCGGCTCTTCGAGATCAGGAACAAGAATAGAATTAGATAAATAAAGGAGTACCAGGAAAATGGTAAGAGCCCAGTGGAATGGCAAAAAATTACACAGCCGCGATAATTATCCGTAGATCATGGTGGCAGAGCAATAAACTTCAAAAAGGCCGATAATTTTCCGAGTAAGACTAGAGACTAGATTAGAGATTAGAGATTAGAGGATTAGGGGAGGGGCTAGAGGATTAGAGGATTAGAGACTGGAGACTGGAGGAGGGCTGGAGGGCTAGAGTGACAAACCCATCTGGTGTACCTGTTTCACCTATTTTGATTTCCGTGGAATTCCGTAATGGATACCGAAATTATTTATGAATCAAAATCAATCGAGTATATGATTTGTGTTCTATTGAATTCTTCATTCTACTTCTTATTTTTCATTCTACTCTTATTCTTTTTCTACTTTATTCTTCTTCTACTTTATTCTTCTTCTTCTTCTACTTCTTATTCTCTTCTACTTCTTATTCTTTTCTTCTACTTCTACTCTTATTCTTCTTCTACTTCTTATTCTTCTTCTACTACTACTCTTCTTCTTCTACTTCTTCTACTCTTTTCTTCTTCTTCTTGCTCTCTTCACTTCGTTCAGTGTACTAGTTTCTTCTACTTCTCTCTTCTTTTTCTATTACATTGGTGACATTACATTCGTATCTCTATCTCTATAATCACTCAACACAAACACACTTTTTATCGTCTGCATCGACGAGAATGTGTTTGTCCAACCAGTCCTTGCCCACGAAACGGGCGCCGCACGGACAGGTCCCCCAGTGGTGCAACTTGTCGCTTAGGTTATGGAGGCGTTTGACGTAGGGATCATCGAATTTGAAATGGCGGTTTAAGAGGTGTTTTTTATAGTCGTAGGGCCGGTTGAATTTGCCCGATTTGTGGCGGCATTGGCTTTTGGGGAACCGGCACGTGAAGCGCGATTCCAGCTGGTGGGTCCTCATGTGCCTGGACATATCGCGTGTGATTCTCTTGCCGCATATGGTGCACGATTTGTGGTCCACGAATTGCAGTTCCACTGGCGGGAGCATTATGCTGCTATTTGCATTGAGGAGGGTCGTCATGTCTGGATATTTATTGACGTCGATTTTGGCGGGGATCTGGATGGCCGGGATGGCTGGCGGGGCCTCGTACTGCATGGGTATTCTGTTGTGTATAGAGCCGTACGGACCTACGGGGCCTGGGCCAGGAGCCGGGCCTGCCAGGGATTGCAGATTGTGATTAGCCAACATGTAGAACGGCAGGTTTGACGGCAGAAAGTCTGCAGAGTTTGGCGGCTCCGTGTACATATAAGACT
The DNA here is from genome assembly GCA_015708815.1 of Kodamaea anthophila. Classification (NCBI taxonomy): domain Eukaryota; kingdom Fungi; phylum Ascomycota; class Pichiomycetes; order Serinales; family Debaryomycetaceae; genus Kodamaea; species Kodamaea anthophila. The sequence continues at coordinate 201,222 of JACFYR010000012.1, forward strand.
CACGGTAGTCGTAGTCGGCCTCGTCGTAGAAATGTGTCTGGGGCGGCACGTTGTGGGACATTTCTATGTCAAAGTAGTCTAGAAAGTCTCTTTGCTGCGGCTGCATGGGCGCAAACTGCTTCATCACGGGGTCAGGCTGGTAATTGAGTAACTTCATGGGCTGTACAGACATCTTGGGAGCTGAATGTATTTATATTCTCCAGCTGTGTGGAAAAAGAAATCTGTCGCAAAATAAGGGAAGCGAGAAAATATTCCCAGCTTTATTATTTGAGCACAGCAGCTTATTTTTTGTTTCTCATCCCCAAGGCGTCGGTGCATAAAGAAATGTCTGTCGGACACTCAAAAAATACCACAAGAACGAAAGAAAAGATATCAAGAGAAAAGCTCAAAAGCTCAAAAACAGTTATGGCTCAAAAACAGTTATCAGCTCAAAAAAAAGCTCAAAACAGATATCTGAGATATCAATGAGATATCACTGATATCGATGATACAGATATTTGAAAAGTATAGACCTTCTTCTCATATCTTCTCATATCTTCTGATTTCTCTGATATCTTCATTCCAGAATCACTCAAGATCTCCTAATACTCATTCATTGGTCAGTTTTTGTACTCTGTCTCTTTGTACTCTGTACTCTGACTCTTTGTGCTTGTTCTGATTGCTATAGCACATTCGTAATACTCTCGCTAGTCCACTAAGTACTCTACCCTCCAACTAATACTACTTTAGTACTACTTGTGATACTACTCTAAGTACTACTCTAGTACTAATTTCTATGACTCTTAAATTAAATACTCTATACTCCTCACTCGCTTCGCTCGTTCGTCGCTCGTTCGGTGGCTGTTCTGACTCCTCACTCGCTTCGCTCGTTCGTCGCTCGCTCGCTCGTCGTCGTGATCTAAGATCCGCCTCAAACCTTATTCCTCTATCTGCGTTCACAAAAGCACTCTTGACTATTTCTCCAGATGAAACTTGGTCTCTGGTGCGCATTATCTGCAAGCTGTGCACCCAAAATAAGAAATAGGCACTGGATCGATTTGTTTAAGCTTTACTTTGGCCATAGCAGCGGCTGCATATTTCCTTGGACTCAGCGCTCTTCTCATGGACTTTGGTTGACCCATTCTAGAAGCCGAACCCAAGCACGGCGTCGCCAGCTTCTAGAAGGCCGCGGACGTATGGAAAACTTAATGTGCCTCCAGCATCGCCTGCCAAGGGCAGATCACGTCCATCCAAGGGGATTAAGTTGCCCTCCTGCATCAGAACGGGTATCTGGTGCTCGGTACTCTATACTCTATTCGTGGTGCGCGCACGACACCACAAAATCGGCCGCACGGTGTTAATATGAAGGAAAGAAGGAAGAAGGAGAGAGGTTGCCAGTACACTGAACGAAGTGAAGTGTACTGTGAAGTGCAGTGATAACTAGTACACTGAACGGAGTGGAGTGTACTGTGAGTGTACTGTGAACTACTGTAAAATTTACTAGTGCACTGAACGAAGTGAAGTGTACTGTGAGTACTTGAAATTTGAAATTACTAGTACTCACTTCGTTCAGTGTACTGTGAGTACTTGAAATTTGAAATTACTAGTACTCACTTCGTTCAGTGTACTGTGAAGTGCTGTGATAACTAGTACACTGAACAGTACACTTCACTTCGTTCAGTGTACTGTTCCATCTCCATTACTTCATCATTTGTGCAACTTTAGGCTTTAAAACGGCGAACCCTTAAACCCTGAATCCGTAATCCTAACCCTGAACTCTATCCACTACTACTCTAATGACTCAAAACCGCTGCTGTAGTAACATGCAATCGAACTAGACCCTGGATGCGTGTATAGCGTACTGAGCGAAGCGAAGTACGCGATATACCGAGCATAGAGAGCGACTGAGCGACTGAGCGAAGCGAAGTTCGCTCGCTCAGTCCCAACATATAATATGAAATAGAGAGCGACTGAGCGGGCGAGTCGCAACATATAACAGGAAACATATAGCGTACTTCGCTTCGCTCAGTACGCTCGCTCAGTCCCAACATATACAGCAAACAGAGCGACTGAGCGCAACATATTAAACAGACTGAACATAGAGAGCGAACTCGCTTCGCTCAGTCGCTCAGTCGCTCTCTATGCTCGGTAATCGCGTACTTCGCTTCGCTCAGTACGCTAGTATTCTCGCTAAAAATCACCACCTCGCTAGTACGCATGTCTAATCATGTATCTCGGTTAAGCACCAAGTCCTAAACGCAGCCGGCTTTATCCTGAATCTCAGCCCTCCACAAAAACGCCGATAACCGACTGGATGAAATTGCAATCACACGTACTGCACACAGCACCTGTCAGCATGACCCCACGGATTGTGTCAATGCCGCAAGACTCATCTCCACGGATACCAGATTCGGAACAAAATATACACTGATTAGCAGGAATAAAACCATCCAGAGAAATCCAGAGATCCATAGAAATCCAGAGATCCAGAGAACCAGAGAACCAGAGGCCATCCAGAAATCCACTGAACCATAACCGATAAACCATCTCTACTTCTCCTACTCTCGTCTAGATGCGCTCATATCGCTGATCTAAAATTGCGTGGACAGTAGCCGACCTGCAGTTTCCACGCATGCTGGCCAGGGCCCAAATTTAGAAAACAGACATCGTGATGAACAAAATTGCCATTACACTATTGTGTCACCAGACCCTTAGGTTACGTAATAGGAGGTAATGAGATGTAGTGCATATCGGCAGTGAGCATGCAGTGAGCGAAGCGACCTGGCAGTGAGCGAAGCGAACTGTCGACCTGTAGACAGAACCCCCTAATCTAATATCACTACTCTATCACACTACTATATCTCTCTTACTGATCTACCTACTCTATCAGTCTACCACTCAACTCTATCTCTCTACTCTACTCTATCTCTCCACTCTATCTCTATCTCTACCCTCACTCTACCACTCTACTCTATCTCTTTCACTCCATCTCCTCTCCTCTCTCCTCTCTTCTCAGGGTCTAGAGCAGACACGTTCACAAAGACCAATTAACTTCAAAAGAAAAGAGAAAATAAGTCGCGTATGCTGGCCAATACGGCATCGTGAAGAAGTATTATTAACGAAAAGGAGGACATGAAAACATACTGCGTGGTTTAGTAATTTCGTACATGTTTCACTAATGGACGCTTGCGAACAGATCAGGGTAGATGCAATCGTCTGACCAGATAACGCGATAAGGTTGCGTGATGTGTGCATAAGAGGTCTAGAGAATAACTGACGAACGAGCGAAGCGAGTGAGGAGTGTAGAGTATTTAAGGGTCATAGAAATTAGTACTAAAGCGTATCACAAGTAGTACTAATAGAGAGCAATAAAGAGTATAGTATAGAGTAATAGAGAGTATAGAGGGCGTATAGGATAGAGTAATAGAGCCTATAGAGTGATAGAGTGCCTATAGAGTGATAGATTTTGATTTTCATTCAATCAGGTGTTCTTTCTGAGGTCTGTTTACAGGTTTGTTTATCTGAGTCTGTTTACCAGGTTTGTTTATCTGAGTCTGTTTACCAGGTTTGTTTATCTGAGTCTGTTATCTGAGTGTTATCTGAGTGTTATCTGAGTGTTATCGTTTCTTTCATGGTAGCGTGATGTGCAAACCCAATTGGGATTACCCACCAAAATATCAATACTCCATATAGGCAACTAGATAATATTATGATCTGAAGTGTGAAGCCACAGTAACCACCAGGGCATCCTGAGCAGCGCATCTGAACGCTGGACTTAATTATCAAATAGTGAGATGATTACGGTTCCAAATAGGCGTTTTTTCATGAGTGAACCATAGTAGTAACTCCCAATGACCCTAATAAGTGGCTGAGATAGCAGGTGGAAAGAAGGATGAGACGAAACAAAGATGGGACAAACAAAAGAAGATGAGTATGGAACGTTCTGAAACTTCTGACATATATGAAACATTTCATGATTCTCCTGTTTTATTCGGTGATACTCACATGAATCTTGTTATCGCAATCTGAAAGAGTTCTGCTTCTTATTATCGCAATCTGAACTCCTAGCTTCTTGTTATCGCAATCTGAAAATTCCCTGTCTGTATATGAAACATGGCTGAACGAACGAACATCAAAATACCTCTGACGTGATATGGCAGCTCTTCTTAGGCATCTCAATTACAAATAACATCTTTATAGTTTGGTGACCCTATGCCTCTCTCAAATACCTAGTATATGAGAATCGTTCTGAGTTGCATGCTTTCCTCACTCTTGATTACCCTGATTCCTAGTATCATCGATTAACTCTATCCTTGTGTGCAGGATCGATATCGGTTATGCATGTGGTATGTGCAGGTCATGTGCATATTGCTTCTCGATGCTGTAGAAGTTAGGTTTATCTTTGTTGGTTAAACAGTGCATTCTGTATGCACTGAACGAACCGAGCAACTAACCGAGCAACGAACCGAGCAACGAACCGAGCAACGAACCGAGCGAAGCGAGGTGAGTAAGCGAGGTGAGTGAGCGAGGTGATTGGGCGAGGTGAGTGGGCGAGGTAGCGACTCAATTGATTTAATGAGCATGTGTAAGCGATTCTACTGATCCAATGAGCGAGGTTGCGACTCAATTGATTTAATGAGCGAGGTAGCGACTCAATTGATTTAATGAGCGAGGTAGCGACTCAATTGATTAAATGAACATGTGTAAGCGATTCTACTGATCCAATGAGCAGTTTAGTGGAATTAAGTTGAGTGAACGATTAAATGAGGTTAGTGGGATTTGAAGAAGTTGTGAATTTAATGAGGTTAGTGTGATTTAAAGAAGTTGTGAATTTAATGGGTTGGTGGGATTTAAAGAAGTTGTGAATTATGAGGTTAGTGGGATTTCAAGAAGTTGTGAATTTAATGGGTGAGTGGGATTTAGAGAAGTTGTGAATTATGAGGTTAGTGGGATCCAATGAGCATTTTATGGAATTTAATTGACGACGTGAGTCAAATAATGAGCATTAGACAGCCCATTCAACATGCAACACAGCAATCCTCAGGAGCTCATTAGAAAGCTAAGGTTCGAGACCCCATCTGCATAGAGATCGATATGCTCGAGATTTGAGTAATTAAGGTGTGGGGCATCTTATGGTACTGCATCTAAAGACATCAACAATTAAGTAGACTAAGTCAAGATATCAACAGTAGATAGTCAGTCAAAGTTCAGCTAATGTCATATAGATCAGTAAAGGTTGTCAAATAGATGGTCAGTACTTAGCATCAGCCAATAGAGTCAATGGATAGTCTTCAGGAGCTGTCAATATCATCAGTCCGTATATGTTAGGGTATTCACACTTTAGTTGGGGAAATAGCTTAGATCTTACTTATTTATTCACAGAAACATACAAAGTATTTATATTCCAGCACTAAACCTGAGCGAAGCGAAGGTTTATGCTTAGGTCTATACTTAAATCACTCATTCTCAACCTTCGCTTCGCTCAGGTTTTGTGGGAACCGAAAAGGGTAACCTTGATCACGTGGGGTTACATACAGTACTAGTACTCCCAGCATCTAACAGGACAATAAATTGATTGCTGGCCCTTCAATGATTCTAATGGCTGGTACTGATTATCTTGATGAGGATAGGGCTGTTCAAGTTGGCGTGGCTTAATATCCCTGTGGCTCGAATATTCCCAGTTACATCGACACCCAGTCACATCGATACCCAGTCACATCTATACGGTTCCGGCAGCAGTGACTAGGCTATCAGGTGATATTCTGTACTGCATATAATACTACCCTTTTCGGTAACCACACGCTGACTAAGTATTTAAGTAGGTGGATATTAAGAGAATACGTCTGAACTGAAGGTATGATCCGCTAGCAGTGAATACACGCGATATACCCTGATTCCTCATGCAGTAGTCGATATCCATGCCAAAATTTTCAGGTCGAGAATCTAGCAGAAAGTCTCCTAACAAATACTCCAGCGATTAATTTCTCAACTACCTTGTGTGTAGACCTTTAGCTCCTGGAAGACCTTCTCCAAATAAATTGTATTGTGGACTGATTCAACGTGTCTTCCTTCCTAAAATAGTTCATCTCTGTAATCCTGTCGTAATGATGTAGAATAATCTCCCTCATAGTCTTGTAAGCTTTTCCCTTATAGATTGCATCAAAACTTGTTTTGATTCTTTGACATTGGTCGCAACCATTAATCATACCCTATAGCTAGAGTCCCCATTGATTATCGATATGAATCTTTGCAATCAATACAATAGCCATTCTTGTCTCTTCTACCATCAATGCCCAAGGAATCTAGAGATGCTTTTATTCCCGAAAGCGTAATTTTCGGACTGAGAATATCTAGTACCTAGTCACGTGCTTAAACAGCAAATCTATAAATACCGTTAGACTCACATTACTAAGAATAGCTTCGCTCGGCTTATTGAGAGGTAGGTTAATTTTAGCTGCGTAGGCTTGTACAATGGCTTATACTGTTGATCCGGTGTGGCCCGGTGTCTATATTTAGCTTCAATTGCTACATGCGAGATACACATATCACACGGGTCCCATGAATTATTATTACCTAGGGTTGAGTATACATGTGGTATTGAAAAAGTTCCCCAAATACACTTTTGCGAGTATTACAGAACTTGTTTCTTCTGATCCAATGGGCATTCTCCCTTATTCCTGTAACGTTACAACCTTTCATCAATTAGATATCTTGGACACGATTTGTAACTACATTCCGCTTAGCCCGTAATGTTACAACCTTCCATCAATTAGATAGTTTGAAACACGATTTGTGCTCTCCAATTTTCTTTGGTGCAAATTTGGTATGGCAGATAACTTGAAGCCCTAGAGACGATAGACACAATAGTTTGAAGTAATAGGCGGTATAGGAGCGATGGAGGCAGTAATACTCATGGATAGACAGCTCTAGATATACGATTCTATAGGCACCATACAGAAACCGATACAACCTTGATACAAATACAACACAGTACAGATATATACCCTCTATACCCTCTACCCTCTACCCTCTATACTCTCTACCCTCTATACCCTCTACCCTCTATACCCTCTACCCTCTACCCTCTACCCTCTATACCCTCTATACCCACTATACCCTCTACCCTCTACCCTCTATACCCTCTATACCCACTATACCCTCTACCCTCTACCCTCGTACTAGTTCACTGATTAAAGTTTAACTTTGACTTTCGTCTTCAGGTTGTACCATGTAGCTAACACTAGACTGAGTACCAACCGTGCGGCCCAGTAAAGAACCATATCCAAGGTAGAAAGGAACTGTATTCTTTGGACGGTGCCAAATGACTATATGCACCTTGGATCGCTTTATACAGGACTTTGGATCTCGTCTGCCTGGGGCGACAAGAAATACTATAAACTATGAAGAAAGCATAATTCCCTTTTAGGTATCCTTTCGCTCTTTTAGGACATTCTTCACAGCTATTCTCGATTCACCAAAACGCTTTTATGTTCCAAGTATACCCTCCGTCTGCTCTGGTGGTGATAAACGACTATTTGGGTACTTTTTTTTGTAAACATTACGTTACGACTGAGGATGATTGGACAAGTACCAATAGAATAGGAGAAACTTTCCAACCTAAACAAAACTTCTTTATGTTTATACTGATATGGCTATTCAACTGGTATTTACATGGCTTCCACATGTTATAGACCTACTCTCACTATGCTCACTTCTATATTCTACTCTTGGAGAAGTGTTTACCTATTAGACGGGTTGCATACTAGTGTGCCCGCGCAAATCACGTGTCTAAGCCCTTTTCACGATCGTCCCAATGATGTAGCCTGTGCATATAATCTGGCGTCGTCAGGAAGGAATGTAACGGCAGAAAATGCACCATTACGAGGCTCGTCAATAGCCGATCCGTGACATGACCAGTGCTCACCGTAGTATACGAGAAAACACTCTCTGGTCTTGGCCATACATGTGTCTGTTTACAATTCGCGTGGCTTGATCACTCAGCCCATTCGGTACCGTCACGGTCTGCAAAGGTCCTGCACAAAACCCAAAAATATAAAAAAGCGGCAAATCCTTTCAAACCACATCTTTCCAACTTTAGGTATGTATTGGCCTCCAAGAGGGAGTAAAGCGAGAATAGGAGAATAGGAAAGAACAGGAAAAGAATGGGAAAAGAATGGGAAAAGGATAGAGGATTATAATAAGGGAAGGGATGAGGAATACACGACACAAGAATAAGGGTTGTATCACAGATACACAGACATGAACCAACCATACCCACTATCAACTATACTTCAATATCAACTATACTTCAATACCAACTACCATCAACTATTTATCCATTACCATCAACTATTTCCCCAACAATCGTGATACCAATACAATAAGGGAGTGTTTACACCCCAAAACAAAAAAACCAGCGCGAAAATAAAATTACACAAACACGAAAAGAGACTTTTAGCCAGAAGTCAAACCTGAAACTGAAATAGAGCCAGGAGTCTTGGCATTAAGTGACAACGCAGCAACAATACGTCAGCAGTAGCAACGGCAGCAACGGCCAGCATGCCACGGCGTGCCATGCGGCATACCACCAGCACTCCAGCGGTGATGATGTCACGACCAGCCTCGTTTCCTTTTCTTCAGTCAACCTTAAGCTAAACTTTGCAACCTTAAACTTAATACTAACCATAGTCACTCCTTAACATGAGAATCTCCCAACTTGTGGCCCTTGCCACACTTTCACTCGCTAACGCGGCGGAGGACTGCGACCAAGTCCGCGTCCATGCCCACCACAAACACAAGAGAGAGGTGGTCTACGACTACGCCTACGTCACCGTCACGGTCGACGGCCAGGGTAGCCCTATTCCCGGCACTGCCTCCTCCACCAGTGCGTCGTCTGCCACTGGCGAGGCCTTGCCCAACGTCCAGAAGGCCGTTGTTTCTGTGGGGGCCCCCAGTGAGAGCCAGACGGCTGGTGCCAGCTCCTCCAGCTCCTCCAGCTCCAGCTCTTCCGCTGCCCCAACCACCTCGTCGACCTCGTCGACCGTTCCAACCACCTCCTCCACCCAGGCAAGCAGCACCTCTTCTGCTGCCAGCACTGGCTCTTCCGGTTCCGGTTCCGGCTCCGGCTCCGGCTCAGGGTCCTACCCCCCCTCCGGAGGCCTTTCCGACTACTCCGGCCCCACTGAGGAGTTCGAAGACGGCGTCCACGACTGTAGTTCCTTCCCAGCTGGGCAGGGTGTGATTGCGCTCGACTACCTCGGTTTTGGCGGCTGGTCCGGTATCTACAACTCCGACACCTCGACGGGCGGAAGCTGTAAGGAGGGCTCGTACTGCTCGTACGCGTGCCAGAGCGGAATGTCCAAGACCCAGTGGCCCTCCTCGCAGCCAGCCAACGGTGTTTCCGTCGGTGGCTTGCTCTGTAAGGGTGGAAAATTGTACAAGACCAACTCCAGGTCCAACTACCTTTGTGAGTGGGGCGTTGACAAGGCCTCGGTGGTGAACGAGTTGAACGACGTGGTGTCCATCTGTAGAACCGACTACCCAGGAACCGAGAACATGGTGATCCCCACCATTGTGGGCGGCGGCGAGTCCCTGACCATCACCGTGGTTGACCAGAGCACCTACTACAGATGGATGGGTGGGTCCACCTCGGCACAGTACTACGTTAACAACGCTGGTGTCTCGTGGCAGGACGGCTGTGTGTGGGGCACGGCTGGTTCCGGCGTGGGTAACTGGGCCCCATTGAACTTTGGTGCGGGCTATGCCGATGGCGTGGCCTACTTGAGTTTGATCCCCAACCCCAACAACTACGACTCGTTGAACTATAACGTCAAGATTGTCGCCGATGGCGGTGCAACCGTTAGTGGATCCTGTGTCTACGAGAATGGAAAGTACAACGGGAACGGCGCGGACGGGTGTACGGTTGGTGTTACTGCGGGTAAAGCCAAGTTTGTTTTGTATAATTAACGAGCGAACTAAGAACTGAGCGAAGCGAAGTGAGTATCAAACTAACGAACTGAGCGAAGTGAAGTGAGTGTTAGTATTAAACAACGAACTGAGCGAAGCGAAGTGAGTGTTAGTATTAAAAAACGAACTGAGCGAAGCGAAGTGAGTGTTAGTATTAAAAAACGAACTGAGCGAAGCGAAGTGAGTATTAGTATTACAGGAACAATTGAATATAACATGTTGAACATTCAACTGTAGGGTGTAAACTGAGCGAAGCGAAGTGAATTAGTATTACAGGAAACTCAGACTGATTCGAGTGAGTATTAACTGAATGAAGTAAGTATTTCTACCGACTCAAGTAAGTATGATAAGAAAACAGATCTCAATACATGTTGAGCTGCAAAGGGCCACGAAGCATGTGTAACACGGGTTAGCTTAATGTTGAATGTTTACTGTCTGGACGGATTTTAGCCAGTTAAACGGGCATCCTCAATACTGGCTAGAGCCTTTAACTAAGCACAGTAAGAGAATTTACGAATAACTGATAACACCTCTGTAGTCGTCAATAGCATTCCCAGTATGGCTTCTGGTGGTCAGAATCCAGAGTAAGATTTCTAGACTAATAAAATACTTGAGAATGTGCGTTAATAGTGAAAGGTGTGTTAATGACTCTTAAAAGCAAAAGTAGTGGTTCACTTGAATGACAAGAATTTATTATAATGCACGTAATTTATCACGTTGACCTGGTTTTTCTCGCTTAGTGATTTTGTCTGCACTAGACCTCTTGTTGATCTGATACACAAGCAGCATTTGGACCCATATTCATGCTGTGTTTCAGGTTGGTGCATCCTAATGGGAACAAAATAGAATCATAATACTGCCCGCATATCGAACCTTTAATCCTTGTCTCCGAGCCAATGGTAATACGCAGTACTACCATCCTGCACAGATTTGTCTCAATTCAATTCTATGGCCTTTTGCGTGCAACACAAGCGTTAGTCTGGCGCTGCATGCTCTAAATACCCATCCACAAGGATGGCTGGATCAATCATCAGGATGCAGTTATCTAAATCACTGCCCCAAACCACTGAACCCATACCTTACCCATTCCATTGACTTTTGATGCCAAGCCATCAAACCAAAAAATTTGATTGACCTCTTCATGGCTATTTTTTGGCCTTTTAGTTCGCTGGGAACTATGTACACTCAAATTGTTCAAATTGTTCACCCAAATTCACTCCAATTCGCCCACTCTTAGCATGGCATTCCTCATACAGTCAATCCTCTACATATTTTTTCTGCACCTATTCTTCCATCTTCTCAATCCTCACTTCTAGATCCCCGTCTATCTGCAGGCCCATTTCGTGTTTCATCGTCACCCATCTGCATCAGGACTGACGAGGGTTCGGCGTGCCGTTTTTGCTTGATCGGCTCATAGTGCCTGGATTGGCTTTCGATATTGCAGAATTCCGTGGCTGAAAAATAATAGGGGTTCTAAGCCTTTTTGAGGTTGTAAGGTGCCAAAGCTGATCTGGAGCCGTAATTCTCCTCTTTTATGGCCTTTCTTGTGTCACCACCTTCTTACCCCTCTTTTAATTCTAGATGAAGCTTTGAGTTGTGCGCATTCTGCGTTCCCATAGTACAGCAAGAATGAGCTAGGCCTAATTCCGACAATGCGAGTTTCGGTGTGGCTCGATTCATAGCAGAGTGGTGTTGAATCACTGGTTCATTCGCCTTTTCCTTCCTTTTACATCTACATCTAAGATAACACCATATGCATGGTATTGTTATCACGGAAGTTTCCGAATCGATTACCCGGCCGAATAATCGAGGCATTTCAACATTGGTCCAGATTTGACTGACCTTGAGGACCATAGGACCATACTTGACCTGTTAACCTTGAGTCCAGATTTGACTTGTACCTTGAGTCCCGAATGACCTTACCCCAAGCGAGAACCATTACTGGGGATGATTTTTAATTACCGTAGCACTCAATTGATCAATGTAGCACTTCTTATTCTTATTACCGAATATGTAGCTTCTAACCTTTATTCGCCTGCACAGGGACACTGGTGATAGTGACATGAAAGTTCTAGCATCTGCACACCTGAACTATCATTCTGCGCTCTGGCACCCTCATCTCATCGCTCTGCACTCGACCATTTTCTGCATAACATACATTTGGTCCGCTAATACATTGCAACGACTCGCACCAGAGCAGTTGTTTATAGGCGATCAATAACCTGAAAGGCAGACTACATGATCAAGCACATTGAATTGAGTAATCTTATTTACTGTCCAGAACAGTTTGTCACCTACTTCTTCTTCTCTGTATTGTTTATTACATCTATACCGGTCCCGCCTGGCTAAAACACGAATCCACGATCGCTACGCCATCCAATTCCAAAACTTGCCCCAGAGGGTTGTTGGGGGCTCCTCCTCCTCCCAGCGTTCATCGTCGAGGTCTCTGACGCCGGTATCGATGTCACACTCGTCCAACGGCACCAAGAAGGCGTCCTTGGTGAAGGCCTTCTTGCCAAAGCCGTTAAAGTAAAAGTGGAAAAAGATAAACACGACCGCAAAGAAAATGGGGGAGATGTATGAGGTGAAGAACTTGGTCGGGGTGATGTCAAAGAATGCGTCGTAGCCCTGGATGAAGACCAACACGAAGATGGTGCATGTGGCATACTGGGCGCTGTAGGGCATCAACTTTGCCTTGAAGGGGAGCTGGTCGCGGCTCATTCCGCGCAGCTTGAGGATGCTCATGAAGCGGAGGTGGGAACACGAGATCCAGCCCCAGGTGATCAAGCCCGCTGTGGCCGTGATGTTCAACAACCAGTCAAAGGCCTTGGAGCCGTCGCTGGAGCACGCGAGGTAGCCGAGCGCACCAAAGACCGCTGTGAAGAGCACGGCAATGTATGGGACGCCCTGCTTGGTCGTCCTGATGAAGAAACGGGGGGCGACGCCGGACTGGGCAAGACCGTACAAGATACGGGACCCGCAGTAGATGTTTGAGTTACCCGCCAGGATGATGGTGACGAGGATGATGGCGTTGAAAATGTCTGGGAGCACCTTTGTGCCGGAGTTCTGCATGGCAATGATGAAGGGAGAAGATGCCGAGTACGAGGAGTCGTCAGACAAACGTGGGTCGTTGTAGGGCACAAGGAGGCCGATGAACAACATGCAGAGCACGTAAAAGACAAGAATACGGAACAAGACCTTTCTGATGGCCGACGGCACAGTCTTTGAAGGGTTCTTTGTTTCACCCGCGGCGATACCCACCAACTCACAGCCCTGGAAGGTGAAGGCCGCACTGATGAGCGAAGTCAACCAGCCCAAGAAACGGGCGGTGTTGATATTCTTGACGTGATCCATCTCCATACCAGGCCCCCATGGGCCCGGGTGTCTCCAGTAGCGGAAGCCTACGGGCCCCGTCTTGCCCGCGCCACAGACCATGATGAAGGCGTAAATGATCCAGCCCAAGACGGCCACGACCTTGATGGAGGCAATCCAAAACTCAAACTCACCATAGTACTTGACGGGGAACATGTTGGCACAGGTGAGGAGAACGAAAAAGATGGAGATCCATGCGGCAAGAGGGACGGCATAGGTCCAGCGCTGGATGATTTGCCCCACCACAGACAACTCCAAGGCAAAGGTGACGGCCCATGAGAACCAGTATACCCAACCGTTTGCGGCACCCAAGGCGGGCGAGCACCAGCGGGCAATGAACTGGGCAAAAGAGCCTGTAACCGGGATATAAGTTGCCATTTCACCAAGCGACTGGGTGACTGAAAATGCAAGCGTGGTCATGAAAAGGAAGGAAATGAGAGACGACACCGGGCCCGCGGCAGCCAAGGTGTTACCTGTGGAAATGAACAACCCCGTGCCGATAGTGCCTCCGATGGCGATCATGGACATGTGGCGGGCCTTCAAGCTTCTCAGGACCTCGTCCAGGGCCTCGAAAACAGGCTTTTCGTCGCTCTCGTCGGCCACATAGTACTCGATGTCCTTGTCCCTATTGGGATCCTTGCTATTGGAAGGACTGCTATATGTTTTCAAGTAGCTGGGGGGACCCTTTTCAACATCCGACATGGTTGCAAAGAAAAAAAGGCAGCAGCTGCAAAAATATATATATGGAAAAAAAGAAACGCCGAAATAAAGAGATGACTGAAAAACAAGGTGGGGTCAGCCTGTAGTGCGCGTGCACCTGTTTGGCAATTGAGAGCGATATCGGCCAAAGGGTCAAGATCCCCGCTCTACGCTTTTTGCAATGTAACCATGGGCCCCTCCAGAGCCTTCGTCCGTGCCAGGGGAGCGCCACGCAATAGAAAACGCCGTTCTGGTGACTAATTGTACAAAAAGAAGAAATCCCGCTAAAAGGCAACGGTAGGACGATCACACCCCGTGAACGCCCCACCAACGTGACAATGCGTATTGTTCTCGCCTATTCTCATACACGAATCCTCAAAAGTCAAATATCCTAAATTAGACAGCATATCTCTAGACATTCTAAATTAATGCCGTGCCAGATGTCGCCTTTACTGTCATGCAGTCAATGAATGCCGTGCTAGATGTTGCCCATAAACCATCTGTGCAGGCCAACATTAATCTGACTCATAAGCTATGGCTACCTGGACTGGCTAAGCGCGATTCGCTATCGCTGAGCACAATACAAACTTGACTCCGTCTGAAAAAATGTTTCATGAGATGCCACAGATTACAATTATGGAATTACACAGAATAAACTTAACGTACAAAATCAAAGAATGAGGTTATCAAGTAGTGAAGTGAAGCATACAATCCTTGGAACTCGCCAATCTAAATTAAGTGGTTCAAAATGTCCTAGCTATTCATGTGTATCTACAAATAACCTGCCCATTGATACAAGAGCCAGGTTATCTATGCAGTTCTTACTCTCTTATACTCTCTACTTATCTCTCTCTACTTCTACTCTCTACTCTCTTCTACTCTCTACTCTCTTCTACTCTCTACTCTCTTCTACTCTCTTCTCTTCTACTCTTCTACTCTCTTCTCTTCTACTCTCTACTCTCTGTCTTGTATGCACGTGAAGCTATGAATAGCCGTGGCTATGTTGGCTGTTTGACTTTAAACAATTTTCCATGCGATAATTTTGCTTTTGCACCACGTTCGCCAATAGCTAATCAATCTGTTTCAGTACTCCGATCGTGCCGTGATCCGCTCAAAAGCCATAGATGCATTAAACTTCCGGCTATGCGGGCGCCTATGCAACAGGTAGGTAACATTGCCGTGGCTTGACTGGTCTGCGGTATTTGATGGCCAAGACTTGTTTTGTGCACGCAGAAATTTTCGATGGTAATTACACTTTGTACCCATTAAAGTATTGCCTATTGTTTCCTCTTTGGTACACGAGCCAGGTGGTGCCAGTACTCAACGGTAAGACAGGGGTAAGGTACAGAACTTTATTTAGAAGGGAATGTAGAGAGAATAAAACTGAGCGAAGCACGAAAGAGAGTAACCAACTTAAGTTGAGTGAACAACTGCGAAAGGCATCACTTGAAGTCTGATAATCCTGATAATTTGGTCTGGATGGTCATGATACTTTCTCACTATACGATAGATGCTGATCCCTAAGGTACATGAATAGGGAGCTGAAACACTTGTGAGCCAGGACAATCATGACATCTAATTATTCTATCTGCTCTCGTAATCAATGAAATCTAATTTTTCTCAACTCCTCATAATCAATACATTGTAATTCTCAATGGTGTAGCTGATGATCCATTATCAATGACATTCTAATTCTCAATGGTTTAACTCTCATCATCAATACCTTCTAATTCTCAATGGTGTAGATCTCCTCTCATCATCAATACCTTCTAATTCTCAATGGTGTAGATCTACTTTTATCAATGGCCTGCTCCCCTTTGCTCTCATTACAATATTCTTAGGCTCCTCAATCTCGATCATGAAATTTTTCTCTATGGTGTAGCCTCATTATCTAATCCTTTTGAACTCGCTCGGTGTCCTATCAGTATGTAGCATCAAAATCATCACAATCTGAGTTGCCGTATAGTATGTCATCGCACCAATAGTGAAAGGAACTGGAGTCAGATTGCTTTCACTTGTATTCATATACGGTAGCACTGTCCAAGAGTGTATGTCTCTGTTGGCAGTTTGAAGCGCCTCATGGTGAGCAAACCAGTAGTTGTACGCCTGAGTGTCACTCAGCGATTTTTCTTAGCTTCCCGGTTGCATTCCCGTTCGATGCTCAAATGAGAATGGCTATATTAAATTTGCATCTCACGTTCTATGCTCAAATGAGAATGGCTATAGGTTGTTCGCATCTCACTCGTTCGATGCTCAAACATATGTGTTTATAGGTTGTTCGGTCCGAGTTGCCAAGGACAATACCTTCAACGCCTCAATATTCAGAATGGGAGATAGCTGAAACAGTAGAGTCGAGTGTTTGAAAATTAGGTCTACGTCACTAGAGGTAGGTCCCACTAGATCACTAGGTCTGGCGGTCTGTCACTATTGGATTACAAAGTGCTCAGTATTACCAATTCTGAAACTGCGTCTACTAAATTGTATCTGAAACTGCATTCACTAAATTGTATCTACTGGAACTGCATTCTGTATTCTATCACTTTATTCAACTGTGTTCACCAACTTTATTCTACCACGCATTTTATCACTGGATCATCACTGGATTCTATCACACTCTTGTAGCATCACTCGCACAGTTCGCTACGCTCACTGTGCGCTACTAGCGCTTATCTAATGAGATTACTAGTAATTCTTGTAGCTCGCCAGTTCGCTTCGCACAGTTCGCTACGCTCACTGTGCTTGCTCACTGTGCTCGCTCTCCTGGAACGCGATCCACGCGTTTTTTTATTTTCATGACACTCTCCGAAGACGAGATCCCCCTCGCCAAAATCAAGCCCGTGGACTCTGATGACGAGCCGCTCGCCAAGAAGCGCAAGATCACCAAGGAGGCGAACGGAAAGGCAAAAAAACCAAAGAAGGAGGTCAAGGTGAAGAAGGAGGTGAAGAAGGAGGTGAAGGAGACAAAGCCAAAGGCGAAGGAGACAAAGGTGAAGGAACTGAAGAAACTGGTGAAAGAGGTGAAATCAGAGTCAACTGTTAAGAAGGAAAAAGACTCGTCTGATCAGGTGGAGGAGGATGTCTACAAATGGTGGGAAGAAGAAGACCTCGATGGAGAGGTCAAGTGGAACTCCCTCGAACACAATGGCGTAATGTTTCCACCCGAGTACGAGCCCTTACCCCTGCATGTCAAGATGTACTATGCCGGAAAGCCCGTGAACCTTCCCAAAGAGGCCGAGGAGGTGGCCGGGTTCTACGCAGCAATGTTGGAGACGGACCACGCCAAAAACCCTGTTTTCCAAAAGAACTTCTTTGAGGACTTCAAAACCGTTTTGGAGGAGTGTCGCCAACGAGGCGATTCTATCGTGCCCATCACGGACTTGGATCAGTGCGACTTTTCCAAGATGTTTGCCTACTTTGAAAAGCTCAAGGAGGACAAGAAGCTTCTTACTCGTGAGGATAAGAAGCGCATCAAGGCCGAAAAAGAGGCCTTGGAGGAGCCTTTCAAGCACTGTATGCTCAATGGGCACAAGGAGATGGTGGGCAACTTCCGTATCGAGCCCCCAGGACTCTTTCGTGGGCGTGGAGCTCATCCCAAGACGGGGAAACTCAAGCGTAGGGTGTTTCCAGAGGATATCACGTTAAACATCAGCGAAGGGGTCAAGATCCCAGAACCCCCGGCGGGCCATTCGTGGAAAGAGGTGCGCCACGACAATACAGTCACTTGGCTCGCCATGTGGAAGGAAAACATTGCAGATGCAACCAAGTACGTGCGGTTTGCGGCCAACTCGTCCATCAAGGGCCAGAGTGACTTTAAAAAGTTTGAGACGGCCCGCAAGTTGAAGAATTACATCGATGAGATCCGCAAGGACTACGAAAAGATGTTGAAGAGCGAGGTCATGTTGGACCGCCAAATGGCCACGGCCACGTACCTCATCGATCGCTTTGCCTTGAGAGCAGGCGGAGAAAAGGGCGAAGACGAAGCAGATACCGTGGGCTGTTGTTCGCTCCGCTACGAGCACATTACGCTCAAGCCCCCCAACACAGTCATCTTTGACTTTCTCGGTAAGGACTCGATCCGCTTCTACCAGGAGGTGGAGGTTGTGCCGCAGGTCTTCAAGAACTTGCGCATCTTTAAAAAGTCGCCCAAACAGCCGGGCGACGACTTGTTTGACCGAATCAACCCGGCCCTCCTCAATAAAAAGTTCCAGGGCTACATGAAGGGACTCACCGCAAAGGTGTTCCGTACCTATAACGCCTCGAAAACCATGCAGGACCAGTTGGACCTCATTGAGAACTCCGGAACCGTCCCTGAAAAGGTGGTCAAGTTCAATGCCGCAAACAGAACCGTCGCCATCTTGTGTAATCACCAGCGCACAGTAAGCAAGACCCACGGCAGCACCGTCGCACGCATCAACGATAAGCTCCGCGAGTTGGTGTGGCAGAAAATCCGCACAAAGCGCATGATGCTCCGTCTCGACGATTCCCTCTTGAAGAAGGATAAGGCGTACTTTGAGGAGATTAACGACTTGACAAAGGACGACGAGGAGGCCATACATTCCGCCATCATCGAGCGCTCCAGGGATCAGCTCGCAAAGAAGGTGATACGTGATAACGAGAAGCTCAAGCTTGAGGGCAAACCGTTGTTGACAGACGAACAGATCCAGGAGCGCAAAGACAAAATCGATGATCTCGAGCGTGAGTATAAAGAGGAAAGGGAGTCGGGGGTGCCGGAGGTTAAAAAGGGCGTGACGGTGGAAAAGTTGCGTGCTCAGGTGGAGACAATCGAGAATAGAATCATCAACACTACAATGCAGTTGAAGGATAAGGAGGATAACTCGGAGGTGTCGTTGGGGACGAGTAAGTTGAATTATATTGACCCGAGGTTGACGGTGATGTTTTCAAAGAAGTTTGATGTGCCGATAGAGAGGTTGTTTGCAAAGACTTTGAGGGATAAGTTTAAGTGGGCGATAGAGAGTGCGGATGAGAATTGGAGGTTCTAAACAAATGTGCGTAGCACATTTGTTGAAAGCACATTGTAGAACCGCTCTATGTTACAGACATCACAAAGGTGCGATAGCACCTTTGTTGACCAGATAAAAGAAAGGTCCGGTAGACCTCTGTGACACTTATCACTGATATAGAAGTCATCGCCTACGATGAGATAAAGAGTCCAATTTGACATCACCTGTTAGACAAAAGGCGCGGTGACAGCTGCTGATCGAAAAGGTGCATGCAACACCCACGTCATATAGAAACGTGCACCGTCGTGTAATATACAAGTGCAAAACCATTTTAGAGGCCTTTAGACTTTTAGTCTGTACAAACAGTATATGACCCCGGTTCATACAGTGTTTAGTGGATGATACGCGACTCCAGGTCCCTAATCAGTTTCTGGGCAAGACCAACATACAGTTTGGCTAGACTGTTAGAATAATTTAAGCTACCCAGAAGCGTGTGTTAGTCATGACCACCATAGCTAACACATGACGAAGCGAATGTACCATTCTCTTCCTGAATCTTTGTTTCAGATGCATGTAGATGTTCTGCCGTCGATGCACCCCAGCCTTGCAGTATCATCGACAGTCAGCACAGCATGCTTATTGATGGTATCTTGATATTTGCTCTTGGTCTGTCCCATATCAGTCATCCGTGCCTGGTGTCGGCCTTTTGCCAGATATGCCATGACTCCAGTGGATCCTTCTCGGATTGCTCAGCTTTAAGCCCAAAGCTGGATCTTAGCTATCCTGTCCAGGATGACTGTACTATGCGTGGTGTATGCATGCTCTTAAACTGTCAAAGCAGGCACGGAAGGGATCCTAAACCTTCAATGTCCCCTTTTCAGCAGTATCTGCATTAACCACTAGAGATGGTCATTCATGTTCTTGAACGTTATTACGGTGGACGGCTACACGTGCCTGAACACTACGTGTGATGGGTATGCCAGAATAACCTGGAGCGCAAATCAATGGGGTGGTAAAATAATCGTGGTTTATATGCCGTGGTATTAGATAATAGACTGATATAGAGCGATGTAGAAAGATGCGCTGGAAAGAATAGAAGTGATCAAAAGGAAGAATAACCGAATAAGGACAAGTGAACAAAAGGGAGAATAACCGAATAATAACAAGTGGGAATTGTTAGATTCTTTGGAACTGGGAAACAATAACACTTGGAAATACAACGGCAACAGGATTATTATGAGTGTGAGAGAAAGTAAAACCGAAGCACTAAAGATCTCAATGTTTTGCTCCTCTTTTAACTGGCGGTTATTGGGGGGGTTCCATAGCTGACTCTCGAAGTTGCCATTTACTAGTGTTCTCAGAGTAGTCGTAATACTTGTTACTGCGGGCACTACATTCATCAATCTCATGACAAGACTATCATTCCTTCTGTTTATCTATTATTCTTTCATCTCATGTTCATTTTCTTTTTCATCTCCTTCCTCTCTTTTCATCTCCTTCTCTTTTCATCTCCTTCTCTTTTCATCTCCTTCTCTTTTCATCTCCTATTCTTCCCTAAACATTCCGCAACACGTCCATGTCGATGTACATCTGCAAACGCTGGACCCTTTCCACATCTGCCTCGTGAGCTAGCTCGTTGTCGGTCCATGCCTGTTCATCCATGTCAGGGATCCCGGTACTAAAGCCAGGCATGTAGAAGTCATCAGGTGGCAGTTCATGATCGTCTTCCCACGAGGCCTCCTCACACAACCTGAGCAAGGCCGCGTAGTCGGCCGTCAGCGGGTTGTTGCTTATCCTGTGCTCGATACTCTGCAAACGTTCCACGAACTGTTCATCCAAGCTCATCCCGGGGTTCAATTCCAAGTCCACCTCTTGAAGACTGTCCAGGTCATGAGGATTCAGATCGTCCACATCGTCCACATCGTCCTCCTCATCGTTCTCCTCCTCATCGTCCTCCTCCTCATTCTCATCCTCCTCCTCATAGTCCTCCTCCTCATCCTCATCCTCATCATCCTCATCCTCATCATCCTCATCCTCATCATCCTCATCCTCATCCTCATCCAGTTCCATGTCCATCTCGTCATAGCCCCTCAAGGTGACATAGCACAAGCCGCTCATTTTCGCTCTCAAGTGCTGGCACACGGCCCGAACGCTTTGCCACGAAATGTTCTCGTTCTTTTCCAACGACACCACGTCCACGTTTGGACCGAGCTTGATGTTGAATTCGTCTAGATCGTTCACCAGGAGATTGAGGTAAACCAACGATTCCGGCATGGATACCGCGTGGAAGGCCAAAAATATCCCAAGCCTGTTTGACAGCAAGGACAATGACTGGAGGCTGCGCAAAGAGGAAAAGTCGCCGCTCCAGCCCTTCATGGAGCACTGTGTGAAGCTGACCTCCACAAGATTCGGGGGAAGGGCATCGATATCCAACTCAGGCACAGATGCAAGCGTGACATCAAGCACCGTGAGATTGGGGCTTAGCGCAAGCACCGCATCGGACGTGGTCACCGACATCAGACGCAAATTGGGCAAGTCCACAGTCAAAAGCTGGGCCTCTTCAATATCAAGCCCCACGATCTTAATACTCTCCAAGGTGCTGGGTGCCTTTTTGAAGACACGCCGAACCTCTGTTGCCAGTGGCACAAGACAATCGAAATCGCGAAGGCCCTGGTGGAGTTGGGGGGGGTCTCTGCTCATCCACCCAAGTGCTTGCACAGTGTTGGGAAATTTAACGCCCTGGAGGACTGTCCGATGCACACGAATAAGCTGTCCATTGCGGAACTCAAACTCTATGTCCATAATGCTGAGGAATACTAGGTTGGGGAGATTCAAGTCTAGATCCTCCATCGCATTGTTCAAGTTATCGAGATCATCTTCCAGGTCGTCTTCCTCTTTTGGTCCATACTTTTCCACGGCCTCTTCCCAGGATAAGCCCTCCTCACCCTCTGGAACAAAAAAGAAGCCTGCTTTCTTGAGATCCTCTTCAGTCCACTCCTCTTCCTGCGGCTCCCTCAGAAGCAGGCCGAGATGCTGCAAGAAACGAGCGGCCAGGGTGAAGCGGTAGTTTTTGAGCTGGAAAGGAATGGGGATTCGGATGGAAACCGTCTCCAAATGCTGCAATGGCACCAACTTTGCAACTGGGAACGACACCAAATCCTCGCTAGACACAGCCAAGGCCACCAACAGCGATGGCCACACCACGTTGTCCACGTTTTCGAGCCCCACGGTCTTTATACGCAAATACTCGAGCGCGTCTGGAAGCCTGGGAAGCCCGCTACAGTAGCACTCATCGAGGTACAACTCACGGAGAGAGTCTGGAAGAACCAAGGATTCCCGCAACTCAAAGGCACCCCGAGACAGAAGCTTGAGTCTGTACAAGTTGGGAGGAAGTTTGACTGAGCTATCGTAGTACAATGTGGGCTGGCCAAACGGCATGTAGGGGTTCTCGCAGCCCAAGGACAGAACCTCCAACACGCGGAGCGTGGGTGGGAACTCGAGTTGCTTGAGATTGCTACATGACGTAATTGCCAACTTGTGGAGGGGCAAATCCACAATGCTTTTGAGTGAGGTTACTTCGTGCATCGTCCGGAGCATGAGTGTGCGGATCGTTTTAGGGAACGTGACGCTTTCAAGCGTCTGTGCCGTGGACAAAAGCACCGTGTGCAACTGGACACCCAGAAGGTCCACGCGGATGTCGCCAATGTCACCACCCCCAAGACCAAATTCGCGCAAATAGGGCATGTTTTCCAAGGTCAAGTCCCTGTATAAACTGACATTGCCGAGATGGAGCCTGCGGAGCGTTGATGGGAAGGGCGGCATTTGTATGTAGCTCGTCACATTCAACAGATGGAGAGGGAGCTTGGCCACGTCCTCGAAAATGTCTTCGTCAAACTCGCCCCATCCATTGGAACTCATAGTCAAGTCATACATGCCGGGGGGGAACGGGACCTTGCCGTTTCTCCTGAATGGCTCGCCCTGGGGCTCACAGTAGAACTTTCCAAATTTGTAGGGAAGCCCAGCAACCTCACACAATGTGCTAATGTACAATTCCAGGTCCTCGGGCTCCCCCAAGGCGTCCGTACGCATGGCCCGGTTGAAGTGGATCGTCGCGGTCCGGAGCAACTGCGGGTGCAGCTCGTGTATGGCATAGAGGTCCAATTCCAGGTCAAACGCAATCTCCTTGGGCCGCCAATCAGCGTGTTTGTCGGCAAATCGACGGAGCCCATAGATACTGGTAAACATGATCAGTTGGTCCTCCCTGGGCGGCTGCGCGTAGTACCGGTGGCGCGATTCAACCTCCTCGTGGCCCATCAAGTCCTTGTATTCAAGTGTCTGCTCCATGGCGTCCAACACCTCCACCAGCCTGTAGACATGCTCGAACGCATACTTGCCAATCGGCCCTTCAAGGTCCACGAGGTGTATGCTACTGGTGTTGGGAAGGTGCCATATAACGTTCTGGATGATCTCAATGGGTAGGCTCGCAAATTGCATTAAAGAAAAACCACACACACACACACACGCACACAATACACTACACAAATTAACTATCACACATTATATATAACAGTAATCAGTATCAGTACATATTGGTACACACTATCATATACACTGAATCACCACACCCTAGAATATCATACACTAGATCATACACTAAATTTATCATACACACTGAAATCATACACACTGAAATCATACACACTGAAACATACACACTGAAATTATCACACTGAAATCATACACACTGAAATCACTAAAAATCACTCTCATGGGATCAATTATCATACACTAAAATCACTCTCATGGAATCAATTATCATACACTAAAAATCACTATCATGGATCATCACACTAAAATTTCTTATCATACCACAATTCTATTTAGACTTCTGAAATGTACAATACGATAATAACTAATCTGGGAGCGCCTGACCCATGTGTACAATTGAGGGTTCCAACCTGGCTAGAATAAGGCAGACTGCGTAGTCTGAATCTGAAAGTCCCGCACATGGTGCCAGGTGGGCGCACCCCTGTTCAGAGTCAGAATTTTGAGATGAGATGAGATGGGCGCAATAAGCATGATGACTGAATGAGGAAAGAAAGTCGTTAGAAAAACTGAAGCCTGATATTCATCTCATCTTTTATACCGATTACCAGGCAGAGCTTGAAATCAAACAAGCTCCGAATATTACAAGAACGTGTTTAAGGGTAGCTTATACTTAGGGGTAGCTTATACTGTCTTAGGGTAGCTTATACTGACTAGGGTAGCTTATACTGACTTAGGGTAGCTTATTCTGACTTAGGGGTAGCTGCTGACTTTTTATTGCAGCAATTATACACGTATAGTACACCCGAGGCGGGGTTGCCAAGGGATGCCTGAGGCGTCCATATGCGTGACTAACTCCATCAATCCTTACAGATGTCTATATCATGGCAAAACTGCCTGGAGTAGATAGCAATGGTAACCTTTTATCTCAAATTACCTGTAGTTGAAATAGTTGACATTTGTCAAACCTGCATACATTGGAGACACTACAAGCCAAGTATACACAAGCTAGAGAGATATTGAGTCGATTGACCATAGTACTTACTATTAAGAACCATACGGCTTAACGATATACTATACCGCGTTTTCGAACTGATGGCAAAAAGAGGATAAACAATCGGCCTATCCCCTCCTATATGTAAGCCGTGCTATCACAGAGTTCGATTCATCGTAAGCAATTTTGTCATATCTTTCTTTCCCCGAATTGAATATCAGACAGAGAACCAGTACTGTTTCTAGATATATCTAATATTAAAGTGTCATACTATCGAGCCTCATTAACTAAAAAGGAAATCTCGATTTTTGTACCTGTCCTGTACAATAGCCTAGCAACCTTGACGTGACACCTGGCAACTCCTCGGATGCATCAAAGAGAATAGCTGAGTCATGGGAAGGCGTGTATATGGGTGTGTTTTCTCTCAAATACGTTCTCTATTGTATGTATTGTGTGATACTGTATCTCGGCTCGTTATCGGAATAGATTGGAATTGATTGCGGGGTTGAAATAAAAAACATGCTTAGACTCAGAAACCCCATCATCCGCCAGCTCCACCAGACCGCGCGTATTCTCGCCAAAGGCGACCGTTCGACCATTGACTCGTTCCGCCTTCCCTCCCAGACCTCCATCAACGAATGGGAGTTCAAGTACGACTTTGTTCCCAAGACAGCCGAGCCCAAGGTCCCCCCAATCACCCGAGAGGCTGTGAAGCAGGACATTGCCCACGAACGGGCCAAGCAGGTCGCCACAGAGATCTTTGTCAAGGAAAGCAACTCCTCCGTCAAGGTCGAAGCCAATTCCGCACACGTGGTCCACGGGGGGGAACATGTGTCGGAAGAAGCCGAATTCTTGCACGACCGCGGCCTGGAACCCGCGGATGTCGCCACCAAGAAAGAACCCCCAAAGAAGAAGCGCAATCTTGACTACGTGCAGTCTTCTTTGAACCCCAACATCAACAAGGCCGATGCAATCAACTTGGGTGCAATCGACTTGGAGCACACTTCCGCAGACGTGCCAAAGCAGACCCCAATAGTGGACGATCTTGACCATGATAATCTCCAGGAACACGGCCAGGAGCAGAAGCTGGAAAAGAAGGGGGGGTATGGTGTGCCTTTGGCTGTGGTGGGTTTGGGGGGGGTGGGTTACTACTACTGGTCTGAGAAGAATTGAGCGAAAAGAGTTGAGCGAGAAGAATTGAGCGAAGCGAAATTCTTCCTATCGAGTGCGAAGATTCTTAACAATTGAAGAATTGGCAAAAGGAAGAATTGAGCGAAGCGAAATTCTTCATATCGAGTGCGAAGATTCTTAACAATTGAAGAATTGAGCGAGAAGAATTGAGCGAAGCGAAATTCTACCTATCGAGTGCGAAGATTCTTATCAACAATTGAAGAATTAAGTAAGGGAATTTCTGTGAAGATTCTTATCAACAATTGAAAAATTGAGTAAGCGAAATTCTCATATCAAATGCGTAGATTCTTACCACAAATTTGAAGCAACTCATCGAGTGTTCTTACAGAGTTGGAGAATTAACCAGCGATTTCTTCATATCGATTGTTCTTCCAGTAAGATTGAGGGAAAGTTCGCTCGATTCTTCATTTCGAGTGTTCTTCCAGGAGATTGAGGGAGTTGAAGAGTTTCACTTCAATTCTTTCTTGGGCCGAATGTAGTCAGTATGCTGGATGTGTAGAGAAATGGATGCTATCCAACTCCTGTACGTCATCTACAAGAGATTATAGTGATCTATGGACTGTGTTAGATCTCAATAGAATATATTAGAAAAGCACTTAAGAATCAATTTACCCTACCTGCTCCAACAGCCTCCCCGTGTAGTTCTGGCATGGCCATCAGCGCCGACGGTCCCAAGTTCGAGATCAAATGTTTGGGTGTTTCAATTGCCTTCGGCATCTCAGTGTATTTGATCCACATCTAACTATCAGTACTCCCAACATTATGTAGTCCTATGCATTAGGTTCGCATTGGTATTCGCTCACCGTATTTTTCGTGGTGAATAACGAATCTTGTTCCTCGGGAAATTTTGACGTTGGTTCGAACGTTTTAAGCCCTTTATATCATGCGTTCTGTACGTGATAGACAAGACAGATCACGTGGTGAGACCCAGCGCTTAAAACACACTTTCCTTATTGCTAACAGTGAATAGTTCAGCATCAGGACTCATCTCTATTATGAAACATTAGCCAAATGAACGCTTCGCTAGTACAGTGAGCATAGCTCGTGTTATTTTGTCGTTTACTTACGCTGCTATATACTACTCACCCCGCGCTTGGGCTCGCTAATAAATACTAGTATTGCTTATTCAGTACTTCACCATCTCAACGACATTCAGTCGGTAACAGTAAGGGTGAGTATGGAATATACTCAGTAGTGAGCATGCGTTTTCGCATCTCACTCCGTTCGATGCTCACAGTGGGAGTATGCGTTTTCGCATCTCACTACGTTCGATGCTCACAGTGGGAGTATGCGGTTTTCGCATCTCACTCCGTTCGATGCATCCTAGTACTGCTTCGCAGCCTCCTGACAAGACTTCAACTGCTGCAAGTAGTAGTCGCAGATCTGCATGTTACCCCCATTGTCCTCCAAACACCTGGTGAAATTCCTGGCGTCCACATCGCACTGTGCGGGGGCCTGCTGCTGCTGCTGGGCCTGGACTGGGGCCTCAGCAGGTGCAGAGCTTCCACCAAACATACCGGTGATACCGGCACCCAAGGTGTGTCCAATTGTGGAGCCCACAGCGACACCGGCAGCGGTGCTGGCCATCTGGGAGAAGAGGCCTGGCTGTCTCTGGGCTGGTTGAGCGGGGTGTGCAGCGGGGTAGTGTGCCTGTGGCGCAGGGGCCGCGGCAGTGTGTGCCGATCTAGTCTGTGTACGCGATGGCGCTGGAGCGGATCTTCTTTGTCTAGCCATTTTTGCTGAAAAGGATAGGGCCGGGCCTTTATATAATTTTTTTCAGTGGCGACCACGTGAATCGAGCAGACGTGACCAGATCTAGAATAGACAGTAGAAATAAGGGGAAAGAGACGTAAAATGAACGGACAACGATCTATGATGGTCTTGAATGGCCTTATTATGTCTATATGTCTTTTGTATGTCTTTTGTATGTCTTTTGCATGCTTTTGTATGTCTAAAATGGTCTTGGTATCTATTTTTCGGAAAATATTGACAAAAAATGACTACCGTGGAACCTACCAGAAGTGAGCTAGTAAATCAAAAAAACCCGGGGACTAAGTGTTGGTGTATACTCAATAACACGTGGAGTGGGGAGGAGTGATCTTCGTAAGATGAAATAGGAAGAGTAAGATCACCTTCTACAATCCACCTTCAATAATCCGGAAAACCTCCTCGAATATCACCATGCCTACCGATCTGGACTGTTCCGTTGAGCTACTGTACGTGAGCTACTGTTCGTGCCAGATCAAGTCTATGGTGGCCAGTAAAAAAACCTTAAATGTAATCCCCGCTAAGTGGGGAACCCTATCTGCAGGAGCAACTCAAAACAACACGCAGTGAGCTCGCTTAATGATAGTACAATAGACAGATACCAGAGTATTGAATATGAATATGATAATAGAATAGATAATAGAATAGATGATAGAATAGAAAATAGAATAGGATGGTAGGATAATAGGAATAGGAGGGGAAGGAATAGTATGAGAATAGGAGGCGGGGGAGGAACAGTGATCAGATAGGAAAGGCAGGCCAAGTGTGTTTGGGGATCTGATTCCAATTATCTATTGGTGATCATCGTGGTTCCTATCTATTGGTAATCATCCTGATTACCAATATCATACATCCTCGATCGTGTATCCTTTTCTGCTCCGCATATTTTCTCGATTTCTTTTGAACAGCAAATAAAATGGACTTTGAAGAACAATTGGAGCATGCGGAGAAGTTGGACGTCCCATCGCTTGTGGGACTGTCGTTGCGCTCTGCCGACGACTCGCCTCATAACAACTACATTCACCCTGAGAAGTACAAAGGCAAGAAGTCCAAAAAGAAGTCGGCTCTCTTGAACGAGTCTATTCTGGCCTCGTTGGACGATTTGATGAGTGAGGGCGCGTTGCTCGGCAGTGAAGAGGATTTCGAGAAGTTTCTTGATAACGAGGGCAATGTCAAGGACGACGTCATCTCCAAGCCCAAACTGGGTCTCCTGGAGGAGGTTAAACTTGAGCCTGAAGAAAACAAGGAGGTGAAGGAAAACGCTTCCAAGGAAAACACCTCGATTGTGTCGCCTGAGTCAAAGGAACACGCCTCGGATGTGATTGCCTCTCCTGATGTGTCCCCTGTTACTCCTGCGGCATCTGGATCCCCTGAGGAAAAGTATTCGACGCCAGCCGCCGATGTACCAGATTCCCACCACGAAACTACAGACTTGTACTCCACCCCAAACCTCTCCGAGTACCAGCTAGAGCAGGGAATTTCGTCGCACCAGGACCTTCTTTCGAGTGTCCAGTCGCACGACCCTCACCGGCTTCCCAAGTTGACGCAAGAAGCGCCCCGCGAAAAGGTCTTCACGCCCAAAAACCTCACCTTTACCACGCCGTCGCGTGAAAACGAAGGCTTTGAACTTGAGGACTCGATCCATTCGCCGTACTTCCACACCGAGCGCCAAAGACTGAGACTGCGCTCCTCTCGGAGACAGGAACGCTCCCCTGGCGTGGCTTCAGCGCCCCACTTGGCCCGTGGTGACTCCTACAAGAACACCCATGTTGAAGACCCTGCCAAGTACGAGTTGCCTGCTAATTTACAGGTCCAGGAGGAGGAGGAGGACGACCGTAGAAGCAGAGCCTCGAGACCCACCATGGGCGACAGTATCGCCCAACAGGAGCGTGAGGGCAAACCAGCCAGCACATCCCGTGATCCGTCTCTCCTCACTACGGGTGACTACACCAACTTTAACGTGGACGGGCCCTCTAATGACTTGCCCACTGCCCTGAACCTCTACGCCACGCGCAGTGAGAGCAGCACCAACTACTTGCGCTCCATCTCGCGCTCGCGCTCGCGTGCTAGGCCCAACTATGCCGAAAAGAACGACGCCAACCCGGACGAGATCCTCAAGGAGGGCGGCTTGGTTAACGATGATCCCTACACAAGTGTGGATCATTTGGACGAGATGGTAGAGGAGGTCT
This sequence comes from Kodamaea anthophila, assembly GCA_015708815.1. NCBI lineage: Eukaryota > Fungi > Ascomycota > Pichiomycetes > Serinales > Debaryomycetaceae > Kodamaea > Kodamaea anthophila. The sequence continues at coordinate 230,885 of JACFYR010000012.1, forward strand.
TGCATTTGCAGGAGAAGGAAGTAAGTGATAATGACTCTGCGATAACTAACAAAAAAGGTTTAGGTGAGGAACTAGAGGCAAACAGTCAAAAACTAGAGGCAAACAGTCAAAAACCAGAGGTGAACAGTCAAAAACCAGAGGTGAACAGTCAAAAACCAGAGGTAAAGAGTCAGGATCAGGGAGAGAAGAAAGAACCTGAGGAGGGTTCAGAGAAGGTTGACTTAGGTGAGTCAACTGAGAAGGAGTCAACTGAGAAGGACTCTGAGAAGGACTCCGAGAAGGACTCTGAGAAGGACTCTGAGAAGGACTCAATTGAGAAGGTCCCGACTGAGAAGGCTGAATTAGCTGACTCGACTGAGAAGGACTCCGAGAAGGACTCTGAGAAGGACTCCGAGAAGGACTCTGAGAAGGACTCTGAGAAGGACTCTGAGAAGGACTCTGAGAAGGACTCTGAGAAGGACTCAACTGAAAAGGTTGACTTAGCTGACTCAGCTGAGAAGGACTCAACTGAGAAGGACTCAACTGAAGAGGCTCACTTGAACGCGTCGACAAACTCGGATCTCGAGGCTGCCTTGAAAGATCTTGAGACGGCCTTGGAAGATGGCTCTACTGAGAATGACAAGGTTGACAAAGGATCAGATTCTGTTACCAAAGAGACAGAGCCTGTGGAGAAAACCATAGACGCTGATTCAAAAGAGACCGATTCAATCAAAGATGATGAGGGTGAGGTTGAACTGTCTCTTAAGGATCTGTCCGAGGTGAAGTCTCCTGTTGAGGGTCTGTCGGAACTGAATGAAGCGTCTGATCTTAAGGACCTGTCTGAAAAGTCTCTTTCTCACAACGAGGAGGAGTCTGCTCCGATTACCACCTCCGCTGAGACTGATCCGATCACCACCTCTGCTGAGACTGCTCATTCTGACGATGAATTCGATGTCTCTCCGGAGGAACTTCGCAAGCACTTGGAGGCTCAGCCGGTCTATATTTTCACGTCCCTTGCTGGTGGCATGCAGATCATGCACAGAACGAACCGTCTTTCCACCATCTTGACAGCTAACAAGGTCAAGTTTGAGTACCGTGACCTTGGAACCGATGAGGAGGCTAAAAAGCTTTGGCGTAGATACGCAAACGGTAAGCCTTTACCGGGCGTTGTGAGAGGCGACGATGTCATCGGTAACTATGCCGAGATCGACGAGGCAAACGAAGACTACAGGGTCAGGGAGTTGTTGTATGAAACATTGTAATGACCCAATGCTCACCGTGTAACGTTGAGAATGAATCATCCATGATCCATTTGAAGGAATAGAGTGGATGAGCGTAGCTTATGAAATTTACCGCTGGGTCGGTAGTCAGTGTCTAAATGATAGACGATACAGGAGCAAGTTTGTTTTGCTTGCATACTGTGTCGGCTACTGAGTATGAATATACAACAGATGTCGTCAAGCGTAGCAATCAAGTTCACTCTTATTAAGGTTTATTTTAAAATCTCCTTTTTTTCTCCACATTTCCCCACCAGTAGAAAAACTCCATTACTAATGCCTGCATTGGGTGATCTACCAGGACAGCTTGCGCTCTACAAATCCTACCACTGGAACAAAGTCAATGTTGCGATTCATCTTGTTTGCATCCCAATCATATTCGCAACCATTTTGGCTGCCGTTACGGGAGTCGATTTAGCGGGACCAGCACATCCCTACATTAACATGAGTCTGGTCACAGCTGCGATATATGGTGCGTACTACATATACCTTGACTGGCGTGTTGGGATCCCCACCACCCTGGCAATCTTTGCCTACACCTATGTTGTCAAGACGCACGTTATGCTGTTGCCAGCGATTGAGGTGAAGCACTTCAAAAACACCATGATTTTTGCTCATATTTGTGCTTGGTTGGCTCAATTCTACGGCCATGGGGTGCACGAGAAACGTGCACCAGCATTGTTGGATAACCTTGTCCAGGCACTTGTCCTTGCCCCTTATTTTGTTGTCTACGAGATTGCCTTCTTTTTTGGTTTGAGAAGGGATTTGGAAAAAAGCATGTTGAACGAAGCTGGTGTCCTTCGTAGAAACTACATCCAGAAGAAGAAAGAATAGGCAAAAAAGGCTTTAACGTGTACTCAATAAATACTTTTGTTTTTGAACTCTTGATACCTTCTCTCCACGTCTTTTTCCAATATTCTGTCCCCTTTGAGTTGGTTACCGATTGTAAACCACCCTGGTCTGGTATTGTGATCCCTGCCGAAAATCTCGAGCTTTCTGGCATGGGGGCCGACTAAACGCTCGATAATGCCATACACCTCATCTGGCTTGCGCAGTGTCTCTCGTGTGCTTGAAATAATGACCTCTCCATCTATCTGTCTATTGAGCCATGAAGGGTTCCCTTTCAAGCCAACAAGCAAGTGTTCCTTGGAGTGGTTGAGCCAGTGTCCTGTTCTTCCCGTTACAATGGTTCTCTTCAACTGATTGAGCTTCACCCACACCATTTCGTCCGAGACCTTGTACCCCCACTTTATCAATGCCTTACGTCCTATCTCAATTGATCTGCCTGTCACCCAGAGAAATAATACTCCCTCGTCCTGTAGACTCGGAATGTCAAGTGCCAAGAGTTCCGAGTCTTTACAGGTTCCGTATGGAAGAGACATGTGAATATCCCAAGCTGGATCGTTGATAATGGCTGCGAACTTGCCCAAAATGTTCAATGGTAAATGTCTCACGTCGCAGCAGATCCATTGCGCGTCAAACACTCGTCTCTTGGAAAAACACTCACCAATTGTATACACATCCGGCTTCTCCACTTCTTCCTTGACCTGCTGAGGTCTTCCAGGCCCCAAAGTGTAGTAATGCAAGTATCTACAGCTCTTTGTTTTGTGGCATGTATCCAAATAGGAGCAGTCGCCAAGAGAGGCGTCGGTCTGGTTGCCATATAACGGGAGATAATGGATTTTATGCAACGCACATTCCTGAATCTCAGGCGCAATGTTGGATGCCTTGATCCTAGCATGTGCATTCTTTTGGTCCGGAAGATTTTGCTTGCCACCTTTTGGGTACAAGAAATTCCCAAGGCTTCTGCAATGGGATGCATTTGCACACACTTCGTAAAAAGGCTTTTTGGGGACATTTCTTGAACGCATTCGAGCGAGCAGTGGCTTTGCAGTTTCCATTGCGAGAAGCTCCCCCATCATTCTGTAAGTCACATCAGTTGAAAACGGTGGCTGAAGTGTTGATAGAGGGTATGTGGTGGTCAGAGGCTCTTCTAAAAGAGTGATTAACGTTTCCGAAATGTCCTCAACTGGGCCGTTGTTCTTGGGCATGTAGTAGGCCTCCAATGGCCCTTCTTCGGTTTCAGCTAAAGCCACATCAAGGGCCAGAAGCTTCGTATAATTGACCTCGTGTATGATCCCGTCCTTCAACTTCAAACCATTTGCAGATTGTCTCATGAAGGTGTCCAAGAGGGTTGTGAAGTCCTTGGAAGGACCGAATTTCTCTTCATAAAGCACTTTTACAGCGTCAAGGGCGAGGGGGACATCTCTCGCCACTTCCATAAGTAGCGCTGCCAAGTTTTGGATATCCATGAAGAACAAGGAAATTTCACAAGTTTTTATGCTGTTTCACAATGGTTGCAAAAAAAAGGTACACATGGATAAAAGAACACACGAGAATCGATCAGATAAAAGTCTTGACGTAATGATGAAGTATCGCATAGTTAGCAGTTGAGGGATTGCGTATTTATAGATAATAAGCAGGTCAAAAAGCTTAAGGTTTTGTTTTTACAGCACTCAGTATGATTATTCTGGGGTACTTCCAAATCGGGTTACAGTGGCCGAGTGGTTAAGGCGACACCCTGCTATCAGCTTCGGCTTGCGGTTAAGGTGTTGTGCATTGCATGCGCAGGTTCGAATCCTGTCTGTGACGATATTTTTTTGAGCTCCTCTTGATGATTAGGTGTCAAGTGCCACTGTGGGAGTCCCCAAACATTCTCGCTCAACTGGTTTCCATAGGTTCCGTTTACCCTATCGTCGGTAACGGTAGTGTATCGCTCACTCCTTCTATTTCTACTAGGTTACTCTTATGCGTACATTAATGCGTAGCTCGTCTTTCTAATGCCTAGAATCCAAACGGATTGTCGGGGGTTGCGGACTGGATGTTGGCTCTGCGTCCGGTAGGTTGTGTTTGGAGTGGCGCGTTGCCAAACCCTACACCGGTCGGTTGTGATTGTAACGGCTGCAGGCCGAATCCGTCAAACTGGGGTTGTCCAAAAGGCTGGCCAAAAGAGGTATTGGGCTGGCCAAAGGAGGTACTAGGCTGACCAAAAGATGTATTTGGCTGACCAAAAGAGTTCTGACCAAATGTGTTTGGCTGTTGAATATTGTTCTGGAACATGTTTGGCTGAATATTCGTATTCTGGAACATGTTTGGCTGGATACCTGTGTTCATGTTCATGTTTGGCTGAGTATTCGTGTTCTGGAACATGTTTGGCTGGATAGCTGTGTTCATATTTGGCTGGATACTTGTGTTCTGGAACATGTTTGTCATTTGGTTCATCTGCTGGCCAAAAGAAGGCTGGGAAGCGAGGTTCGGCTGATTCGGAGTCCCAAAGAGATTGTTGGAAAAGCCCCCAGTAGGCACACCTTGCTGTTGTCCAAAGGGATTGGGCTGCCCAAATCCAGTTTGCTGACCGTTCGGCACCTGGCCAAAAGTATTTGGACCTGGCTGACCAAAGGTGTTTGTATCTGGCTGGCCAAACGAGGTAACGGGCATCCCTTGGCCAAAAGCATTTTGGCCCCCAGTTGTTTGCTGACCAAAAACGCTTGCACCGGGTGGATTAAAAGCATTCTGACCGCCAGTTATCTGACCAAAAGCATTTTGACCGCCAGTTGTTTGCTGGCCAAATACACTTGCACCAGATGGATTAAAAGCATTCTGACCGCCAGTTACCTGACCAAAAGCATTTTGACCGCCAGTTGTTTGCTGGCCAAATACACTTGCACCAGGTGCCTGACCAAAACTTGGTCCAGTTTGTTGCTGGCCAAACGAGGTCGGTGGCATCGGAACGCTACTTGTCTGGTTAAAGGCATTTGACATGCCAGTCATCTGCTGGCCGAATGAGCTCTGCGGAACAAACCCACCCGTCTTCTGGGCCTGGTTAAAGCTCGTCTGGGGAATCGTGACGTTGCCCGCCTGCAACACCGGCTGGACCAAGTTGAAATCGCCCGTCTTTTGCATCGACATGCCCGTCTTCTGGATCGGCATGAACCCTGTGGGTTGGGCGGTGATGGGCATGAATCCTGTGGGCTGTGCATACATAATGCCACCAGTAGTGACAGGAATGAGGCCACCAGTAGCGACAGGAATGAGCCCGCCAGTGTTAACAGGAATGAGGCCGCCAGTGTTGACAGGAATGAGGCCTCCCGTATTCACAGGAACAAGGCCACCAGTAGGAACACCCGCGGGCTTGGCTGTTGTATTGTTTGTCTTTTTAGCCGTCAAGGCAGGCGCACTGGGCTCTGTTGGCAATGCCGGCATAGGCTTGTTAGAGTCCGGCTTATTGGAGTCCGGCTTGATGTTGACAAGGTCCTGGAGCGTGCCTGTGTACTGGGGCGTGACCGGTGCGGACTGGGCCTCCTTTGCCTTATTTTCCTTCTCCTTGGGCTCGCGCAAGTTCTCTGAAGACCGCGCAGCCGGCTTGATGGCCCATGCGTCGTCCTCAAACTTGCGCAACGCATCGGCATTGACCTCGTCGGCTGCGGGCTGCGTGCCGTTCACCTTGAGGGCACCCGTAGGGTTCGTGAAGAGCGGCCCTGCAGGCTCCTCGCGCTTTCTGTTGTACTTGTCGTCGAGGAACTTCATCACGCGAATAATGTCGCCCTCACGGAGACCGAGGGTGCGCAACAACAGCGGCGTGATATCCTCAAGCACATTCTCATCCATCTGCTCGCGCAGAAAGTTCAACAGGTAGCGCTGGCAGTTGCCAATCTCCACGCCGCACAGAAGGAAGAACTCGAACCAGTCGTACGTGGGCTCGGTCGTGGGGATCGCCGGCGTCTTCTTTTCGTGCCGCTCGTGCCTCTCTCTCGTGTCTGAAATGGCTGCCGTGGCAGACCGGCCCACCCCGGCCTTTCCCTTGCGCCGCAAGTTCTGCTTGGCCACCTCGTCCTTGTACAGCTCCAACAGCGTGTCGGTCATTTTTTCCACATACTCAAGGTCCTCCACCGAGAGCTTGGCCGCGCCCACCGCGATCTTGACGCCGTTCGTCTTGTGGAGATGGATCTTGCCATCGACAAACCCAAGGAACTCGGCCTCCACCTTGAACAGCCCGGACGAGTCGATCCACGTGCGCACGCGGTGGTAGTTGGGCATGTCCAGCGTCTGTTCCCGCAGCCCGCGCCGTGCCTCGCGCCGCACACGGTCCTTCTCGCGGATCATGTCGCGCTCCTCACGCCGCCGCTGTACACTGCGGCTCTTCTTCACCTTCTTATCCTCGTCTTCCTTGCCCGTGAGCCGGTTCAAGTTGGACGTGCCCACAACTTCAATGTAGTCCGCTGGAACAACGCCCTGGCGCCCCTTCTTGTTCTCACACACCCACCACTGCTTGCTCTTGCTCACCACATACACCTCGTCGCCCTCACGGCACAGCAACTCGTCGCTGCCCTGCGCTACAAAGTCATACATCAAGCGGCCAATGGTGCGGTTGTTTCCTGAGGTGGACGCCCGCAGCGCCAGCGCAACCTCCGCCAACCCACTGGCGGTTTCCGCGCCCTTGAGGTCGCCGAGAATCAGCACAATGGCCTCCGCCACGTCCTTGGTCCCCGTGTGCAACTCCACCAGCGCACTGGGGTGTCTCAACTCCAAAAACACGTGCTTCTTCTCGTTCGAAAACAGCGCGAGGTCCCGCACCCGCCACTTTTGGTCGAGCCCGCCCTTCTTGGGATTCTTGTGGTTCAGACGTATAATCACCTGCCCTTGGCCAATCAGCAACACAACAGGCCGTTTCTTGCGCCCGTCCACCTCATCAATATTCCACGTAAAGTACTCCCCATCGAAAAACTCGTCTCCCTCACCACTCCCCGTTGGGGCTGGCCTCTCCTCCCTGGGTCTCTGAGGCATTGGCGGGGGGATGTCGTCATCCTCGACATTGATTTCGGGCTCGGGCTCCCTGGGTAAAGGTGCTTGTTCTTCTATTTTCTGCTGCACCTCCTGTCTCATGGGATGCTGCGGCGGTGGCATGGCTGTCACGAGCAGCGGCGCTTGCGTCGCTACGGCTGGCGTAGGCTGCGGCGCCCGCTCAATCTCAATGTAGTTGGCTGGAACAAAGCCATAGTTGGGGCCCTGCCCAACCAAGATCCAGTCGGGATCATTGTTGTCGTAGATGCTAAACCGCTCTCCTTCTGTGAAGGAAAGCTCTTCTTCCGTCTGTTTGGTGTAGTCGTAAAGTGCCGTTGCGTGCAGAATTACGGGGGCCTGTTGTTAGTATACAAGATATGATAGGCAAACGTAGACAACCAAACGACGAACACACAGTTCACTGAGTCGACGATCAATCCAGATATCTGAATCAAACAGACCGACCACCTTGACTATCCACTGACTGCTTTTTGATTGCCAGGGATGATCGGTTTGAATGGGAAATGAAGATCTGAATATCCATACTCTGTACTTTGATCAATATACTGACTATGGCTCATCCTTTTTTTCACCCTTTTGACATTCCTTTCTGATTCAATTCACCCCGATTCATATTACTCTTTTGCATCACGTTGTGTTGTCGGTCCTATTTGATCAGTCTCATTCGACCATTCTCATCTCAATTCATCTTGTACTCACCTCTTCTATATAGTTGGCAGGGACTAATCCCTCCGGTTCATCCACCTCGTTGGCGTCGACAGGGAGGACCCTTTTCTTGACCTTCCACCAGTCATCCACATCTGATCTTTCGAGCAAGTAGAGCAAGTCATCGGTATGCAACGACAACTCCTCAGGGGCTTGCGCGGTGTAGTCGTAGATCGCCTTGTAGACGCCGATGTACAACGACATGTGTGTTTTTTTATTTTCGCAATAAATTGCTCCCTACGGATGGCCAGAAATCATGACAGTTATCAATGAGATGTATTGTAGTTCACAGGGACCATTCCAGCTTACTCGAATATAAATTGACCCATATTGATCCATATTTGATCCATATTTGATGCATATTTGATCCATATTTGATCCATAATTTATTCATTATTTGATCCATAATTAGAATCGAGCACCAAAACTGTTGGACGAAATCTAATCATGGAAATTTATCAAGGAAATCATAATTCATACACATTGATTTAAACACAATCTAGATCGATACAGATGAGGAAATTCAGATCCTTGGTTTTGGAAAATCTTTTTTGAAAGTCCGATCGTGTTGACTAATCTCTATTAGCTCATTGTCTAATTGTCCATATCTATTGCCCTAGAAGTTCAGAAAAACTTGCAGCAAATCACTCCTGTCAATGGGCTAACTCTTGCTAACCCGGCCTACATTACTCTTATTTTGCCCTAGCTATGTTATGTTCGTATTGCGCACAATACTCTCATTTTGTCCTAGCTATGTTATGTTCGTATTGTGCTCCGCACAATACTCTCACAATACTCTCATTTATTTCATATCCATGTATTCCCAGTCTATAATATTAGTTAACTAACCCCTCAACCTCGCCGTTGTGGTTCACAACCGAGTTGATGTTCCTAAAGCACAAGTTGTGAGCGTAGTAGAACAACTCACTTGTGCTGCTTCCGATGTGCGGCGTCAATACCACATCGGCTCTGTTGAGAAGCTCTGGGTGCACCGATGGCTCCTCCTCAAAGACATCTAATCCGGCAAACAAAACCTTACCCGACTTCAAGCCACCCACTAATGCAGCCTCGTCCACCACCATTCCCCTGCCGATATTGATGAGCCTGAAAGGCTTTTCCATGGCCTCGATAAGCTCGTCGTTAATCATGCGCTTGGTGGAAGGGTTCCCCGGGCACGCAACCACAATCAAGTCTGCGAATTTTGTGGTGTCCCACACGCTTTTGTGATACTCAGCCTTGTAGCCGAGCTCAGCCATCTCTTTGTCACTCAATGGGTTTCTCTTGACGTAGTGAATGTTCATTCCAATGGAAGACAAGCGCTGGCCAACGATTTTCCCAATTCCTCCAAATCCTATGATCACAGCGTTGTGGTTCTTGGGAGACTTGTTCAATCTCCCGTAAGCACGCTCGGCAAAACCAGGGGGTCTTTTCTCGAGAAAGGGTATGTTCTGGCCACTATTGGTGTCGAATTCCCCATAGAGGGCATGGTTGCGAGTTTGCGTAGTGTGGGCCTGAGTGAAGCTACGCTCAAAGAATTTGAAGTTGCGGAAACTCAGGATGGCATTATAAAGTGCAAGGTCCGCCACGCTCTCATAAGCCAAGGGCGTCGAGGCATTTGTCAACATAATTCCTCTCTGGCGCATAGCGACGGTGTCAAACTCTTCATACCCAATTTGGCAAGTTGCAATCAATTTCAAGTTGGGTGGTGCATGTGTCACAGCCTTTCCACGGAATCCCCCGATGCTTGCGAAACCGGCCCAGTTCGCAAAGATGGCCTCGATGTGTGCAAGCTTTGTGCCGAAATCCTCCAAAAGCTTGTCTAAGGAGGTCACTTCGTAGTGGATGCATTCAAAACGGGATGCAAATTCCTTATACAGGTCAGTTGTGGTGTCCACTCTTCCAAGAATCAACACGGCAGATTTCCTCATTCTTACTTACAGAGAGGGGGGATATTTTACAACTATATATAGATGCACTCGGATCCGTAAACGGGTGCACACTCGTAGCTTGTGCGGCTTGAGATGAAAAAAGCGCCCATTTCCGAGAAAAACCGTTTTTTACCGTGCAAATATGCCGCAGCCAAAACAAAAAAACGGAAAACGTTCTTTGCGCAGATTGTAATTGCCTATCTTGTAATTGAAACCTTATTTCGAGACATGTCTACAAAGTATATAAAACACCCAATAAAGTATATCTGATAAAAAAACAATCAGTTCACGGGGCAACGGTGTTTGAAAATTGTGAAAAGTGTGGAAATTACAAGGGTTCTCGGAGAATTATCCACAATTGTTTCGGATACATTTAGTATCTTTTCCGAACGAATATAGGGTGTAACGAAGGATATGTGTTACACATGTCCTAAAAAGTATTGGAGATATACACAAGCATAGTACGTATAGTACTCAGCGAGTATGTGCAGCTCAGTCTGTAGTTTAGAGTCTATTGGCTGAGTCTGTTAAGCTGTCTGTTCAGCTGTCTGTTCAGCTGTCTGTTCAGCTGAGTCTATTGATCTTTTGATTGAGTCTAGAGTATGTTCAGTTTTCGTAGCACTCAGCTAGTATTGCTTTGTTTGTCAGAAATTATGTCAGACAATTCAGCCATTATCAATATCTTTCGATTTTATCGCCTGATACTATTATCCCACATACAGATACTATTTGGTACAGATACTAGTTGGGATCAAACTGGGTATTTTTTTGGCATAAACTCGAGTTCATGTAGCTACACGTTGCTTTGAATTCATGTTGTGCTCTACACTTGACTTATCCAACATATATTGATGCTACACAGTTCGACTGCATTTTACTTCGTCTGTATCATCCCATTTAGTGGTGGGCCATGTCTGGCTCACCCAAGTACTTGGCAGTCATGGAAGTACCACACTGCCAGCATCTAGATAACTTACCGTCCTCGACCTTCATCCAGTATGGCTTGTGCTCGTCGCCATCCTTACCTCTGCAGCCAACGTATCTGTAGCCAATGTAGGTTGGGACCAAGTATGGGTCCTGTGGGGTACCAGTACCCTCGGTAATGGGGTGTTCCCAGTCGAAAACATCGACACCCTCTCTCTTACCCAAGAGTTCGAGTCTCTCCAAACCAGTAGCCTGGTCCAAGTCTGTTGGTATAGTACCTGGCTTAGCACCAGGACCGATCAAAGAACCATCTGGACCAGTAACTTCGGCCAAAGTCTCGGCGGTCTTCACGTTGGTTGGAGCTGGCTTGTTAGCCAAAACTCTGGGGGTAGTAGCAAACAATCTGGTTTGTCTACTAGCAAATCTGAATGAACGGGAAAGCATTCTGCGTATTAGTAGCGATTCGTTGAGCAGCAGGGGACGGCACGTACGTTTATCAGCTCGTTATATATAAAAAAACTTTGCTTGAAAAACAAAAATCAGCTAACAAAAAGTATTGACAACTTGTGATTGGTTAGCAGCTCACGTGTTGATGGCCACATATTCTCGTGATACCGAGCACGTGCCAGAAGCACGTTTATCACGTTATTTTTGGCACGCGGATTTATTACCTTTTTGGGCTAGGGTTTCAGCCCTTTTTTCCAACGTGCCTGTCCTCTGTGCAAACCCGCAAAAAAATTTGCCCACCCTATATGAAATCCCAAGAGAAAATCTAATTTTCACTTTCTCTTTTTCCAAACCACAAGATGTCCAAGAAGAGAGCTTCCAACGGTAGAAACAAGAAGGGCAGAGGCCACGTCAAGCCTGTCAGATGCTTGAACTGTGCCAGATGCGTGCCAAAGGACAAGGCCATCAAGAGAGTCACCATCAGAAACATGGTTGAGGCCGCTGCCGTCAGAGACTTGTCTGAGGCTTCCGTGTACGCTGAGTACGCTTTGCCAAAGTTGTACAACAAGTTGCACTACTGTGTCTCCTGTGCCATCCACGCCAGAATCGTCAGAGTCAGATCCAGAACCGACAGAAGAGTTAGAACTCCTCCCCAGCGTAAGAGATTCAACCAGAACGACAGAAAGGTCTCCCCACAGGACGCTGCCAAGAAGGCAACTTAAGCCAGGTGTATTATTTAATATACGTTAAAGAACGAGAAATGTAGAGATCTGTAACAATGACACAGCTACAACAGGTGTAGACACCTCGATCTATCGATCACCATGAGTGTCCACGTGTGGACATTCACTATGGGAGCAATCTTGGTCAATTAGGCTGCTTTGGTGTTTACAAACCAACTGGGGGGCTGTTGACCGAGTGGCTGTTGACCGTCTGAGAGCGCAGCTACCACGTACAATTAACAGACGAAAGATGATTTTGGTGTGTAGACCATGTCCATTTCAATTTAATCTTTTATTTTTCTTTTTTGTTCTTTTTAACATACAGCATCTCAACAGCATGCTGGACGACTCGTGGAAATTTTCCCAATGCTTCGGCGACAAGGGTGACATTGAAAACATCACCGAGGCGGACATCATTCTGACCGTTGAGTTCGATCACACGGGGGATTTCCTTGCCACAGGCGACAAAGGGGGGCGTGTGGTACTTTTTGAGCGCAATGCAAGCAAAAAGAAGCAGCTGTGCGAATACAAGTTCTTCACGGAGTTCCAGTCGCATGACGCGGAGTTCGATTACCTCAAATCGTTAGAGATTGAGGAGAAGATCAACAAAATCAAGTGGTTGCGTTCGTCCAATAACTCGCTTTTCCTTCTCCTGACCAATGACAAAACCATCAAGTTGTGGAAGATTATGGAGCGGCAGATAAAACTCGTTGCCGAGAATAACTTGAATGGAATGTCGCAGTTGCCTGGAAGTGCGGCGCTTTCATTGGCACTGTTGAAGTTGCCACAGCTTCAATTGCACGACAAGTTGATTTCGGCCCAGCCCAAGCGCATCTATTCCAATGCCCACGCATACCATATCAATTCCATCTCAGTGAACCTGGATCAGGAAACGTATCTCTCGCTGGACGACTTGCGCATCAATTTGTGGAACCTCGGCATCTCGGACCAGTCCTTTAATATTGTCGACATCAAGCCCACCAACATGGAGGAGTTGACCGAGGTCATAACATGCGCCGAGTTCCACCCGCAGTACTGTAATCTCTTTATGTACTCCTCCTCCAAAGGCACCATCAAGTTGGCCGACATGCGGTCCAACTCCTTGTGCGATCTGCATGCCAAGGTCTTTGAGGAATATGTCGACCCGGCCTCGCACAACTTCTTCACGGAGATCACCAGCCTGATTTCCGACGTCAAGTTTAGTGCCAATGGCCGCTACATTGTCTCGAGAGACTACATGACGGTCAAGATATGGGACCTTGCCATGGACACCAAGCCAGTGAAAACCATTCATGTGCACGAGTTCTTGAGGGACAAATTGTGTGACACATATGAAACCGACGCCATCTTTGACAAGTTTGAGGTGCAATTCTCGGGCGATAACAAGTCCGTGATGACAGGCTCCTACAATGACAACTTTATGATTTACCCCAACGCTGTGGATTCCACATCCACCAAACCCATCTCTCCCAACTTTGCCACTTCCAAAGAGCCAGTGGAGCACGAGGAGGCCCACAAGGCCGACGACGAACAGGAGGAAATCACCCTCCAGGCCGATAAACTGGCCTTCAAACTGAAGAAGCTGGGGTTGAACACAATGAAGCGCCGTATGATCAGTGCCATGGGCACCAAGTATGGCCTGGAGTTTGACGAGCCAGACTATAAGCGTAACATCTTGCACTTGAGCTGGCATCCCCACGAGAACCTGGTGGCGATCGCAGCTACAAATAATTTGTACATCTTCTCAACCTTGTAGGTTGGGATTATTTAGCTCTTTTGAGAAGGGTAATACATGAGAATGACGAGTAGACTATAATGCTGCCATTCTCAGCAGACGAAAACAACAGGTGTTCAGCACGGCGTTGTTCACATTCCTCTCAAGCGTAGCATTGCGTACCTTGCTACATTCAGGATGCTTGCATCCCATAATAGCACGAATGACGACAGCATAGGCCGATGTCATCCCAAGAATCTGTATCTATCATGACACAGGCTACGACTCAAGATATTATGACTACATCGAGACTAGAAATATAAGATAATGACTAAGCATGGATCGCCCCACAATTTCTCATTCTTACGCAATTGCTCACAAGGTCCATTCTCTTTCACTTCTAGCTTTATTTTCCTACATGTATTACTCCTAGTTTATTACTAGCTCTTATAATAGCACCTAAGCCTCGATGTTTCTGTTGATGTCAGAGTTCCAGAACAAGGTCTTGTCTCCGTCGCCCCAGAAGAACTTCTTCTGTCTGACATTCTGGTAGTCGTATTGCACGGGCCACTCCTCGTCAGGAACGTGTCTCAAGTGCTCTCTGTGTTTGGCGTGCTTCAACTCAATGTTGACGACTGGGATGGCAGTCAAGACAATGGCTGGGAATGCAACAACGTACACCAACTTCTTCCAGGTGGCAGTGATACCCTCAGAGTGGTGAACCTTCTTCTCGTAGGCCTGCTTGAAGGCATCACCAGCAGCCTTGTTGACCTTGCTGGCTGGGTAGGCAAGGTCGTTGAGGAACTTGGATGGCGCGTAGTGCGAGTTGAATCTCTTGAATCCGAGTTGTGTGACTCTCTTAAACATGGTGTATTTTTTTTCGTGCGAGATGTGAAATACATGATTGGAGGAGTGCATGTCGTGGTGTGAGAAATGTCGCGGCACGTGAAAAAAGGTCAGGTGATAAGAGCGGCATATGAGCGAAGCGAAATATGCCGCTCAATATGCGAATGAAATGTATACGATATATGAATGAAATGTATACGATATATGAATGAATGTATACGATATATGAACGAAATGTATACGATATAACGATATGTATACGGTATATGAACGAAATGCGCTAAATGTGCACAACTGTTGAACAAAGCGTCTTGGGATATTGAAAATAGCACAATGTTTTACGTGACAAGCCTATTCGGTGAGCACCTGAGCCAGCGGAATATCCTGATGTGACAAGCTGATCTGCGACGAGGCTGCTAAGTGAAATTGACATGGAAATAATGGTTAGCTAATGGAAGGTCAATAGGTTCATTTATCAGTTGAGAGTTTTAGGAGTACTGAGTACTGTGAGTCTAAGCAGCATTGTAAGTGAATTGAGGTACTTCATGTTGTTTTCCATAGACAGCCTTCTAAGGCATTCTATAATGGGCGTTGCTTCCCTCCTAACATCATTTTTCGCAGCAATTTAGAAAAATCAGCTGAGGAGCGAGACGATAATAAAATGACAACATCAAGGGTGACACGTAAATAGAGTCATTCTGGCGTTGAAAGATAAATCGCATGCAACATAGAGGATGCTGTATTACTCAGGTATGAGCTCCAAGACGCGTCAAGTTGAGAAGAAGTGTCAGAACATCAATGATCACCACTCTACATGATACCATTCTCACAATCTGATTCTATTTCATCTGTGGTTCTCTATTGTGTCTGGTAGCTCCACATTTCGTTCTCTATTATTTCTGGGAGTCTATAGACTTTTATTTCTACAGTATTACCAATGTTGGCACTCGTGATGTTCATTTTGAAAAGTATCCGTCTATTAAATCCCAAATCGTGTAATTTTATGAGTTCACCTTCGTTAAATGAGTGATTTTTCCAGTGTGCAATGAATTTTCCTGATGCTGTCATCTGCATTAAGCTTGACCTTCCTTAATGGTCTCCGTATCAGATGCGCCAAGCTTGATTTTTTTTAGTGTGGCTCTATGAGATATATCATCGCTGGTATCTGACTTTATCTGACGTTTACTCTCGCTGAGTCGTCAATGTTCCTCAGTAACGGCCCACTTCTCCACATCCACTCTATACAGAAACCAATCTCTTCTGTCGACCGACACTCTGCCCATCCCCTTTATCAGACCCCGTAGCTTTTCCTCCACGCGAAACGCAGTCTGATCACGCAGAACCATATTCTCTGCAGGAATGCCACTCTCCGAAAACATCAAGTCGAGGAAGTCCTCGTCCAGGAACTTGTCATATGCTTTGGGCAAGGTTTGAGCCGATATTTCCAAGTGTCCCATCACTTTGGGAGGCTGCAACAGGGGGTGTGAGACGAGAAAATCACGCACACGTTGCTTGGGCATCCAGAGATTGATGTTGGGGACAAACACATTCTCCTTGAAGACCACAGAGGTGATGCTTTTCCGCGAGTACTCATTCACTAGGGTTTGGCGATAGTTATGCGGTACGTAGGCGAGTTGGCCCTCATACAGAGTGAGTGTGAGCGGCGACAACTCGGCAAACAGCAGAAAGTGGAGATTGCGGCAGTTGTATAAGCGCGAAGCGATATTGGCGTCGACCTGGGACGCGGTACCTATTCTTCTTTCTGTGTAGCGCAACGGAGGAGTGGCCTGGGACGCCGCAAGGCCCGTGATATCAATGTACAAGCCTGTATCCAAGTCCACGAAGCGCGCATCGATGTTGTTGAGGCCGTTCCCGCGTGCACGATGTGAGATGGAGCTGGTACAGTCGAGAAAGTAACGGTTATGGAGAGGTTTGTCTGGGTCATTGCCAAAGTCCACAATGACAGACTGATTGAAGCGGCGGGCCAAGGCGTGGAGGTCCAGGATGGGCATCTGGACGTCACTATCGGGGTCCCAGGGGAAGGCCATGCCGTTCCAAGACCACAGGAGAAGAGTACCGTGGGCTAACCACGAGGTGAGGTCATGGAGACGTGTGAAACGAAGCCATGCGCTGATCAAGCCGTGCAATACGAGGGTCTTTTTGTTCTTGGACTGGAGCCCGTCGAAAAACCGCCAGTCATAGTGCCCGCCCAGTGCATACTGTTTCTCGCGTTTGATGAGCTTGGCTTCCGCAAAGTACTTGGGGGGGTGTCTCTCTGATTTGGAATATAAGAGAGACTCGAGGTACGATTTTTCAGAACGCGAAAGATTAGACTTCTCAAGCTCAGCAATATACCCCTCTGTATTCTCTACAAATTGGTCTGGAGAAAGCTCCCGCTTCAATTCTCCCACGCCCTTGGCACTTCCCATATGCTCTGCCAAATTAGCCACTTCCTTGGCCAAGGAAATTTCGCCTTTCTGGCCCAATTCTCCGACGATCCTTCTTTTATTGTTCTCTTGGAGTTCCTGCTCGTGTACTGATACC
Organism: Kodamaea anthophila; assembly: GCA_015708815.1. Lineage (NCBI taxonomy): Eukaryota > Fungi > Ascomycota > Pichiomycetes > Serinales > Debaryomycetaceae > Kodamaea > Kodamaea anthophila. The sequence continues at coordinate 247,833 of JACFYR010000012.1, forward strand.
AGGATCGACTGGTCACCCACCATGATGACGAGGGCCTGTGGGAACGGCATGAATTCGCGGAGGTACGCTTTGGACTGCACCTTACGCATTTGTTGCGAGGAACGGCCCGAGTTGGCAAAGATATGAAACCCGAGCCTATGTCTCCCCTCTGCAATCAAACGAAGGTTCTTTTGCTCTATATTCTTCGCCTCTGAAGGCACAGGCATGTTCTTGTCATTGATACAGAACTGTTCGGGCGGCAGCAGCTCTTTTTTCGATGCTGCAGAAGCACCACGGAAATCAAAGTCTCCGCAATCCCACCGTTTGTCTGCCCTGTAGAACACATTGAGCCCCGAAACGTCCACGTAGTCGGCCCAGTTGAAAAACGCAATCGACGGGTCCTGTCCCTGCTTAATCTGCTGTGTTATGTGTGGGAGAAGAAGCCCAAACGTGATGCGTGGGTCATAGACTTGGTAAAACACCTCGTCCTCGGAGTATTCGCCAAGTATAATGGTCTGCTGCAGCCTTTCCTCCTCGTCTTCTTCGGGGAACTCCTCACGGTAGCGTATAAGTGCCTTATGTCGGAACTCGGCAATCTGCTCGAGCTTTCCGTGGAGCTCACTTTCAAAGGTGTGGTCCCACAACTCTCGAAGCAGTTGGTCCAGGTACCCCATGAAGCAAAGCGCCACGATCTGGAGGACCGCCACGGTCACCAACACCATCACAATCTTGTGTCTTCGGCGAAGCATGGAAAAGCGATGTGAAAAGTCGAATAAGCAAAATGTCCTAACTCGGCAATGTGTTCGCACAAGGTGTACTGGAGCAGGATCTGCTGTATTTAGTGTGGTGTGGTATTGCTCGTTATTTCGTGTGTGTGTTACACTTGATGCCTTGGTTTGCAGCCTTGCAATGACGTCACATTCAAGCCTCTTCTCTAGTGGCTTAGGTCTGAGCCTCAAGAAACCATGAAAGAATAGCAAATAACATGAAAGAATAGCATTGAAAGAATAGCATTGGCAAAAACGACATACCACATGGCAAGTATAGTACAGACAAGAATGTGGTACTCCCAAAGTAACTCGAGTCAGTATTACCAGTCGCCTATTATTACCCAGCTTAAAGTCGCGTGGACGCACCAAAAATCGTGCCACTAACAATCACTAACACGAGCTAATCAGGTATAAATCACCAACACTGATCAAGAGTAAACAACACTGATCAGGTATAAAATCACCAACACTGATCAACATCAAATAACACTGATCAAGTATCATGTGTGTATGTGTAATGTAGTATTCGTGTATCAGGTTTCCATCAAAATAAGCAGATAAGCCTCGCATACGGATATCTCCCCGATAATACGAAAGGCTGAGTCTAATCAAACTCAACTCCATAGCCGAAGTGAGCTCAGACAGCCGAAATACAGCACCCGTTAAAATATACGAGATGTGATCTTTGAGTGATCTTTGTGGATGGTAATTTCGAGTCAACGTTGTGATTGCGTATCCCCTTTTTGGGACTTGATTCCTAGCACCCTTTTGGGACTTAATTTCTGAATCTAATTCGAGTACTGAGTCGCTTTCTCGACAGGATACTACTAGATGCCTCGTACTCTTAACTGCCCAAAGATGCTGATGAATTACTGAGGGACACTGCTAAACTGTGAAGGAGTTACAACCTAGGTATATATAATCAGTGGTCGTTTTCAATGCACTATAGAAGGAGTGCAAAGTCACATGGAATAATTACTGAAGGCCACGAAAGTAGATATTAGTATCTTAATGTTTTATATTCATGCATTTGTTTTATTGTAGTATCTATGTTGTTATGGTCTGCAAGATCTTGTGTATTATAAGCTTTTCTTTTTCGCTTAGGTTCGTGGTATGCTTGTCAAAATCGGAGCTTTACAATTCAACCCTACACTCGGAAAACCCCACCTAAACGCTGAAACCATCCTCGGCATTCTCCGTGCGGCCCCAACAAAACCCGACATTCTTGTTCTCCCCGAGTTTGCAGCCACAGGCTACAACTTCCGGAGCCGAGCGGCGATCGAGCCCTTTCTAGAGGAGGTAGGCCGCGGGGCTAGCAGCGACCTTGCCCGAGCCATCTCGCGCGAATACAATTGCTTCACGTTGATCGGGTACCCTGAAAAGCACCTAGAAACCATCTACAACTCCGCACTTCTTGTGGGGCCTGACGGATCGACTCTCCACAACTACAGGAAAACACACTTGTACTCTGCCGACGAGGAGTTTGGATGCAGCGAGAACCCAGACAAGACCTTTAGTGCGGTTGATGTTATTCTAGACAAGGACTTCTACCATGGGCGCAACACTTCGCGAACCTACCACAAGTACAAGGTCAACATCGGCATTTGCATGGACCTCAACCCGTACAAGTTCGAGGCCCCCTTCATGGACTTTGAGTTTGCGTCCAGGTGCCTTGAGCAGCAGCTGGACTTGGTATTATGTCCCATGGCGTGGCTCCTGGGGGAATCGCCCTCAATTGACGAAACCATACTGGAGGAAGCAAAGAATGCGGCGGCCGAGCGGTTCCAGGACCGCTTCTTTAGCAATCCCTCTAGCCCAGTCTACCCCGAGGGCCGGCCAGAACTCGCGGAGGGCCTGTTCAGTCCTGTTCAGCCCAGCAAGACCGCCGTGGACTACTGGATTGTGCGATTCTTCCCGTTCCTCATCTCACAGCTCCAAAAAAAGACAGTCTTTGTGGCCTGTAACAGGACAGGTGTGGAAAGTACCACAGTTTACGGAGGGTCCCTGGCAATATGGGAGGTGGGAACAGGGTTCGCTGACCCCAGGGTCCACGATAGTACAAACAAGAAGGTGACGTTGCACGGAGCAATGGGACAGGGAAACGAGGGTTTGTTAGTGAGGGAGGTAGAATTGGTATAGATAGAGGTTTGTAAAAGAGTATACAGAATAGGATACAGAAGAGGCAAGAAAAAAGCATCGCACTGCCTTATCAAGGTTTACTTTAAGGTTCTGGTGCAGCCGTATGAACGGACATGTCAAAGGGATACCCCTTCCAGCGTTGCCCAGCCATCACCTTCAGGACAATAGGTCAAGAAAATGTATGAATACATGAGACAATAAGGTAGATAGAATAGGAAGAAGAAAAGATAAAGAGGTGGAATAGGAAGAAGAAAAGATAAAGAGGTGGAATAGGAAGAAGAAAAGATAAAGAGGTGGAATAGGAAGATAAGAAAAGATAAAGAGGTGTAGAATAGGAAGACAGAGAATAGAAAGACGAACCGAGAATAGGAAAATAGGAAGGGAGAATATGAGGGTGTAAAAGAATAGAGAAGATTAATATGAAACAGTAATGATATGATGAAGTGTCACCATCTCAACACCGATCGTGCGGTAAAAGATGACAAAACCCTCTACGAGGTCTAAATGAGCGAAGAGTAACATGAAATCGAGCTCGCCAAACTCGGCAAAACTAGCCAAAGAGATAAACTCACAAGCTCGCCTAACTTTAGATAAGGAGATCAGTGAAGTACTGCCAGACACTTGAAGGCTTGCTCGGCTTTATACTCACTGCTTACACAAGAAAAGTTGCTTGTCCTATCCGAAACACGTCTATGCAGGTACATTCACAATAGGTGGAATGAGAACAATGCAGAAGGCTGAGTAAACAGGTACACGTCGCTTAGCGCCGTACGTAATACTGCATCACTGTCACTTAATCGACGGTGTAGCCCCATTGCTTGGTAGGCGTTTTGTACATGCCAATAGTATTTGTCCGAGGTATATGCATATCTAATTGTATTTGTACGACCATGCATATCTAATACTTCTTTGTACTACGATATATGTGTATCTAATACTTTCTTTGTACTCGATAGATGTGTATCTGATATTTTTGACTATGTGTATCTGTACTAGTACTACTCTAATAGTATCTACTACGGTATGTGTCTAGTATTCTGTAAAGTGACTGCATCTTGGCACTCCTTGCTACAATTTGGGTATGTAGTTGCGTGATGATTCGACGGTCTTTTTTCAGTTATTTCCGGCGCGGCTCATTTCCGGGCACACAATATTTCCAAGACTTTTTCACTTTCAAGCTGCTTGATTTACCTACTTGAATACTTTGGCTTGAGCATGGGATATGTCTTGAATTGCGGTTCATTCCCCTGGATGGTTGCCTGAGTTTAGCCATCATCAAGCGGTTGCGGGGTCTGCCGATGAGCGCTATGCAGGAAAATGCACGGATGTAGCTACCACATATCCTTAAATCAATAACAAGAGGTTGTGAGCGCGCGCTCGTCAATAGAGATAATAGAGGCCAGCAATAAGCGTCGAGCCTCCAAAGCCCTTTTGTTCGACGCAGGTACTGTATGGCCACTCAGCCACGATCTCGTAAAACACCAGGTACCAAAAGCCCGGTATGTATTGCAAGGGCTGTGGGGAACAGGTTTGTGTGCATTCTCCTAGGCTTAGGCCACATTTCGCGATTGTTCAGTGCTACAAAGCACTACCACAAAATATTTCCGCTACTAGTGCCGAATAGTATATCACACCAAGATCTCTTCTTTTTGACACAATTTACACCCCCACCACAGATTTGAGGTGATCCATAGAAAAGGATAGATCGAGGGAACAGACAGAACAGATAGAACGACAGATCCACAGACAGACAGATACAGAACATACAGATCCAGAACAGAAGTTCCACAGATCCACAGATCCAGAACAGACAGATCCACAGACAGATCAATAGCTGAAATCGTCAGAACAAATCGATAGCTAAGATCTAAGAATCGCAGAACAACGATAAGACCATAAACCAGTATTGAGGATAGATCAACCAGAAGTGATAATCTGTCCGGTCTAAAATAGTCTGAGATTGTGATAACCTGGATATTGATCATCGTTAGCAAGTGATAATCTGAATTGTTCATCAACTGTTGAAGCTGGATTGTTGACTGATTGACCGCGATCTACGTTACAGTATTATGATTCCCGGACGCATCATCAGGTATACATTTCTTGTGGTTCTAGCATATGTATTCTTTGTGAGCTTCCTGATTGTGGCCACCACACTCCAGGATGGAATACGATATCTTCGTGACCAGAAAAACACACTTGGGCTCGACTTCAACGCGGGGTTCCAGGACAAGTTGGAGCGGTTGAAAAGCGCCAAGATAGAGACGGATCTCAGCAACCATTTGTGGAGATTGCAAAAGCAAAAAGCGCCCACAGGGTTCGAGATGCCTCTCAAAAATACCAATGACCCAAAGGACACTATCCCCGAATTTGACCCGCGCAGAACCATCGCGGCATATATGCATTACTTGGCGCATTCGCCGGTCCCAACAGAGGGATTGCCTTTCCATTGGCTGGACTGGGTAGACATGCTGCCCTTGCGCGACAAGTTTGGGCAAAAAAACAAGTGCGACATCTTTGGCTTGAGCGACCAAGAGGTGAGTGGGTCCATGAATATTCGGCAGATTGGCGACTTTTGCTATGCCGAGGACAATGAGCTTGGGTTCCGCATTTCGCGAGCTCTGGGCCAGAATAAGCCCTCCAACCACCGCGTAATTGGCCATGTACACCTCTTTACCGAGTTCCCGCCTCCGCAAAAGCTCATTTTTCTCTTTGAGGACCGCCAGGTACAACATAAGGTAAGCCCCGCCATGGGCTTGGCAAATAGTGTACTTCGTAATGGCATGTTGGACACCATCACAGGCGAACGTGACGTGGTTCAGCAGTACTCTGCGTATGCCAAGATCCTTGGGGTGGGCACAAAGATCAATGTGGCAGAAAGCATAGAGCTCAAGCCCGAGGACTTTGACACAGACTCGCAAAAGGAGGCCGACAACTATAAGGAGACATTTCCGCAGTACGCGGCCAATATCCGGCAATCGCTCGCCATGGACGACCCGCCCAAGCACTTTTTCGAGTCGAGTTTGCTCGCACTGGCCACAGACAACTGGCAGGGTGAGCACTACGACTGGCGGTTTTTCCTGGACTTGATTGTGGGGCAGAGTGCCCAGACCATTGTACTACACCGGCTCCTCAAGAACTGGCTCCATTTCACCCATCAGAATGGGATTCGGACCTGGGTGGCCCATGGTTCGCTTCTCTCATGGCACTGGAATGGAATGTTGTTCCCCTGGGACACAGACGCGGATGTCCAGATGCCCATGGCTGATCTCTACCGCCTAGCACGCGAGTTTAACCAGCTGTTGGTCGTGGAGCGCGTGGCCACGGCCGATGGGGAATTCGACGGGTTGGGGCGGTACTTTATCGATGTTTCACTGCTGTTGACCCATAGGAAAAAGGGTAATGGTCGAAATAATATCGACGCGCGCTTCATCGATGTCGACACAGGCTTATACATCGATATCACAGGGCTAGCGCTCTCCAGTACCGACCCCCCACCAAAGTACAGTAGCAAAAAGCAGGACAATGTTTTGGCCTACAATAAACAAGAGCACCTCTACAACTGCAGAAATGACCACTTTGTCAGGCTAGAGGAAGTGTCGCCTCTTCGCGCAGGCGTCATGGAGGGCCAGCTAGCATATTTCCCAAACAATTATAGAGATCTTCTTGGCGCAGAGTACGGCGTCCCCGCCCTCACCGCTTGGAACTATGGCAACTACTACTTTGATGATAACCTCCGCACTTGGATCTACACGCAAGATGTCTTGGACTACTTGGCCGACAAGGAAGCCTTCGTGGACGACATCAACATGCAGGCCATATTGAAGGTCAAGCGCGTGGTGGGAGAGTTGGAGCGTTTCCGGTTGAAAAGCCTCAGAATGAGAGACTACATTTACTTGTTGACCGACGACAAGATATTCGAGGATTATATGGTGTCGAAGGGGGCCACCTTGTTGCATGAACAGGCGCGTGGGGATGAAGCGTATGTTGCCAAGTTGGCAAAGAATGGGGAAATTGGTAGGAGTCTAAGAGGTGATTTGTTTGTGGATAGAAAGATGAGGAGATATTAGGTGAGTACCTGGCATTGCGGAGCAATGTCAGGTATAAAAACATCCAGACAAGGGCCGGTGCCAGTATTAAAACAGCCAGAAAAGGGCCAGTGCCAGTATTAAAACAGCCAGACAGGGCCAGTGCCAGTATTACAAGCTAATGAATCGGAATGACAAGCTAACGAATCGGTATAACATGATAACACCTCAAGGTGAGGCTTAACAAAGGACGATAAAGGTTGGTAGAATAGGGGAGCTTCATGGTGTGAGATAATAACCTTGTAATTGCTGACACAAGATTCTAGCTTGTCAAGGGGCAGATTTAATTTAGACGAAAATTAGGTTATGATAGATGAGATTATGGGTACAGTTATTTGGCGGACAGATAAGATTAGGTTGTATGGGCATGGATGAGAGTATTAGGTCATAGTGTAGTGTCATGAATAAGTAGGTTGTCATGGTCATGATGTATATTAGGTTGTCACGGATGGTTGTCATGGATAGGCAAGGTTATGACATATTGCTGAGAGGTCATTTGTCAGGCTCATGAAGTGGTATCATGGATGATGGCCGGTAAAACAAATAGTTTAAGATAAGACAGATGGGTCAAAAATCTAGAGATGGACAGAGTAGAAATGAAGGTCTGTGATATCACTCTTGGCGATGCAGGCTTAGCATCAAACCACGGCATCGAGCACGAGATAGAAAAGCTGAAGCGTCCCGGCGTAATCTTGGAGTGCACATGGCCTCATACGCGAAAAAAAATTTACAGAGGCGGCAAGGCTGTGCTAGATAAAGTAATGTGACCAAAACGTGGAAACAGCCTAAAGCGTCCAAAATAAGGTATTGTGTCAAAGTGGGATTATTGTGCGTCAGAATGATCCCATCGTGCATGTAGTAATGTATATTCCAATAAGGTTGGAGTTACAATAGACGATGAGAGATGATCAGAAAAAACTTCCGTGCAATCTCGAGACGAGCCAAAAATAACTTTGGACCCCATTGTCACAGAAACACGACATGAACTTGCGCATTCCGCGCACGCCGGGCCTTTGCACCAAAAATGCCTTTATCAAGATCCATGTGCCCATCGTAATACTTTTTTTTTGACATGTCTTTGGGGGGATAGTTCCTTATTCTCATTTAGACTTGATTAGGCTTTTGTGGCTACTCCTGGGGCCTTTGTACCGCGTCTTGGGTCAACGTGTTTCGGATTGTGATCGGTTCTGTAGACCATATCCACAGTTATTGATACACAAGGAATGTGGGATCAGCTTGTTTGTTTATCTATTGTTGAAACCAGCAGACGACCAGCACTTCTCAAACAAAGAAAAATAATTATGGCAGAGATGAGCACCGTGTAACATAGCAGGGCCCTTGTAAGTATGAGTATGAGGATCTCGGCTGACCTGCATAGACTCCTAGTTATAGAATCTTCCACAGCTTGGTTCAAGTGGTCTTGACCATGAGATAAGCGTGCATATATTACATAATGCTGACGAGAACGGCAAAGACATGGACCATATTGCTATGACATCAAGCGTTCCGTGGTTTCCCGCCTGTGCTTGTCACCCGTTCTTGTATGGGATCTTCGGATGACAACATACAAACACACACACACACACAGATGCAAGTAGTCTCGGAAAAACAGCCATCTACCTCCCAAGCATTCTCATTAGGCGGTGAACGCGGTGGCAACAATGCCACCCCTTTTTCGCGCTGTTTCTTTTTCGGCTATTTTTGGAGTTCACTCCGATACAAACGGGAATATTCTTGACGAATCCAGTAAGTGGTGTAGGTGACAGTCATAGTAATATTCCGCCTCCCGAAAAAAACTATGACAGGCTGTGCAAGTTCAGCTATAGGCCATGACCGTTTTTAACCGCGTGATGGGGGGGCAGGGGGGCTATACACAGGTTAGTTACGATGGGAAATTATAGCTTATTCGTCTCGTCTAGCTTCCGCCTTTAGCATTCTGTGGACGTCCCGTAAAGAAAAAACAACACAAATGCATCCCAATTAGGAAAAAAGAAGAAAAGAAAAATTTTTATTACAATTTCACGTTATCTCGCTCGGGGGTATATAAAGGGCCCATCCCGTGTATAATTTTTTCTTTATCCACAGACACATATTCACAATGCAGTTCAACCAGATCGCTATTGCTTTGACCGTTGCCTCCGCTGTTTCCGCTGCCAACCACTCCAACGGTTCCGCTAACGGTTCCAACAGCACCACCTCTTCCAAGGGTGCCGCTGTCCAGAACGGTGTTGCCGGCGTCGCTGGTGCCATCGCCGCTGCCGGTGTCGCTATGTTGTTGTAAGCGAGCTACTAATAGAGAATACCGAAAGGTAGGTATACTGGCTATGCCAGCTGTTTGTTTAGTTCGGTTACATTCGACTTAATATGTTAGTATTAATTAATAATTAATCTATTCACTTATTGTAGAATTTGTTGGAAGTTTCAGAATTTTTTGGAAACTTCGTGTAGGAACTTCCCGGGTTGATCCGGCCAAGATTTCGGTCCACGGCATTTAGACTTTCTCGGTAGTTTACCTCAAGAGTCAGGGTTACGTTTAGACGTGACACCTGCCCATGGCTGCTCATGGTTACTGTCGTGATCTGCCCGAAGAGTCCGATGCTACATGACTGTTGTCTAGTCATTATGCCATGACTCAGCATATCACACCATCGCAGATAAGCATATGGCAGAATGAGAGAATGCGAGTGGAATCACTCTTGTGATCACAAGAGCACTATATGATGGCTTACACTAGGCTTTGATGACTAACATTTGATGACTAACATTTGATGGCTACGCATTCGATGGCTTACTGTGTGGCTCCCGTGGGTCCAAGCCACACTCCGTATGCAGGCATCCTGTATGTAACATAAAGTTATTTCACTTCCTGTACGCAGAACCTCCAAATCTTTTATGCAACATTTATGCGCTAAAAACTTGGAAAGGTAATCATACGATGTTCTAGAGTGACTGAGTTTGAGCTCCTGGATTAGTTTGAGCTCCCGGATTACTTTGATTTCTCTTTTGTACCCCATGTCGTGACGAAGTGAGCGCATTTGTATACAAACACCCAAGACTGGCATCTTTTTTTTCTGGAACGCAAATATTGGCGTTAGGTCCTTCCCGTCCCCTCAAGTTTAAAGAGGGGTCTACCTGCGTCAAGGTCGGGGAAGCGGGGGGTAGATCTAGCTTTATAAATATCACGATCGCCCCTATTCGACGCGCCCCGTGTTTGCAAGAAACAAACACTTTTGGAAACAAATACACCCGAATCGAGCCAATACGCTCCAAGGCGCACTTGCCTAGTTACGTCGCATTATCTTGCATCAACATACAAGTTGCCACACCCTTCAAACAAGAACGCTAGCAAAATCACATTCACTCATTCCTGCAGACAAGCCGTATAAAAATGACTAGTTTTATCAATCTCGACCAAAATTCATCCGTCATGACTGATACTGCCAGGGGCCGCAAGCGAGCCAGTAAATCGTCTGTTCTCTCGGAGGAGGAAAAAAAGGCTCATCATATAGCTTCAGAGCAGAAACGCAGAGAGAATATCCGCTCAGAGTTTGACAACATCGTGTCCCTTACTCCCACTCTCACAGTCCTGGAAAACAGAAGTGAGCTCAACATATTGACTAAAAGTGCTGACTTTATTGACCACTTGAAGGATGAGAATGCAAGACTAGTGGATTTATGCAGAAAGAATGGCATTCCAGTCCCAGAGGAATTGGAGTACAAAGGGCCTACGAGCGACGGTAGTGACGTTACAAAGTAGAAAAAAAACATGCTGAGTGATACTAAAGATCAGCAAAGTGATACTCGAATAGATCACAGAAAAGAGGTTACGACGTCCTCAGCCCCCGTCTTAGCAATCTGCGCTGCTTAACTGTTGGGTGTGTAAATACAATAAAAGGAAGGTACAGGTTACCAACAGGATGATACAGGTTATCAAGACCCTTGGGTCAATAGGATATGAATAATGACGCTATGAATACAAATGTAGATTGTGAAGAATGATGGTCTATGGTGACTTCTTTGGTATCTATCGCTCAGCAATATTTATGATCGCACACTCCACCTTGTTGCCTTTTTGATCCCAAACGTCCAACACTGGAATGTAGTCGCCTGCTCCATTCCAATTTTTTGCTAGCACCATATTGTATCCCTCCATCTCTCTAGGCTCAAAAACTGTGGTGACCAGAACCGGCCCAAATGCAATGGTACCCTCAGGTCCCTCCACGTTTTCCTCCTGGTCGGCATACATATCATGGATCTCCTCATAAGATAAGCCTGCCCACTCAACAAGAGCTCCTTTCGGGAGCATTTCCACTCTGGCAATTACTAGAGCTTTCCCGCCCACCTCTTCCCACGTTTGGCAAACCACGGGAACAATACTGGGGTCTGTGACGAAACAAATCGTATATGCGAAATTGTTGACACCCACCAACTTCTTTGCACGGAACAAGTGTTGCAAAGAAAGAACCGAGTCAAATTCCGGCCCCTTGTCGGCAAGCTTCATTGTGGAAGGAATTAGTGGAATTTGCCCTGATAATGAGGCGACTTTGTAATTAGGATGTACCCTGACAATAGCCTGGGAGTATGGTCCGATGTTTTGAGGTGCCCAGTATGAACGAGACCTGATGTGAATTCCTTGTTTGTTGGTTTGGCACTTCGCCACCACACAGGAGAGTGATATTCCCTCCACGTTAGTTTGTATACAGACACGTGATGGAGGGAGGTAGAAGTCCCGGAAATGCTGCTCGTAGACCAGATTCACAGCCTCAAACTTGCTCATGTCGCTCAATAAGAGTGTTACATGCTGAATGTCATTATATGAAAGACTGTGGGTCTGAAGAATGGCGGTGAGTTGCAGAAAGACATCTGAAATGTCGTCCAGCGTGACATTGGTGATGTAGAGGACACTGGGGCTATCGAATGTGTTTTTCAGTGTTTTTTGAGGAACTGAGGTATTTTCCGTCTCCTTCAATTGTTGTATCTTGTTCAAATTTGTGAGCACCTGGTGGAATTCGTCATCCAAGATTTCTGGAACAACGAGGTTTTGCTTTTCCGAATCACTCTTTTCAACAACCTTTACGTCGAGTCGTAAATACGAAACCTCGGAGTCTATTTTCACCACCTGTTGATCCACAATCTCAAGTCTCTTTTTGAAAAACGGAGCGTCAAGTACGAGACTTTCGAATTCTCCACCCTCGCCACAAACGTGCACATCGTACATGCTATTTAAACGTTCCAACTTTGGAAGCATTTGTAGCAAAGATTTGCCTAGGTCCTGAGCTCCCAAGCCAATTGCGGCCACCTTCACCAAAACTGCAACGAGTCCACTTTGGCACATCTCACTCATTAATTCGTGCTGCGTACGCTGCCAGAGATACGTCAATGAAGTTAACCCAAGTCTGGAGCACACATTTTCTACCCTAGTGCGCTGATAGTGCGAAAGAATCGCCCCACAAGATACACCTTCGATTTCCGGGTGCTTTTCCACAACGCGCTTGATGAGCACATACAAGTCCTCGATTTCGTCGTCTTGCGTGACAGAGTACTCCAATTCTTGGTTTGAAGACTTGCCCACGATAGCTTGTCTATAGAGTGGTACATCTAAGCATTCCGAGTAGTGGTTGATAACTTCATGGCCCACGGTTTGGAACATAAACGAGTCAATCTCGTCCTGTTCGGGGGCAGCAGGGTGTAGGTTGGCCAAGGCAACAAGCGTGTGCCCTTGTTCCAAGCAGTGATGTATGTTGTAGAAGGAGTCTTTTCCCCCAGATATCAATGCTAGAAAGTGCATAAAAAACTATTCCAGAAGACTGAGTCTAAAGATGTACCAGAATGAATAATGAACTTGTATCCGATTCTGTATAGAATAACGAAGTGAGTGCGAGTTGATAGTGAAAAGTTACTGTCTTGTGAGTCCTTCGCCCTATGTCTATCGAGATAATTTAGCACATTTCGCTTCGCTCAATGTGCTACCCTTCGCTCTATGTCTCGAGATAATTCAGCACATTGAGCGATATCCTGTAAATCATTAGATATGATGACTATCCGTAGATAAATCTGAACGATTCATCCTGTCTGTTGAGAGCCAAATCATCTCATGGCCATTCTGAGTTTCACCTCTGACGGTTGTCTGACTTTGATTTGCATCTTTGTTTTATGTTTGTGTTACGGTACTGATTTTTTCAGTCACATACCCAGATATTCACATCTACATTTTGGGTAATTTATGGACTGGAAAAATTTTCAGAGATTTTTCAGAGTATAAAACCTTGCAGATGGCCATTATTTTTAAATTAACTTAGACATTCAAGATGCCAAGTATGTACATTCAACTACTTCGGAGACTGTCCAGTACAGTCGTTTGAGGTTCGGGTCCTCGTCTGCTTGCAGACCTTTTGATTTGTGACTGAATTCCCGACACTTCAGTTACACCTTGTGCGAACAAGTTTTCCCTCTAGCGCAGCTAAGTAAACCCCGCCAAGTTCAGGAGAACGAGGACCTTTTGCGAAAGGTCATTACTAACAAATTCAGGAGCCCCAAGAACTTACTCTAAGACTTACACCGTCCCAAAGACCCCATACGAGTCTGCTCGTTTGGACGCCGAGTTGAAGTTGGCTGGTGAGTACGGTCTCAAGAACAAGAGAGAGATCTACAGAATTGGTTTCCAGTTGTCCAAGATCAGAAGAGCCGCCCGTGACCTTTTGACCCGTGACGAGAAGGACCCAAAGAGATTGTTTGAGGGTAACGCTTTGATCAGAAGATTGGTCAGAGTTGGTGTCTTGCCAGAGGACAAGATGAAGTTGGATTACGTCTTGGCTTTGAAGATTGAGGACTTTTTGGAGAGAAGATTGCAGACCCAGGTCTTCAAGTTGGGTTTGGCCAGATCTATCCACCACGCCAGAGTCTTGATCTCCCAGAGACACATTGCCGTTGGTAAGCAGATTGTCAACATCCCATCTTTCACCGTGAGATTGGACTCCCAGAAGCACATTGACTTCGCCCACAACTCTCCTTACGGCGGTGGCAGACCAGGTAGAGTTAAGAGAAGAAACCAGAACAAGGGTGGTGAGGACGCCGAGGAGGAGGAGTAAGTAGCATCCAACATTAATATTAGTGGCTTCTCATATATGTAGGTAATAAAGGGTACGGATTAGAATGAAGTAGGCAAGTGCGGATTAGAATGAAGTAGATAGCAGGTGCGGATTAGAACGAAGTAGATAGATAGCAGCACCAGATCAAACACAAGCTAGGTAGTGCAGACAAGGATCTGAGGCTCGCCAAAACGTCACGGTATAGCACTGTTACACTGATTTGCATCGATGGATATACAGAATTATATGGTTTTTGATATTTTTATCTAGGGCTTGAGCCCTTTTTGTTGTTCGCCCCCACACGACCCCGATGAAAATCTTTCCCATACTCATTTTTCATTTCCTATTGGCAACTTTTTTCTGTTAGTTCCAACACCAAGACAAGATGGGTAAATCGTATGTGAAAGCGACAGCACGGCCCGCGTGCGGCATGGATTGAGATGAGACGTATACTAACAATGCAGACATGGTTACAGATCGGGTACTCGTTACATGTTCCAGAGGGACTTCAAGAAGCATGGTGCGATTCCAATGTCCACCTACTTGAAGATCTACAAGGTTGGAGACATTGTTGACATCAAGGCCAACGGTTCTATCCAGAAGGGTATGCCCCACAAGTACTACCACGGTAAGACCGGTATCATCTACAACGTTACCAAGACCTCTGTTGGTGTCATCATCAACAAGGTTGTTGGTGGTAGATACATCGAGAAGAGAGTCAACTTGAGAGTTGAGCACATCAAGCACTCTGCTTGTCGCCAGGAGTTCTTGAACAGAGTCAAGGCCAACGCCGCGTTGAAGAGAGAGGCCAAGGCCAAGGGTGAGACCGTGTTCTTGAAGAGACAGCCTGCTAAGCCAAGAGACGCCAGAGTGATTACCACCGAGGGTAACATTCCACAGACCTTGGCCCCAGTTGCTTACGAGACCTTCATTTAAGTGAATACATATAATAGGTGTGAAAGTGTAGACGAGCAATGGCAGCCGAACAGTGGTAGCCGAACAGTGGCGAAGCCACTGTGAGAGCACTATGAGTAGAAAAAACAAGAATACCTACATATGAGTAGAAAACCTCAACAATAGCTATATATGAGTAGAACTAGGAGTAGCTATAATCGTGAAAATAGCTACAAGCCAGAATGAACCAAAAATAGTGAAGCACCACTCAACAGTGAAATACTAGTGAAACAAATTGCGTACTAACAGTTGACTAATGATACTGATGTGAATATTCGATGCAAGCTCTGAGTACCATACACTCGTATTTGAATTTCGTGAGGCACGGATTATGAGAATCACGACTCGAACAATTCATACCCTGTTAGTTAAGTCTTGGGGAATTTCACGGACCCTCTTATTTTCCATTATCAGTCGTTCTCATGTCAGTTGACCATTTAATGAAAGAGGTTGTACTAATACACTCTTTATGGGTCTGTTGAGATGTTATTTGGATCCTGTCATGTGGGTCGATATGTGTTTGGATATCTGTCTATCTGAGTATTGAGTATCTATTTGAGTCTATCTTGAGTCTATCTATTTGAGTCAATCTATCTTTGTCTATCTGTCTATCTGTCTATCTTGAGTCTATCTTGAGTCTATCTATCTCTATCTATCTGGGTCTATTTGGCTCTTTCATTTTTTTATGACCACATTTGCAACCTCACTCCAGTCATGGACGGAAATCGATCTTCCTTCACTCCAGAAACGGCTTGACGAGCAAGGGATCTCGTTAAAGGAGGAGCAGAAGGCCCTAGTTGAATCACGCAAGAACCTCGCGGCGCGGACCAAGGAGTTTCGCAAGCTCCCTGAGGAAAGTAAGCCAGAGGAGATCAAGCCCCTTTTAAAGCTTTACCAGAAGGAGATTGATACGCTCACCAATAGCAAGAAGACTGTGGAAGGCTACTTTTTCGGGCTCTACCGGGTCTTGGCAGAGGCTCCGGATCCCAAACCACTTCTTGAGATGTCACTTGATGCGGTGGCACTTTCGCAAGAGGCCACTAAAGACAAGGAGGAGATCACACGGCTCAAGGACGAGCTTGCCAAACGCGCAGATTACGAGCAATTGAAGCAGCGGCTTCTCCAGCTCGAGCAAAAGCTGGCCTCGGTGCTTCTGGCACGCTTGGCCTCACAGGAGGACGAGTTCCGCAGCATGCTTGACGAAAAGGAGAGCAATTGGAGTGATAAAGAGAAACAATTGACCGCGCAGATTCGGCAGGCTCAGAAACAGATTGAGGAGTTGCGGAGCTTGAATGAGGTGAAGGAATTGAAGGAGAATAGCAATAGGGGCACCACATCTGATGCCCTGGTGTTGGCGGAGCTCGATATTGTATCGCGAGAGGCCGAAGCAAGCAAAAGGCGCGTATTGCAGTTGGAGCAGCGCAATGAGTCGCTCCGTAAGGAAATGTCCAAGCTCCAGAGCGAGAGCCAGGTCAGTATGCTCAAACAGGAATGGGAGGGCCGTGTGAGTGACTTGGAAAGAGAAAACGCCCTTTTGGTGGCGTCCCTCGACCAGACCCGCAAACGGCTCGATGATGTAGCCAGGGAAAAGGACGGAGTGAGTGAGCAGCTTGCCCGTGAATCGGCCCTGTTGACCCTGGAAATCAAAAACTTGCGTGTGCGCCTCGAACAGACCCACGACTATGAGGAAATCAAGAACGAGTTGGCCTTGATGCGCCAGATCGAGTTTGGCGAGGAGGAGGAAACTGAGCAGAAGCTAGACGTGGACCTGGTCCTTCTCAACAAGAATAAGACCTTGACGGAGCAATTGGCCGACTACCGTGCACAGCACGAGGAGTTACAGAATCGTATCCAGCTGCTGGAACAAGCCGCAAAGGACGCCCAGGAAGAGGTCCTCAGGCTCCAGGCACTCGCAGCGAAATTGGAGGCCGATCTCGTCCACCAAAACGACACGGCCAGCATGATATCGGGGGTCTCGAGGCCTTCAGAGGGCATTCTTCCCATTGTCACCAAACAACGCGACCGCTTCCGTGCACGCAACAAGGAGTTGGAAGATGAACTCAAGAGGCAAAACGCCGTACTGCAGGAACTCCGCAGGCAAATGAACGCCATTAAGGCCGATAACGAGCAGTTGTACGAACGTACGCGGTACCTCGCATCCTTCAACCTGCTGCGGAACGATCCAGAAACTCCCTATGCCCGTGAATACGACGCAAAGCTCCATCCGATCGAACAGTTCCGCATCCGTGAGCAGGAGCGCATCAGTCTGCGGCTTGGGCCCGTCGAACGCTTGTTTGTCTCCATAACAAGGGCCATCTTGGCCACAAGGCTCACCAGGCTGTTATTCTTGGGCTACATCGCGGGCTTGCATGGGGTGGTCATGTTTGTGAGTTTGTATGTGATGGGACTTCATACGAGAATGACCCCAGAGGTGGGTTTGGCTGACAGCACAGGAGGAAGAACAGTAAATCAGTGAGAGCTAAGGTACAGGGAATCTATAATTAGGGTCACAGCATCTGTTCCCAATTTCTCAATAAATGCCAACAGAGATAAAAGATCCAATGACATTCTAATGGCCTAACCTACATGAACATAATGCTGATCACACAGGGTGAGGCGTAGCGATATCCCCATGACATTGATAACAGGCCGATGACATGAACACAATGACCTTGTTCTTGTTGGACGATACGGCCTGTCGATGTATGGAGTTGTTGGAGATTTGACGACTGATAGGAATGAGAACGAGTTAAGTGATTGCACAGTTCGCTTCGCTCACTGGGCTTGGTTAATGCGGCCTGTAGAATAGTTTATGCCTTCGCAGTCTCCTCACTCGAATATGCTCCTTATATTTAGTGTTGAACACCGACTCGTATTCATCGAGCCCGCTCTGGCATAATTTAGACTTCTGGGTAATTTGATATCGTTGTTTCCCAGACAGACAGCCAAGTTTCGCGAGTTAAGCGTGGGTGAAGCAGACGCGTGCAGGGAGTTTATGGAGGCGCGAACAACACTATTGGGGCGACTATGGCATTGAGCCAACAATGCTGTGAAAAGAGGGTCGATGTTGGCGTACCTTTATGGTGTATAGTAGCATATTGCATAATAACATTGGAGCCAATCTAGGCAATCGGATAGAAAAATGGACCTTAAACAATACAAATCATCATCGAGTGAGGCGCGAATAGCTAGTAATAATTGAAGACTGCACGTAGTGAGAATGATAAGATCAAAGGAGTGAAAAGTCTCTTACCCATCCTTGAAAGATTTCATCTGTACAATAGAACGTATTCCATTAACGCGAGTCATCTACAGATCCCCCAAGAATTCTTTGGCATGACAACCCCAGGAGCTTAATGTAAGCCAAGAGGGGGATATATTGTGAAAAAAGTTGGAAACGTGTATGGATTGCTTCAAAAAATTGTATGGTAATTCATTTTCACTAGTATTTTTGCCAAAATTGTTCAAATCTTCGAAAAACAATTAAATAACCTGCATACAATCAGATAAAACATAGAAACACATTTTAGTACATTTTCCAAGAAATCCAACAGAAAAGGCTCTTCAATGCTGCTAATCTGTGCCGGAACTGTACAGTCCCAAACAAATGACCCATCTTCCAGAAAAAAGGGAATTGAATTGAACAGTGAATTATCTAAGATCTTACCAATCGCCACATTTTCCAAAGCACCCAGCACCATGGTTTGGTGGCACACTATTAGTAGAGATATACAACGTATAAGAATTGTAGTAATCTTTTTGTAGTAATCTGCCACGATCGTGAAGCATAGCTCTTATGTGAAAAGGTTTGAAGACTTACTCTTGTAGGGATGTTTTTAACGGTTTAGCGTTGGGTTCGCAACATTCTATTTAAGCTCAGAGCCATTCCAGAAGACTACTTGGAAAACACAAACTAGTTCCAGAGTTTAATCTTAATTGGGATGAATTGTCATATTTCTTCCTAATCGACAAGGTTAATTGAGAGTCTATGAGTATTGAGCGTCCGTGAGTCTTTTAAGAGTCTATAACTTTTGAGATTCTATGTCTTTTGATCTCATGGTCATTTTCCAATTACTCAAGACTGTTTATACACAATTACCTTGAATACCCCCTGAACTGCTCCTGTAACTCCTGTCGAGCTTAATCTCATCCACAAAATCCTTACGAAGAATTTGAGTTCTATGGATTTCACCTAAATGTATCACTGACTTGGAATGGCACAGCCTAGGTCATTTAGAAGAATTTAATAAGAACATTAGGAACAGAATACAGGGTGTCGCTAGATTATATAGAAGTCACTAACATATCGGGGACTGATACAATTAGGCAACAAGACTGAGAAGTAAATGCTTATCATCAAGTAAAGCACATGAGCAAGCGAATGTGAAAGCACATTCGCTCACGTGCTATCAGTTCTTTCCTCTGAAATCGTGGCAATCCATTTCCAGCATTAAGGGGGTTGCTTTTTTATGGGCTTACTATATAAAGTGGCGATTGCCACCATTGCGATAATTGCATACTACATCATGAGCAAAGACATTAACGTGCAGCTCGGCAACAAGCAGGTTCCCCTTTCGTCCATCAACAAGCCACACGCGGTTCTCGTGGAGCCACGGCAACACAAAGAGGTACCCCACAACTTCCCGCCGGTCGAGGAGGATGCCAGGGCCAAAGAAGAAGAGCGTGCCAGAGCAAACGATTTTGTGGGAGGGCAAAACAAGCCGCTCGTGGATCTCCCAGACGTCGAGCCAGAGGCAAAAGTGAGAGAGCAAGAGAGGGAGAGGAAGTGAGGATAGTTGGAATGAGATAGAGAGTATAGGTTAGCAAAAATAATGAACAAGTCATGAATGAAAGCGTAGATAATAAATCCAAAGATATTCAATGAAGAGGAGTAGGTTATAAAGAAAATGAAGATATAGAGTCGCATGTTAGCAATATAAGAGGTGGTTAGCAAAGATGGAAGATGAAGGATCAGACACTAGGCATATTTCCTGCTTTGTTGCGACCACTGTACTAGATCAGGGGATGATACGAGAATAATTGATGAATAATTAAGGAGGATTATTAACGAGGGTATTGATGACTAAGGAACATTATTGATGGCTTGAGAACGATGAGGATATTTAATGAACGAAATTGATGAACATTGATGGATTATTGATGAGGATTATTGAAAAAGTATGGGGATCATAAAGAGGGGAAATGTCCCACATTTCCGCATGGGACTGTATACAAACCAATAGGCTACCATTCCAGTACCTACACACTCATTACCATGCTTTGTGTCTGTGCTCGACTGTCTAGCCTTAGGAACGTGGTATTCACTAGACTATCAACTGAAAATACAGACCAGACTACCGAACAAAGGTCTAGTGTCTACTGAAGGGATGTAATTTTTTGTTGATCGTATAGTGTCTGGAATGCATGTATGGTGGAGAGTACTATAAAGTACTAGGGAGTGTATGTGTATGTCTTGTTTATTGTGATGATATTCTGTGTCTTGATATTCTGTCTTGATATTCTGTGTCTTGATATTCAGTGTTTATTGTATGTGTATGGTTATTTGTGTGTATGGTATTTGTATGTGTGGTTATTTGTATGCGTATGGTTGTATGTGTAGTATAGATATTCATTTCTTTTCCTATCTAATCCTTTTCACTTTTCCTTTTCATGTCCCTCAAACAATGGCTCTCCCTATCCAATTGCCAGCATTACCACTCGAAATTTGTTGAAAACGGGGTGACATACGACCTTGTCCCAGAGCTCGACACCAACCTGCTTCGGGAGCTTGGGGTGCACCGAGTAGGGGACCGGCTCCGGCTTGAGATTGCCATTGCGCAGATCAAGGAGGAGCGGCTTCGCGAAACGCTTCTGGTGGAGGATCTCTATCGCCTTGTGGAGGTGAATTTGAACCGGGAAGAGCTTCGGAAAGAGGTCCAGACGAGCGATCTCCGTTCTGCTGTTGCTGTGCCTGAACGAGATGCCAAGGTAATCACGCTCATTCTTCAAACCGGGGCGACCAAGCGCATGAATGTGACTGGATGTTTCAATGCACAGCTGATCAAGCGGAAGGCCCTTAAAAAACTTGGAATCAAGCCCGCAGAGACCCCCTACGATGCCTATATCCATGCTCGCGACAAGAACTTTGCCATAGTGCTGCTTTTCGATGTAGAACTCGTCACCATTTGCTACCTGCCGGAACGGGTGGAGAAGCACCGAATCATGCTCTGTCCCCAAGGAGAACGTCCGAGCGAGGCTGCACAAGCCACATCACGCAAGATCATGATGCGGCACGAGCCCCAGACAGACGAGCGGCCCATGCTCCGCAATTTTTTCGGACAGAGACCGCCGTCCGAGTTGATTTCATCCAACCTCGCAGAGTATTTCCCAGACACAAACCAGCGCCAATTGGCAGAGACTGTCCGTAACCTGGTACGGTACCTGGTACGGCTCAGTCGACGGTTCCCCGTGCTTGGGGATAGCAGTAGCCTGGTGAACCGGCGAGTGAGTGCGGTGAGTAGTCTTCGTAGCGGAATGCACGCTCGCAGCACTTCCATGCTGCTGCTTGCCCGCAACCGCACTATTGGTGAGGTGATGGTCAACAATATCACGGCAATCGACGAGGTGTGCAAGGGCGATACGGCGAGCGTTCTCAGTGGGAAAAGCTCCCACCGGGTGAGTCTCACTGCTGGTGCCAAGCGGCATTCGCGCATTGAGTTGCTCAGCGTGCTGGACTCGGAGGACGAGGACGAGGACTATAGTAGCTACGATATGCTCTTTGACGAGGGCCCTCGAAACTGGCTCAAGGGCGCCAGGATCGGCGCAGGTAGCTTTGGCACGGTATACCTCGGAATGGACCCACATACTGGCGAGTTGATGGCGGTGAAGCAGGTGGAACTCACCAAGAATGGCGATTCGCGTGTGATGCTCGCGCAGCAACGCGAGATGATGTTTATGAAGGCCTTGAACCACGAAAACGTGGTGCGCTACTTTGGTGCCACCACCGATGACCACCATCTCAACATCTTTCTCGAGTACGTTCCCGGTGGATCCGTCCAGAGCATGTTATCGCTGTACGGCCCGTTTGAGGAGCCGTTGATCCGCAACTTTGTACGCCAGGTCCTCATTGGCTTGGCGTACCTCCACGGCGAAGACATTATCCACCGCGACATCAAGGGAGCCAACATCCTCATCGATATCAAGGGTACCGTCAAGATTGGCGACTTTGGCATCTCCAAGAAGGCGGGCGTGGAAGATGACGGGGACGAACTCAAGCTGCGCCGCAGGGCTTCGCTCCAGGGCCTGGTCTACTGGATGGCCCCGGAGGTCGTCAAACAGACCGCATACACAAAGAAGGCTGATATATGGCTGGTGGGCTGTCTCATTATCGAGATGTTTACGGGGCAGCACCCGTTCCCCGAGCTCAGTCAGATGCAGGCCATCTTCAAGATTGGGACCCATATAACCCCGCAAATCCCAGACTGGTGCACCCTCGAGGCTCGTGAGTTCTTGAACAAGACCTTTGAGATTGACTACGAGCGCCGCCCAGACGCCAGGGACATGTTGGGCGAGGAGTTTTTGACTCCGTTGATAGGGAGGAGTAAGAGGAGTGACCAGACAGAAAAAGAGCCTGATAATCACGAAACAGAAAAGCAAGAAACAGAGCAAGAAACAAAGCAAGAAACAAAGCAAGAAACAGAAAAGCAAGATACAGAAAAGCAAGAAACAGGAAAGCTAGAAACAGGAAAAGTCGATAAGGAAACAGATACAAGCGAAGCGTTGAGCGAGAATCCTACTGATAACTTGACCGAGAGCGAGGAGGAGCGGGAGGAGAAGGAAGAGGTGGTGGTGGAGAGGGAAGAATAAGAGTTCTGAACAATTCTGAGCGTAGCGAAGAATTGTGTGAACAAGGGGTATGACAATCTTCGCTGGATGGGCTATGATTGATGATTAGGAGGTGTATCGGGTCGGGATATTGGTGTGATTATTGGGTGATGTGTCGAGGATGATGGTGGGAGCGAGGTGTGACAATCAACTACACCGATGAGGGATTGTACCTGTCATACCCGACAATATAGAAAACATATAGGTTATAGATATTAGATACGGAAGCCCTGTATTGAATCATTGGTACTCAAGACCTGATTAGTAAGGGTGTACAAACTCATTACTATTCCTTTATGGTTTTTCTTGGACGCAAACTGACAGTTAGTCCAAGTTACATATGCTCTCTGGTTGCCACAAGCTGTCGATCTTGGGTAATTTACAATTCAAGAACCAGAATGACGCAGACGAGTACATAGATAGGGTGTCTTTCCCCTCTTCACTAATGCTAAGAGGTACTGGATACTGACCAGAGCCTAATCGTATTCTCGATTATTCTTGATCGTAATTCGTTCTTATATTCAGTCTTGGATTCTCAATTCGTTCTCATTCTAGTCCTTATCTCATTCTCATTATCTCATTCTCTCTCTTCTCATTCTTGTGCTCATTTTCTCTTATTCAATTTTTATTCTCATTCCCGTTATCTTATTCTCAATTCTTACTCTCATTCTTCTTTTTCTTATTCTCATATTCTCATTTCTTCTTATCTTCTCAATTCTTCTCAATTCTTATTCTTTCTTATTCTTACCTTCTCAATTCTTCTCAATTCTTCTCAATTCTTGTTCTCTAATTCTCAATCTTATTCTTATCTTCTCAATCTTATTATCTTCTCATCTTATTCTTATCTTCTCAATCTTATCTTTTTTTTCTTATTCTCTTCTCTCCAGATTTTTTAGATCTAGATCCCAAATCTCAGATTTCTCAAAAAAACGCTCACAGTCCTCCAGTACTATGCTAACTATATCAATTCTTTGCATTGATACCCATGAATCATTTGGTATTCATATTGTATTCGCATTGCATTCATCATTCTGCTATTGGGTTTTGCTATTCTCTTCTGCCATTGCATTGTGCTAATCTCTTCTGCTATTCTGCTATTCGATTCTATTTATTTCGATGATGATTTTAGTTTTTTCTCCACTTTATGGACATCCCGTTGAAGTCGCAGCCGCACGTTTCTGGCGATTATTCGGCACGTCCCTTGGCCCGCATCAAGGAGGCACTGTCCAAGTCGGGCACTGTGACGCCGCGCAGCGCGAGTCCCGATAAACGCAAGCTTTCACGCACCTATTCGGAGACGGAGAAGAACAACTTTGATGGCCAAACAGGAGCCAGGCTCTTTGACGATGGGCGGATCCGCACAAGACAGCCACGCATGCGTCCCACAACCCACCGCGAGTACGAGGATATCTTGAAGGGAATGCAGGACGAGTACATTCCTGGTCTTGATTTTGGGGCCATGGTGTGCCAATGGGCCGAGGGTGGCAAAAGGGGCCCGCGTCTGTCTGGAAGTACAACTCCGCGGACGCCACACAGCCGAGACACATCGTTTCTCGACTTGAACGAGCTTCACGCGCAGGTGGCGCCGCAGCCCATCCGGGCCAATGTGGTGAAGCGCGAGCGCAAAAAGCTCAAGAGTACAGATAGCGTGAAGGAGGCCGTGGACTACGAGGCCATTTTGAACTCGCTTCCGGCGAATTTCCTGGACCTCCCGTACTCGCAGCGCAAGAAATTGGTGCACCTGTTTCTGGAGGCTGTGGACTACCTGCAATTCTCGCTCTTTGCGCGCAACTACGAGCGCCAGTGCAGTCTGCTGAGCGGTCCCACGCTGCACGGGCTGTTTGTGCGGCGCTCACGGCGCTCGTCGGTGAGCACGGTGGCGGGGCGGTTGTTGGCCAGCAGTACGGACCTCCGCAAGCTCCAGGACGTCCAGAAACACAATGTGGACGAGCGCGGGGCGCTTGTGATGGGCCACACGTTGGGGAAGGTGATTGGGTTTGGCGCGTGGGGCACGATCCGCGAGTGTGTGGATGAAAACGGCGCTGTGCACGCCATCAAAATCGTCAAGGCCAACGCCTCGTCGCCCGATAATGCGCGTGTGCTCACGGCCATGAAGAAGGAGATCTCCATATGGCAGCTCCTCGACCACCCACACATCCTCCCGTTGCTTCTGCACCTCGAAACAGACACAACGGTGTTTTGCATCACCAACCGCATCTACGGCGGAACCCTCTTTGAGGTCGTCCAGGACTGGGGCGTCTATGCCCCGGACGTGCGGCCCAACGTCCAGCGACGCAGACTCGCCCATGTGGGGCGCTACATCAAGGAGATTGTGGACGCTTTGAGGTACATGCACGACGAAAAGGGCGTCGTCCACGGCGACCTAAAGTTGGAAAACGTCCTAGTGGGGGAAAGAAAGGAGGAAGAGAAAGAGACAGAGAACAAGACAGAGAATAAGGAAGACAAGACAGAGAATAAAACAGAGAATAAGGAAGACAAGACAGAGAACAAGAAAGAGAATAAGGAAGACAAGACAGAACCTTCTTGCCATGCTGGTCATGACAAGTACCCCCCCCGTTCTATGATTCTCTGCGACTTTGGGATGTCAAGGGTGTTCCGCTCCGACGACGACTGTCTCATGATGCGCAGCCGGTCGTCCATGGCCACGACGCGCAAACCGTACCACGGCGAGTCGCCCAACACCGCGCACCTCTTCAAAGACGACTTCAATATCGGGCTCGACCGCGTCGGTGTCTCCAGTATGGCCCGAGCGCACGGCCCGTCGCTCCAGTCGTTTGACCTCACGCCCACGCACTCGGCGTCCGTGGCAGACTTTAAGCGTCTCCGCGATACCCACACCGAGATCGACTCAGACTTGCCCCATACCCACATTGGCCTGCTCCCGTACGCCGCCCCAGAGCTCCTCTCGCCCAGCCCCCCCCCGTTGGGACCCCTGGCAGACGTGTGGGCCCTAGGCGTCTTGGTCTTTGCCATGTGCGTGGGCAAGCTTCCGTTCCAGCACCAGTACGAGCCGCGCTTGCGTGCCATCATCTCCGCAGCCCGCTACAACCGCGAGGAGTTGCGCAGGGCATGCTTGTTGGAGTGGGAGGCGCCCCAGGACCTGGGGTTCGGGACAGTCGAGGGCAAGGACGAGATGAAGGCCGCATGGGACGAGTATGACAAAACGTATAAAGGCGAGTTTGCGTGGTTGGTGGAGATGGTGGAGGGGTGTTTGGAGGTGGATATCACAAGGAGGTGGGATATGGACAAGGTGGAAAGTACATTGAGGTAACTGAATGCAAGCATAAAAGAATAAGCATAAAATAAGCATAAAAGACAAGCTTATGCTCACAATGAAGCATAAAGGACAAGCTTGATAAACACAAAGAGGCAAGCTCACGAAAACCTCGCGAATGATCTCACAAAGCTCGCCTAAGCCTCAGAGCTTTGGATTTCTGGGCTTCAATGGTGCTTGACCCGGCTAGTATTGCGTATAGTCAGGGCTTGATAGTCAGTTTCAGTATGTAGCCTAATGCATATACCAGAATGAACAGGATGGCTCAATCACATCTCACTCAACTCAATCTTTCGTATCGCTCAACTAAATCTCATACATCTCGCTCATCACTCAATGTTTCATTTCAATCAATCTCACATCTCAATCAATCTCACTGTATCTAAATAATAGAAATGTGGGGCTTCAATATGAGACATGTATTCCAGGGATGCAGGTCTGTAGAAGAAGCTATATTCAATTGAGTTGGATGTGGCAATGTGTGGTCCTAAGGGTACTACAATCAATAGGAGATAGATTGAGCCGGCTCGGAACGAATCCCGATGATTGATTACAAATTGTGTTGGCTGCTCCCCGCTTTATTTGAGTATATGAGTATAATTTGAGTATTGAGTATTTGAGTTGAGTATTAAAGTATATTGAGTGTATGAGTATATATTTGAGTATTTGAGAAAAGCGGATATTTGAGTATTGAATATTTGAGTTGAGTGTTTCAGTATTGGAGTATATTGAGTAGCATATATTTGAGTATTTGCGTATGAGTATTTGAGTGAGTATTGAATATTGAGTATACACTATTTCATTCATGTCTTAAGATCGGCGACTAGGAATCACATTCCAATTGATCTCTTGAACGAGGCCACCCCTCGTGTGCTCCTTCCAACTGGCCTCAAGCGCGACAAGCTCATTGACGGGCCGGGTCGGATGGAAAGGTCCTAATTGTATCTGTCCCAGGCTTTCACACCCACATGTACCGCAAACCACGTTCCACCATTCTTGGGGGTGACCTCAAGGCGCTCAAGTCCAAGGGTGTTTCTCTCTCGTGGTTCTCAGTGCCAACGATGCGTTTGTTTGGACGCCTGGGGCAAATTGTTGAAGGAAGCTGACGTGGTTGCAGCAGCGATTACCCCAGGATCTTTTTTGCCCTGGATGCATTAGCGGAAAAAGTACGACTTGGCCATCGTACGGGTGCTTTGGGTATCAGAACCGAGATATGCTTTGCCGTGGAGGCCAGAGGGTTGTGATTACGCGGGCAAGGAGGTTGAGAAGGAGGTGTGATGAGGTGATTGCGAAGCTTTGAGCACTGAGCACTGAGCGAAGCGAAGTGCTCTAGCTCTCGAATGAACAGTACTGTACTTAAAGTTTGCTCAGTACTGCGAACTCGTAGCGAGCAACTGGTTGTACCCAACAGTGGAATACACGTTGTGAATGAGTATAGATGGGTGAAGACTGCCAAATATGATTATGTCGCTTGGACCTGATCACGAGTTACTAGTAAGCTGTACGACGTTATAAACCTTTGTACCACTAGTTCAAATAGAACGCTGCAATTAAAGAATTCCACAAGTTACAGTTTTATGAGTAACCTTCAAATGGCCTGTTGAGGTTTTAGAGTCTTTGAATAATCTGGGGAGCCAGAGTTGCTTTAGTGAGCCGAAAAAGCCCATAATTCAGTTATTATTAGTGTAAGGGGCTGATTTCCGGAGTTTTGCCACTCAAGTCGGAACACCAAGGCGTTCCGACTATACGTGTATAAATCCATAAGTCGGTACAAATCCCCTATTGTGTGGTATTCTCTTCAGAGGCTCGATGATTGTACAAATAGGTGAACTGGAGAAGCCACGCCAAATCATCCCAGTGAAACCCTCCTGTAAAACCTTTAAATGAAGTTTTAGTGGTACTGACTTGTTGCTACGTGGAGTAAGAGCCGTAATTATTAAACTAAATAATCAAATAATCATCAAATATAAAACAACATGAGTAGTACCACTCCCAATGTTGGAAGATGTACTGGGGCAGCGCCACCATAAGATTGGATAGAAACACCGGCAATAGTGGTCCTACCGGAAATGGATCCTGTCAGTAATCCATTGCTTGGGCCGGCGTCAGTATACTGGCTTGTTTGAGCGCCAATCGCTTGGCCCTCGCCACCATTATTTTGACCAGCGACAGTGTTAGGATTGGTCCCAGCCGTTGCACCACCATCTCCACTGTTGATTTGCCCTGCAATAGTGTTGCGCCCTGTTCCGGTTTGTCCTTCTCCGTTGTCACCGCCACCGTTGACCTGAGTTGCACCAGGGCCGGTTGCGGTTCCAGCACCTGTTCCATCGTTACCACCTCCATTCTGGGTACCAGGGTTTACTGTGTTGGTACCTCCGTTGTCGCCTGAACCATCATTACCACCTCCATTCTGGGTACCAGGGTTTACTGTGTTGGTTCCACCTCCATTATCGCCAGGGATAGCAGTATTACCTCCATTAACATCTGAAGTGGCAGTACCACCAGGGTTGACTGTATTGGTGTCAATAGGGGTATCAGTGCTACCATTTCCACCAGGAGTGGCACCGCTGCTCACAGTATTTCCATCTGTACCAGGGCTGGTATCGGTGTTTAGGTCAGAGCTTGGGTACCTAGTTGATTGAGGATCCACAGTTACCCTTTGCGAAGATGAAGTGTCTGGCTCACTAGAGGAAACATTACCATCTGTAATAGTACTGCTACCGGTGTTACCGTCTGTGATAGTACTGCTATCAGTGTTGCCATCTGTGATAGTACTGCTATCAGTGTTGCCATCTGTGATAGTACTGCTATCAGTGTTCAGAGAGCTCGGGCTAGTAGACTCAGGATCAACAGTTACCCTTTGCGATGACGAGGTGTCTGGATCGCTGGATGACGAATTCCAGTACCGCAGAGATATGTCAGAACTGTATGTCAGAGAAGTCAAGGACAGAATATCAGAAACCGAAGTCTCAGACAGAATATCAGAAACCGAGGTCAAAGACAGAATATCAGAAACCGAGGTCAAAGACAGAATATCAGAAACCGAAGTCTCAGACAGAATATCAGAAACCGAAGTTTCAGACAGAATATCAGAAACCGAAGTCTCAGACAGAATATCAGAAACCGATTCAGTAACAGACGGTAAAACGATAATCACCGTATCAGTACCTCCTTGAGTATCAGTCTGAGTGATTGTCGTCGT